>WNWK01000558.1:132500-442133 GCA_009830355.1 Cherax destructor | reverse complement strand
AACTGGCTCCTGGGTTCAACCCCAAAATTTTAAAAAATCAAAAATTGGGGAAGGGCAAAAAGCCCTGAGCAGAGTACATTTAAGGGGGCCCAAAAACTACAAACCTCACCAAGGGGTTTTGGGGGAATAAACCGGTACATCTCCTGAGGTGAAATCAACCAAATAATTGTTTCAGCTTTGGGGCCCGCCTAGCAAACCTAAAAATAGCTTTCCCAAACATCTCAATAAAGAATCGTTCGGGGCCCTTTTCCCCTTTTTATGTTAGGCCTATATTGGGTATGCAGCGCCATTTTTGGGAAACCCCACACCTAGCCAAGCATGAAAGGGAAAATTGGAAAGTGAAAATTTTTTGCAACAAGACTAGCCCCGGACTAAGGGATATTTTAAAAGTGATTATTAATGCAGTTAATAAAAAAAAAAAACAGAAACATAATGATTGCTTTTCCTCAATTAGTGAACCCTGGTATAAGGGCCTCTAACGAGATAATCCTTTTTTTTAAGAAGGTTTGTTACTAGAAGCACTGTAGAAAAGTGGTCTACAGGCTCTGTTCGTAACAGCTTTAAGAAGAGGTATGATAGGGAAACGGGAAAGGGAGTGACCTAGTAGCGACCAGTGAAGAGGGGGGGCCAGGTGATTCGACTTCTGCAACCACAACTAGGTGAGTACCCCACGCTTTATAAAAACTAGTGTCTAATCGTATGTACCTAGGGCAGAATGTTAACTAACACATTCCAACATTCACACATACACACATACATACACACATACATACACCCCAACACAGACCACAATCCACATTTTCCCCCCACCCCTCACTTCAAAAAAAAATCCCCGGGGCCCCCCTTCTCCCCCCCCCCCAAAGACCCCCCGAAACACAGTGTTGGGAGGAAACTGAATGTATGGTACACGAACGCAGATGGAATAACAATAAATTTTGGGGGGAAATGGCATAAAAAATAAAAGAGGCATCACCGGACATCATAGCCCTCACTGAAACAAAGCTCACAGGGGGTGATAACAAATGCCATTTTTCCCCAAAAGGATCCCCGACCCCGGGGAAAAAACAGAGGGAACAGAAAGGGTGGAGGAGTGGCACTGCTGATCAAAAACAGATGAGATTTTGATGAGCTGGAGAGGGGACAGAGGAGAAGCAGGAGATTGTATAATAGGAACACTTCAGTCCGGAGGTCCAAAGGTGATAATTGCAGTGATGTATAACCCACCACAGAACAGCAGGAGACCAAGGCAAGAGTATGATGAGTAATAGAGCGATGGTTGACACACTGGCCGAATTGGCCAGAAGGGCTCATGCGAGCAGGGCGAAGCTACTGATCATGGGTGACTTCAAACATAAGGAAATCGATTGGGAGAACTTAGAACCACATGGGGGCCAAGAAACATGGAGGGCTAAAATGATGGAGGTGGTACTGGAAAATCTCATGTACCAACATGAAAAGGACAATACCAGAGAGAGAGGGAGGACGAGCCAGCGAGACTGGACCTAGTATTCACCCTGAGTAGCGAAGATATTGAGGACATCACACATGAAAGCCACCTTGGGGCCAGTGATCATATGGTTCTAAGCTTCGACTACATAGTAGAGTTACAAGTGGAGAGGAAGCAGGAAGGGCTGCACAAATGAAGCCAAACTACAAGAAAGGTGACTACGTGGGCATGAAGAACTTCCTGCACGGAGTTCAGTGGGACAGAGAGCTGGCGGGGAAGTCGGTAAACGAGATGATGGAATATATGACAACAATTTGCACGGAAGCTGAGGAGAGGTTTATACCCAAGGGTAACAGGAAAAGCGAAAAGCCAGGATGAGCCCATGGTTCACCCAAAGGTGCAGGAAGCCAAAACCAAGTGTGCCAGGGAATGGAAGAAGTATAGAAGGCAAAGGACCCAGGAGAATAAGGAGAGCAGTCGTAGAGCCAGAAATGAATATGCACAGGTAAGAAGGGAAGCCCAAAGACAATACGAAAATGACATAGCAGCGAAAGCAAATCTGACCCAAAGCTGTTGTACAGCCACATCAGGAGGAGAACAACAGTCAAAGATCAGGTGATCAGGCTGAGGAAGGAAGGAGGGAGGTCACAAGAAATGACCACGAAGTGTGTGAGGAGCTCAACATGAGATTCAAAGAGGTGTTCACAGAGGAAATAGAAGGGCCTCCAGAAAGGAGGAGAGGTAGGGTACACCACCAGGTGCTGGACACGATACACACAACTGAGGAGGAAGTGAAGAGGCTACTAAGCGAGCTAGATACCTCAAAGGCGATGGGGCCGGACAACATTTCTCCATGGGTCCTGAGAGAGGGAGCAGAGGAGCTATGTGTACCCCTAACAACAAACTTCAACACGTCTATCGAAACAGGGCAACTACCAGAGGTATGGAAGACAGCAAATGTAGTTCCAATTTTTAAAAAGGAGACAGAAACGTAGCACTAAACTACAGACCAGTGTCACTGACATGTATAGTATGCAAGGTCATGGAGAAGATTATCAGGAGAAGAGTGGTGGAGCACCTAGAAAGGAATGAGCTTATCAACGAAGGCCAACACGGTTTCAGGGACGGGAAATCCTGTGTCACAAACCTACTGGGTTCTATGACAGGGTGACAGCAGTAAGACAAGAGAGAGGGGTGGGTAGATTGCATATTCTTGGACTGTAAGAAGGCGTTTGACACAGTCCCACACAAGAGATTAGTGCAGAAGCTGGAGGACCAGGCAGGGATAACAGGGAAGGCACTACAATGGATCAGGGAATACCTGTCAGGAAGACAGCAGCGAGTCATGGTTCGTGGCGAGGTGTCAAAGTGGGCGCCGGTGACGAGTGGGGTGCCACAGGGGTCAGTCCTAGGTCCGGTGCTGTTTCTGGTGTTTGTGAACGACATGACGGAAGGAATAGACTCCGAAGTGTCCCTGTTTGCAGATGATGTGAAGTTGATGAGAAGAATTCAATCGGAAGATGAACAGGCAGAACTACAAAGGGATCTGGATAGGCTGCAAGCCTGGTCCAGCAATTGGCTCCTGGAGTTCAACCCAACCAAGTGCAAAGTCATGAAGATTGGGGAAGGGCAAAGAAGACCGCAGACGGAGTACAGTCTAGGGGCCAGAGACTACAAACTTCAATCAAGGAAAAGATCTTGGGGTGAGTATAACACCAGGCACATCTCCTGAGGCGCACATCAACCAAATAACTGCTGCAGCATACGGGCGCCTACAAAACTAAGAACAGCATTCCGACATCTTAATAAAGAATCGTTCAGGACCCTGTACACTGTGTACGTTAGGCCCATACTGGAGTATGCAGCACCAGTTTGGAACCCACATTTATCCAAGCACGTAAAGAAACTAGAGAAAGTGCAAGGTTTGCAACAAGACTAGTCCCGGAGCTAAGGGGTATGTCCTACGAGGAGAGGTTAAGGGAAATCGACCTGACGACACTGGAGGACAGGAGAGATAGGGGGGACATGATAACGACATATAAAATACTGAGAGGAATTGACAAGGTTGACAGAGACAGAATGTTCCAAAGATGGGACACAGCAACAAGGGAACACAGTTGGAAGTTGAAGACTCAGATGAATCACAGGGATGTTAGGAAGTATTTCTTCAGTCACAGAGTAGTCGGGAAGTGGAATAGCTTGGGAAGCGATGTAGTGGAGGCAGGTTCCATACACAGCTTTAAGAAGAGGTATGATAAAGCTCATGGCGCAGGGAGAGTGACCCAGTAGCGGCCAGTGAAGAGGCGGGGCCAGGAGCTATGTCTCGACCCCTGCAACCACAACTAGGTGAGCAACTAGGTGAGTACACACATATATACACATACATACACACATACACATATATACACATACATACACAAACATACACACACACACATACATACACACATACACACATACATACACATACACACATACATACATTCATACACACACATACATACACACATACATTCATACACACACACATACATACACACATACATACATACATACATACATACATACATACATACATACATACATACATACATACATACATACATACATACATACACACATACATACATACATACATACACACATACATACATACACACACATACATACATACACATACATACACACATACATACATTCATACATACATACATACATACATACATACATACATACATACATACATACATACATACATACATACATACATACATACATACATACACATACATACATTCATACATACATATACAAACACACACACACACACAACATACACTCACCCACACTCCAGTGCACATGAATATTTTATACAATTCTATCTATACACGATAATCAGTGCCACACAATAAATTTCGACTACCAAGAGTACCCCCAGCAATTAGGTTTGTATTTATATTCACTTACACTAATTGTAAAACCTATAATAAATTAGTTTTCAGCTACATACAATCTCTACCAACATCTACCGACTAATAGCACACATTAGCCCATATCTATACCATTATGCGATATACACGGTATGCTATTGTGTTTCTCCACTGGCATGTAAATGATAACGACCTCTGGTTTAATTGCAGTCCTCTTTATATGAGTTACGCTGTGTATGTGTGTGTGTGTGTGTGTGTTTGTTCAACTATGTAAGAAATTGTATAAAATATCGGCGAATATGAAATACACATGTACAGTATTAGGATATTTTACAAACTCCCCCTGTGGGTCTAAACTCCCCTGTGGGTCTAAACTCCCCTGTGGGTCTAAATTCCCCCTGTGGGTCTAAACCCCCCTATGTGTCTAAACTCCCCCTGTGGGTCTAAACTCCCCATGTGGGTCTAAACTCCCCCTGTGGGTCTAAACTCCCCCTGTGGGTCTAAACTCCACCTGTGTGTATAAACTCCACCTGTGGGTTATAAACTCCCCCTGTGGGTTATAAACTCCACCTGTGGGTTATAAACTCCACCTGTGGGTTATAAACTCCACCTGCGGGTCATAAACTCCACCTGCGGGTCATAAACTCCACCTGTGGGTCATAAACTTTCCCTGTGGGTCATAAACTCCCCCTGTGGGTCATGAACTCCCCCTGTGGGTCATAAACTCCACCTGTGGGTTATAAACTCCACCTGTGGGTTATAAACTCCACCTGTGGGTATCTCTGTAGAACTGAAGAAGCTATTTATGGCAGAACCTTCCTGGTTAAAATATCCTGCTGCTGCACATGTCTATTTTCACTTGTGGTTCCACTCATAGGTAGCTTAGGTATCCCTCTATCATATTCTTCTTAGGTATTCCCCCTCATTATACCTCTTAGATATCCCCCTCTCTCATCTTCCTCCGAGTAAATACTCTGGGGCATGAGCAGAGACCTGTACAGGTCTGGCAGATGTGCAGACCTGCACAGGTCTGAATTACTAGAGCATTACTCTAGTAATTCTTACCAGATACATAAATAACTTATACATAGAAACGACAAAGATACAAAGATCGTCTAAGACACTGTATCACCAGAGATACAAATGGCTACAAGTTACACAATGACATAAGACAAACACAGATTATGCTGTTATACATAGTAACTCTAAAAATACAAAGTTCACGCTGTAATATGTGTAAAAAATACAAGAACCTGAACTAAGATAATGAAAAACTATGGAGTCTCATAGTAGTCTGGCTGGATATGAACATTTCATCACCTGGCTGGACGACGTTTCGAACCTTCCTGTGCCGATTCATTTACAGGGCTCAGATTTATTTCTGTGTCATCCAATGTAATTATATTTGTATATAACGATATGAAACACTTATTCTAATACTATCATATATAGACAGTGCTCCGTGGGGAGGACAAACTTAAAGAGTTTAAGTTCCTCTCTGAGGAGATGTGTTAAGGCGTTGACAACTCTCATCGTCCCTCTCAAGTGTAAGTTTAGATTTACTTTTTTTTTTACTTATTTTTGTGTGAGACAATTAAGCAAAGTGTGTGTGTGGGTGGGTGTGGGTGTGTGGGCGGGTGTGTGTGTGGGAGTGTAAAAGACATTATCACACGCTAAAGAATGCCGAAGTTGACCAAGTTAAAATCTGATAAAAATCAACATTGATCTCATTAAAAGTTCGTTCTTCAAAGAATCTTTTTTTATGAATTCTTATTTGTCAAAACTTACATGAGCAAGCAATCATTCATCCTCTGCAATCTCAAGCAAATGAAAGGTATTAAAAACAACTTTCTCGAGCTAGAATTTACTAAAGTTGATCCATGCGTCTGAAAACTCTCGAGAAGCAGTGCCGGAAATGTTACTGGGAAGTTATTGTTTAGATGGAAAAATATCTTGTTTATTTTTGCTATATTATTTTAGCAGCAAAGCTTCATAAAGATTATTTTATATGATTTAACTGCTTAAACTTCGCCTGAAGTTCACATCACATCTTCACCTGAAGTTCACATCACATCTTCACCTGAAGTTCACATCACATCTTCGCCTGAAGTTCACATCACATCTTCGCCTGAAGTTCACATCACATCTTCGCCTGAAGTTCACATCACATCTTCGCCTGAAGTTCACATCACATCTTCGCCTGAAGTTCACATCACATCTTCACCTGAAGTTCACATCACATTAACTAGTAACAATAATACAATAACACAATACACAGTAACACAGCCAAGACGCTTAAGTTCCCATCAAGACGACTAAAACGTGATATAAAAGTGTGTGTGTGTGTGGTGTGCGTGTGCGTGTGTGTGTGTGTGTGTGTGTGTGTGTGTGTGTGGTGCGTGCGTGTGTGTGCGCGCGTGCGTGCGTGTTCGCCTAGTTGTGAAGGTATGATGTGAATAAATAAAAGTTTGCCACCAGTGTCAGCCTCAGAGATAACTCTGAGACTGTAATGTCCTACTTATGTACAACTTGTCACACTACAGCATCATGGAATCTTCATACAGAGGACATCTACACAACCTTCTTTCTTACTACCTCTTGTATTTATAGATTTAAAAAGGTACATGCCAGGGTGCAAACGAAGGCAGTAATGCTAATATTGTTAACACTGTATAACACCAGAAAGATATAAACAACCATTAGGCTATATACAGTAACACCAGACACACACACTGCTACACAGAGTAACAGAAGATATACATAGTATGCATAAATAAACATTATTATGTAGAAAATCACACGCTAAAAAAAATAACTATGAAACATAAATATCAAAATCAAATTTACAGTGAGTGGCGTCTACATGGTATAGACGAGTACAGTACTTCTCGTCTGGCTGGTCTACGTTTCCAGTGAATCCAGGAAGTTGTAATTATAGGGCGCAGATTTCTGTGTCATCCACTATAATTATACTCTTCTGTATATACTGATATTGAACACTTGTGTTCTTATATCATATATAGACAGTGCTCCTTGGATTGGCCGCTCTTGAAAAGTTAAATTCCTTTCCTGAGGAAATGCTGTGTTTGGGGTTCACAGCTCTCAACGTCATCAAACCTACCTACCTCCCCCTCTCTATCTCTCCCCTATCTCTCCCCTCTCTCTCCCCCTCTCTCTCCCTCTCTCTCCCCTCTCTCCCCCTCTCTCTCCCCTCTCTCTCCCCCTCTCTCTCCCCCTCTCTCTCCCCCTCTCCCCCTGTCTCTCTCTCTTATATATATATATATATATATATATATATATATATATATATATATATATATATATATATATATATATTAGGGGAAAGGAGGGCTGCCTGTGGTATTCGTTAATTCCATTCGTGTGTGTCATTCAATCCGCATTTGTGTGTATCTTTGTGCGCGCGCGTGAGTGCGTGCACGCGTGTGCGCTTGATTATTATTTAATAAATTATACTCATTAAATTGTTCCTATAGGAGTAAAGTTTTTGAGTTTGAATCTGAATCTTAAGTATATAAATATGACAATTTCTTTTAGCCCCATCCCCTCTAGTTTATCATACACCTCACCTCAGGTTCTGGTTTCAACCTTCAAAGACTAAACTGACGTATGTGAAATATATAAGTATTTCAGTGCCTCTCACATTCATGCAGAAAGCCACATGAAGTTGTTAAAATGTCCAAAAGTTATTAATAACACATTGGAAGACTCTGCTTCTTGTGACTACAGGACACACTCAAGATGATTTATTATTTGCATGTTGGTCCAAACATGTAAATATTGTTCTCTTCGCATAGAATTTCCTTCCATTCTATGATCATTCATATAGTAGCATCTTTCTGCCCATAGTTGTAACATCATTCTTGTGCTGAACAATCAAAGCGAGTTTTAGCACTTTAATTGTAAATAACAACACTACTGCTACTATTATTTTTACTACTACTACTATTACTACTACTATTACTACTACTACTCGATCAAATATACGAGGTAGTGTTGTGGCTGTTGTCTATTGTGAAGCGATGAAATTTTGTTATACAAGAATTCGATTAAAAGAAAATATTTCAGCAACGAATATATTAAGAGTTTTACAAAGGGATGAGAAAGCTCATCAAAGGCATAATGGAAATAAAAAAAAAGATGTTAATTTGAAAAAAGAAGTTAGACCATATGCAGAGCTTCGCCTGGAACCCCTCTTCAGAGGTCATTAAATACCATCAAAGGTCTCTGGCATCCAGAAGACGAGTTGGAGGTCATCCAAAACAGTCTAGTAACAAGGGGATGCAAAGATGTGATGAGGGAGCCCAGATTTCCCTAGTGGGATGTTTCCTTGCCAACGGAGATGAGGTTAGGGAAATTTTTCAGCAATGTAGAAAACTTTTTGGTCTTAAACTTGAATTAGGTGAAAATGGAAGAGGAAACAATGGAAACACAGACGCAAGACAACAGAGGGAGTAACTGAGGTCCACACTTAGTCAACAAATTTTCCTTCAAGGGGTGCCATGATGCTGGTGAAAGGCTCTTAATCCAAGGAATTGGGGCTACAATCCCCTTAGATTAAACCTGATTACATCAGATTACATTACATTTTATTTATTCTTTGATAATTTCGTTTACGTTTGAGGTTTACCTATCACACCGACCCAACCATAAGAAAAATATTTTGGGTATTTTCGGAAGTTGTAAAATGTTAGCAGCGAATTTAAAATATTTTTTAAGGGACAACTCGTGGTAAAAAGAAGTCTGTTTAGTACTGCATTCAGAAATTCACTCAGTTCTGTATAGTTTTCCTCAATTGATATTCTTACCTCGATGTTTACTTCCATAAATTATTCGTGGCTAAAATTCTGCGTTTCCTACATCAAAGTTGCTTCAAGTAAATACTAGATACAGTCCTGCTATCGTATCTCTTCCTCTCCTGATGTGTCCCTGGTATGCTGACGCAAGAATGCTGACGCAAGAATGCTGACGCAAGAATGCTGACGCCATCATTCTAGCCCCTCGTGTCTGTTCTTATGCATGAGCCCAAGCTCGCTCAGCAATATTTATTGTGATTCAAATTATCCGTGATTAGCAGCTGTGCTATAGTGCCGATCATCCTGCTGTATGGTGGTAGGCTGTCGATCATTACTACTACTACTACTACTATGGATACTCGTCTTGATTAAATCCACTATAATAGTCACTCGACACGTTTTTGTTTATCATCTCATCAAATCTCAATTGATTTCTTTTTTTTAGTAAAGCCACTCCAGCACTTACTTATTTCCAATTTCCTTCCTCATTACAGGATATCTTATTATTCATGCACACAAATTTTAATTTCAGTTTTGTGGCTGAAAGAGCCTCTGTGGCTGAAGGCTACATCTATTCGTTCTTTCAATTCATCACTCTTGATATTCTATCTGTATTTGTGTTCCATACTCTCTTGAGTTTTTTATAAGCTTGCTCTATCTTGAAGTGTCCAAGGTTTCTGCTTTTGTTTGTAAGTCAGGAGGGAAAGGGGAAGAGGTTAGGGTTATGGATGTAAACGAGAGGGAGTAGGGAAAGGGTGTGGATTGTATGAAGTTGTTCTTTTATTCGACTTAGGGTGGGTTTTGGAATGAGAGGGGGAAGGGGGTCAGTGGATCAGCCTTAAGATATTTCTGGAAGCTGGATGTTCCCTCCTATTTTTCTTCCCAGTGATTAATATTTTTTGGATATGCTTCATCAACTGTCTCCACCTCTATATATTTCTGTTCTGATCCATATATGTATTTTTCAAGGATAGTTTATCTCAAAGCTTATTTCAAGCTACTCACCCGAAAATTAGGTTAACTGGTCGTCGTCCCAAGAGAACTTCCAGTTCTCTGAATTTTCCATTTGCTATGTTTCTTCTCCTCCTGTGAACTCAATGATAATAGCAATTTTTGTTCATTTTCTTGTGATCCTTTTTTCCCCCCTGATCTATCAACGGCTGGGTTTTTCTGTCTCATTAACATGTGTAAAGGAAGACAAATCTTAAGAATTTCGCCCCATCTTCGACATACACTTAACTTTATACTGCATTCATGTCTGTCATCTTTCTAAGTTTAGAAGCAATTAATTCAATGACGGCCATCGCATATAACCAGAAAATTTGTAATGTATCTTAAGAAAGACAAAACTGCACCACCTAGTACATTACACACTTACCTGTCCAGTGCATGATTCTGTCAGTTTCCTCTTTCTCAATTTCCTGTTCTCCCATCCTTCCTCTTCCTCCCATCTCGCCCCCCTCCTAATTTCCTCTTTTATCCACCTGTTACTCATCCCCATCAATTCATTTGACTTTTAATGTAAGCAGAATTCTCGGGCGGAAATTACAACGGGACTTAACCATTTGTTAATGTCGTATAACATTGTCCAAACACAGGAGAGGAGGACTGTTGCTACACAGTACTGTGACACTGACCATACACAGTACTGCGACACTGACCATACACAGAGGAGGTGGGTACTTACCACACAAGGAACATACATCTTACACGACAACCTTCAGCATTGCTCAAACGCAGCAGAAATAAATATATACATATCTCCAGTGAGAACAATGGAAATAATTAATTCCTGAGGTTGGAAATGAAGAGGATTTTACTTGATATTATGTAGTTATCGAAGATTTGTCAGTGAGTGATGTTAAAGAGAATGTTAATAAAAACATTCCCTAAAATCGTTACTATGTTAAGGAAACATTCCCTAAAATCGCCATTATTTTAATAAAACATTCCCTCTCATCACTATGTTAAGGAGACATTCCCTAATATCAGTCACTCTGTTAAACATCTACCAATCACTGCGCTCAGGAAACACTTCCTGATATCAGTCATTATTTTAAAGGACCTTTCGCAAATATATTTTACTAATATCACTAAGCGTTCCACAGCATCTGCTTAAATTTACCGAATTCGTACATGTAGTTTAAACAAAACGCAGAAAGTTTTAAGCGAGGGTTTTTTTTTTTAGTTTTAAATTCGTTTTGTTAGTCTGGTCCAAGTTTCTAAGTGTTCCGAGAAGCTTTTTCAGGCTTAAGTGGATGCACTTTGCGCATTACATAATTCTTTTTAACGCTTTGTACTCGTATAGTGCACACAGGAACACACAGGAACTGTGACTCGACCCCTGCAACCACATATAGGCGAGTACACACATAAACTGACAAAATGGTAACTAACACACAGCGAGAGAGAGAGAGAGAGAGAGAGAGAGAGAGAGAGAGAGAGAGAGAGAGAGAGAGAGAGAGAGAGAGAGAGAGAGAGAGAGAGAGAGAGAGAGAGAGAGAGAGAGAGAGAGAGAGAGGGAGGGAGGGAGCGAGCACGCACAAGCATATATGGTTTAAAGTGGATAGTAGAGGGTCTTGAAAATTCACCTTTAGGCTATCTGCTGAGAACTTTCTAATTCTATATAGATTAAGAACTGTCGCGTATTATCTGTGTATACTCTTCGAGGTCACGGATAGAAAAGCAGAAGACTCCCTCACCACCCTTCTCTCTCTCTCTGCAGCCACTGCTGCCGGGGAAAGAGGAAAAAAGATACCGTAGTGTACCATACCATATAGTACCATACCATACCGTACTATACCATATTGTACCGTATTATACCATATTGTACCGTACTATACCATATTGTACCGTACTCTGCCATATTGTACAGTACTATACCATATTGTACCATACCATACCATACCACACTGTACCATACTATACCATATTGTACCATACCATACCACACTGTATCATACTATACTATACTGAAAAAATATTCACAGAACTGTATGGGAAACTTGCTCTACAACTGCCTCTATTTAGCCCAATTTTTATGTTATTACTGGTGTTACTCTGCTGGTATTCACAGAGCTGTTTATATAAGTAGTTCTACTTGTGGTTACCATCAGCTCTGTTGAGACTATCGTTAACTCTCTAACTCTACCATTATTGATTCAGTTGACTCATTGATAACTGGTAATGCTGAAGCCTCTGTACAACACTCAGGAACCCCATGACTTGAGATTGTTCCATCTGTGGTATGTACATGAGGACCCGTGCAGCTTGTATGGGTTGGTTGAGTGAGTGGTTGAGTGAGTGGTTGAGTGAAATAGTGAGTATCCTAGACCACACCTCGCGCTCTCCTCCCTCACTATACTTTGTATATACGTACCTTGCTGGTCACTTTAAGTCCTGAAATCTGGAGCACTTTTCTCCACTAGGGTACGACGTATCTCCTGGAATCTCGTACTTGTAAAGTGCTTGTCAGTTGGTTCTTGTACGACTATTGACTTCGCAATCACATCATTAGCGAATAGTTTATTCCTTCCTACTGTAACTCTTCTTGCAAAAAAAAAAAAAAAACTTTGCACAAGTTTATGTTGCATTTTTGCCTCGCAACTTCATTCCACTGTTTTTGGTTATGGACTTGTTCAACACTTGTATTAGTTCTTCGTGTTTGAGTGCATCAAGGCTATTCAAGGCTGGCCACATGCAATCCAACGTACGAACCAAAACTTGGCTGATCGGACACTGACTTTAAGTATCTGCTTTTGGTTCCCTCTTGAAGACAGCCAGGGAAAGGGGGCACTTATTTTATTTTCTCTCAGTGTACTCATGGCACCCTTGCTTTTCATTGGAGGTATGTTGCACCGTGGCGAGTCTCTTGCTTTCATGGGGAATGATTTCTGTCTGCAGATTCGGGACAAATCCCTCCAGGAATTTCTAGGTGTAGATTATGTTGCATCTTTCTCACCAGCGTTGCAGAGAGTACAGGTCAAGGAACATCAAACATTATCAGTAATTAACGTGCTTTACTGAACTAATGCGTTAAGTGAAGGTTCTCTACATTCTGTAGATCTACAATTTCACTTGCCTTGAATGGAGCTGTTAGTGTACAGCAGAATTCCAGCCTAGAGAGAATACGTGACTTAAAGAGGATCATTACTCTGGCATGGCATCCCTTGGGTTTTAGAGGCTCTCATTATCCATCCTATCATTTTCCTCGCAGATGTGATAATGGCACTATTTTGATCCTTAAAGGCTCATCTTTTGACATTATCACTCCCAAGTCCTTCACATTAGTGTTAAGGTGTATTGTGTGGATGACACTCGTGTCCAAGCTCCCTCTGCATAGCATACTTAAGGCACACGAATGGGGTTTCTTGCAGTTATTGATGAGCAGTGAGTGCCAACGACACCCAGGCCATAACAGCCTCCCTCCAGATTAAACCATCAGTCCCATCAGATTATACCATTAATCCCATCAGATTATGCCATTAATCCCATCAGATTATGCCATTAATCCCATCAGATTATGCCATTAATCCCATCAGATTATGCCATTAATCCCATCAGATTATGCCATTAATCCCATCAGATTATGCCATTAATCCCATCAGATTATGTCATTAATCCCATCAGATTATGCCATTAATCCCATCAGATTATGTCATTAATCCCATCAGATTATGCCATCATTTCCATCAGATTATACCCTCATTTCCATCAGATTATACCCTCATTTTCATCAGATTATACCCTCATTTTCATCAGATTATACCCTCATTTCCATCAGATTATACCCTCATTTCCATCAGATTATACCCTCATTTCCATCAGATTATACCATCATTTCCATCAGATTATACCCTCATTTCCATCAGATTATACCCTCATTTCCATCAGATTATACCATCATTTCCATCAGATTATATCCTCATTTCCATCAGATTATACCCTCATTTCCATCAGATTATACCCTCATTTCCATCAGATTATACCCTCATTTCCATCAGATTATACCCTCATTTCCATCAGATTATACCATCATTTCCATCAGATTATGCCATCAACCTCACCAGGTTATACCATCAATCCCATCACTTTATACCATCGACCCTACCAGGTTATACCATCGACCCCACCAAGTTATACCATCAATCCCATCACTTTATACCATCGACCCTACCAGGTTATACCATCGACCCCACCAAGTTATACCATCAACCCCACCAGGTTATACCATCGACCCCACCAGGTTATACCATCGACCCCACCAGGTTATACCATCGACCCCACCAGGTTATACCATCAATCCCGAGATTATACCAATAGTTCAACCAGTTGAACATTCCCCAATCTATACCAGTTTCTCCAAAGTTATACCAACATAAATCTTCAGATTACATCAACACCCTCTCCCCCCATATAATACCAGTAACCCCAGGTTATACCAACATCCCTTCCTAGGTTAAACCATCATCCCTTTCTAGGTTAAACCATCATCCCTTTCTAGGTTAAATTAATATCCTTCAGGTTAAACCAGAATCCTTCCCCAGCTTATGCCAACATCACCCTAGGTTATAGGTTATATCAGCATCACCCTAGCTTATATCAGCATCACCCTAGGTTATACCAACACTCCCCCAGGTTATGTAAACATCTACCAAGTTATGTCAACCGTATGCCAAGTATTACTAGCATCCCCAAGTTATAGCAACAACTCCCACATAATATTCAACTGGGGTATAGTAAGGTGAGAGAGAGAGAGAGAGAGAGAGAGAGAGAGAGAGAGAGAGAGAGAGAGAGAGAGAGAGAGAGAGAGAGAGTTCAATATAAAGTCCAGTAGTTTCTCGAGTCAACAGCCGGAAGAGATTCTTCAAGTTATGCCATTATATAAAAAAAAGTTCCTATATTGTATATTTTTTTCTTTTAGTATGGTTATTTATCATGCAATAGATAAAAAAAAAAGACGAAATTTTTATTTAAAATACCAAATATGCAAAACAGAAAGAACTCGTTTATTAAAAACTGTGATAGAAATATTCAAATAATTAATAATAATAATAATAATAATAATAATAATAATAATAATAATAATAATAATAGTAACTGACAGTAATAATATTGGTATGTGCTCCACCTACTGAAAAATCCTATTTCGAAAATGAGGGATTTTCTGAGGATTTTATATATTGGAAAAATATATATTAAAAACGTATTTCAAAATAATTTAAATCAAATGATTTTTTCATGAAAATTTGGTTCAGTATTTCAATAAAAATGTAAAAGAATTAATACTGTGGGGTAGTAATTGTTCTGTTATTGTCTAACAAATATTTATGGAGCAAATAACATTTATAAATGTTAATAGATCCAGACAGTAGTAAGGTGATGGTAGTGGGGAGGAGATGGTGGTGGTGGGGTGATGGTAGTGGGGAGGAGATGGTGGTGGTGGGGTGATGGTAGTGGGGAGGAGATGGTGGTGGTGGGGTGATGGTAGTGGGGAGGAGATGGTGGTGGTGGGGTGATGGTAGTGGGGAGGAGATGGTGGTGGTGGGGTGATGGTAGAGGGGAGGAGATGCTGGTGGTGAGGTGATGGTAGTGGGAAGATGGTGGTGGTGGTGGGGTGATGGTAGTGGTGGGGTGATGGTAGTGGTGGGGTGATGGTAGTGGTGGGGTGATGGTAGTGGTGGGGTGATGGTAGTGGTGGGGTGATGGTAGTGGGAAGGAGATGGTGGTGGTGGGGTGATGGTAATAGAGATGTTGGTGGTGGGGTGGTAGTGGGAAGGAGATGGTAGTGGGGAGGAGATGGTGGGGTAGGGTGATGGTAGTGGGGAGGAGATGGTGGGGTAGGGTGATGGTAGTGGGGAGGAGATGGTGGGGAGGAGATGGTAGTGGGGAGGAAGAAGCGCCATTATCTTGACTTAATTAAATAACACCTTCGTGTGAAAAACAGTTGCCTTGTTGCAGTCAACTTAAATATTATCAACACACCTCGTGTCAAACTATAGACTGATTCCTCCCTTTCTTTATCATATTATCTCCTCTACACCTCTCCTTATCCTCTATCCTATCTCTTCTAATGCTCCTACTCAATCAGATTTTGTTTTTTCTCAAAAGAAATCGTCACGAATGTCTGAAAATTACTAAATTTAAATTATACGTGACGTGCTCTACGTAATGTTAAGAAATAAATACACATAAAACACCGTAATCAAGAGTATTGCCTCTCTTGATGTGACTAAACTTTGAAGACGGAAATCTAGTCTATTGTTAGTTAATATTAATAATAATAATAAAATAATAATGATAATAATAATACCACTACTACTACTACTACTACTAATAATAATAATTACAATATTGATTAAGAGTAAGAATAATAATAATAGTATTAATACACACTTATAATAACAGCATTAATAAAGTTAAAATTAACATAAGTAACAGGGGTAATAATAAAATGTAAAGTAATAATATTGCTCAATGTAAAGACCAATACAATTATAACTAAATCAAAGTTATATAATATTACGGTGTGTAAACAACACTTCGATTATTACATAATCATCAAGAAATTAATATATGGCTCTTAGCTAACACCAATAAATAGACATATCAACATTACCTCAGCCGTCACTCGCCAGGTTTTCAGAAGGTATTTTACACACACAAAAAAAAATTCTCATTACGTTTCGCTAACAACCCTGCCTACAGGCTGAATCATCTTGCTCCCAGGCTGACTGTAATTACACCAGACACCTCCGCTACTCTCCGTTGCTTCAAGGGTATGTACACACAGTGGTGTGTACTTCTGTGTATATATATGATGAACATTGACTTTAATTCCCTTGAAACTTAGAGGGATATCTAGAGCATCGTCTGGCATTGTTGGAATTAGTGTAATCCCAGCGGTGATTCACGCGTCAACGCAATTTCTTTTTCTTTTCGCCTAATACTTTGGTTCTGCTGCTTACATTCCATTTCTGTCAGGATCCCGATTGTCTTCAGTTTGTTTATTTTGAACAAAGAACGAACTTTCTCGGACATTTACACTTCCTCTTGCGGACCCGTGTGTCGCTCACCGAGGCTACCTCATGTTGTTCTCAGATACGCAACACCACAAGGAGCCTCGTCGTCCCCCGTTGTTATTATTTTAAGAATTAGTATATCTCAGAATGATTTACCCCATACATAGACGTGAAATGTCTGAAGATATAACCTAGTAAGACAAAAAAAATTGAATGAAATTACATATTAATAAATACATGCTCACACATACTCAGTAGCCCACTTTATTAGGTACACCTGTAATCCCCATTAATGCAAGTATTTAATAGTCAATTACGATGCAGCACCTCAATGTGTAAAAGCATGCAGACTTGGTTGTTCAGAGAATTGTGTTCAAATACAAAACATCAAGTGAGCGGACGTTCTATGGGTGAAAACGCCTTGATAATGAGAGAAGTCGGAAGAAAATGGCCAGATTGGTTCAAGCTGACAGGAAGGGAAGAGTAACTCAGATAACCAGGCGATGCAACAGTGGAATGCAGAAGAGCATCTCTGAATGCACAACACGTCGAACCTTGAAATGGATGAGATATAGCAGCAGATCACACTGGATTCCACTCCTCTCAGAACATGAAACTGAAATACAGTGGGATAAGGCTCACCAAAACTGTACAATTGAAGACTGGGAAAACGTCGCCTGTTCTGACGAATCGCAATTTCTGGCGCGACATGCAGATGGTAGGGTCAGAATTTGGCGTAAACCTTTGAGTTGTGGTGGAACTGAAGGTTCTCGCGATGAATGAGAGGCCGATAAATCTGCAGCAGCTGCATAATGCTATCATGTCAACATGGACCAGGATCTCTAATTAATGCTTCTAGCACCTTATTGAATCATGTCACGAAGTACTCAGTCTGTTCTGGGGCAATGATGGGCCCTACCCAACACTAAGGTAGGGCCCATCATTGATGTTTCATGAATGATAGTGGGGGTTGGTTTCATGAATGGTAGTGAGGGTCAGGTTCATGAATAACCTTGAACCAATTTTACCATTAGCAGTAGGAGTCAATTTTATCAATGGTAGTAATGGTTAATTTTGTCGATGGTAATAGGAGCTAGTTTTATTAATGGTCGTAGGATTAAGTTTTATCAGTGATAGTAATGTTTACCTTTATCATTGGTTAAAATGTTTGCATTTATCATTAGTAGTAATGTTTATGTTTATCATTGGGGGTAATGTTTACGTTCATCGCTGGTTATGAAAGTCACTTTCATCTACATAATTAGAGATTAGGTTTATCAACAGTCATAAGAGAGTTTTAGCTGTAATGTTGGATTTCTGTTTCATCAATGGTTAATGTCACTAATCATTGGTTTTAGGGGACAATGCAAATATCTAGCGTTAAGGGAAAGTTAAACTACAATAATGAGGTTTATTTTTATCAGTGGTAGTGTGATCGGAGAGGAGACATATATCATGGCAAAGTAGGTCATTTGAGCCAGTGACTGGCAGGTCGTCCACATGTGGTTGTAACCGCCGGAAGCTGTACCACATGTAACTTAACCTTTTGACCTTAAGTGCCAGCTTGGAGGGCAGTGAGTGAGTGAGTGAGTGAGTGAGTGCGAGTATGTGAGAATGTGTGTGAGAGTTAGAGTAAGTGTACTCACCTAACTGTACTCGCCTCATTGTGATTGAAGTGGTTGATTCATAGCTCCTGTCTCCGCCTCTTCACTGGTCGCCACTAGGTCCACTCTGTCCCTTCTACATGAGCTTTATCATGCCTCTTCTTAAAGCTATGTATGGATCCTGCCTCCACTATATCACTCTCCAGACTATTCCACTTCCTAACAACTCTATGACTGAAGAAATACTTCCTAATATTCCTGTGACTCATCCGAGTCTTCAAGTTCTAATTGTGACCCATTGTTCCTGTGGTGTCACATCTCTGAAATATGTTGTCCCTATCCACCTTGTCAATTCCTCTCAGTATTTTATATGGTATCATGTCCCCCTTCCCTATCCCAACTGTCCTCCAGTGCCGTCTGGGCCGTTTTCCTGTGCAGACCTTTGCAATTTCTCTAATTTCTTGACTTGCTTGACCAGGTGTGGGTTCCAAACTGGTGCTGCATACTCCAATATGAGCCTGACGTACACGTTGTACAGATTCTAGAACAATTCCTTACTGAGGTGTCGGAACGCTATTCTTAGGTTTGCCACGTTCTTCTGCACACCACTGCTGTAACGCATGGTTATTTGAGTTACTGTCGACTTCCTGTCAGATGACAGGAAGTGTACAAGTGTATATCGACAAGTTCCTTTGATAACTGGTAACACACACACACACACACACACACAAAGTTAGAGGATCAGGCGTGTATAACAGGAAGGGCACTGCAATGGATCAGAGAATACCTGACAGGGAGGCAACAACGGGTCATGGTACGTGATGAGGTATCACAGTGGGCGCCTGTGACGAACGGGGTCCCACAGGGGTCAGTCCTAGGTACAGTACTATTCTTGGTATATGTGAATGACATGACGGACGGGATAGATTCAGAAGTGTCTCTGTTCGCAGACGATATGAAGTTAATGAGGAGAATTAAATCAGATGAGGATCAGGCAGGACTTCAAAGAGACCTGGACATGCTGGACACCTGGTCCAGCAACTGGCTTCTCGAATTTAACCCCGCCAAATGCAAAGTCATGAAGATCGGGGAAGGGCAAAGTGTAAACAGCCTATCCAGAGGCTGTTTCAAACTGCTCGGCATTATGGTGCTGCCCTCTATAGGCCTATCAAGGTCGGGCTGGTCAGCAATGCTTCTTTCTCACTCTGGCGGCCTCTAGTTCCTGTGTCAGCATTGGCTTGTTCTGTCCTCTGTCCAGCTGTACGGGCAGGCCGATTTTCTCTTCCCCGACTCACGTAGGGGGAGAGTTTTTTTTCGGCCTGCACCGGCAATTTCCTGTTGTAAATGTCAGGTGACCGGAAGCCAGTTTCCCCTGGGTAACCTTGCTTGCTTGTTTACACCTTCGTGCCCGCCAGTATTGTCGTGTCGAGACGACACGCGGTAGGTGGCCGAGCGGATGTAAACAGCCTATCCAGAGGCTGTTTCAAACTACGCGGCACTATGGTGCTGCCCTCTATAGGCCTATCAAGGTCGGGCTGGTCAGCCATGCTTCTTTCTCACTCTGGCGGCCTACCTCACTGAACCAGGATCTACCCTTGCTGGCTCCCGGTCCCCTCACGCTCTGTTCGCGTGTTCACCTACACCTTGCCATTAATAAACTGAGTCTAGTCATCGGCCGTATCTCTGCACCTACGCTACCATTCTACTGCCCAAAGCAAGCAGCCAAGAAAATAGACTTAACAAAAGGAGACCGCAGACAGAGTATAGGCTAGGTGGCCAAAGACTGCAAACCTCGCTCAAGGAGAAAGATCTTGGGGTGAGTATAACACCAAGCACGTCTCCGGAAGCACACATCAACCAGATAACTGCTGCAGCATACGGGCGACTGGCAAACCTGAGAATAGCGTTCCGATACCTTACTAAGGAATCGTTCAAGACACTGTACACCGTGTACGTCAGGCCCATACTAGAGTATGCAGCACCAGTTTGGAACCCATACCTGGTCAAGCACGTCAAGAAATTAGAGAAAGTGCAAAGGTTTGTGACAAGGTTAGTTCCAGAGCTAAGGGGAATGTTCTACGAAGAAAGGTTAAGGGAAATCGGCCTGACAACACTGGAGGACAGGAGGGTTAGAGAAGACATGATAACGACATACAAAATACTGCGGGTAATAGACAAGGTGGATAGAGACAGGATGTTCCAGAGAGGGGACACAGAAACAAGGGGTCACAATTGGAAGTTGAAGACTCAGATGAGTCAAAGGGATGTTAGGAAGTATTTCTTCAGCCATAGAGTAGTCAGGAAGTGGAATAGTCTAGCAAGTGATGTAGTGGAGGCAGGAACCATACATAGCTTTAAGACGAGGTATGATAAAGCTCATGGAGCAGGGAGAGAAGGGACCCAGTAGAGATCAGTGAAGAGGCGGGGCCAGGAGCTATGACTCGACCCCTGCAACCACAACTAGGCGAGTACACACAGCGTCTTGATGAAGTACATTGTGTGGTGGGCAATATTTGTAAAGTAAGATTGGTTGTGTTCATATAACTTCGGTTATACGCAGTGTAAACGTAATATTAGATTCAGCGATTCTTTTTGTAAAGTAAGATTGGTTGTGTTCATATAACTTCGGTTATACGCAGTGTAAACGTAATATTAGATTCAGCGATTCTTTTTCTTATTCTTAATTTCCAAGTAAAAGTTTTTATTACAAAACTTTTGCAGCATTTTATGAATATTCAACTAAACCATTTTTGTTCCTTTAAAGGATCCCATTTTTTTGTGCAAACCTCTACATTAATGCAACAATAACATCAAAATAAAATCTTAAAGAAAACCTGAGAAAACATTTCTGAAATTGCTCTTTTTGTTAGTTTCACTCAGACGACGAACTGTGTACAGCTCTCATGACTAAACGTTACGTGAAGGATCAGTTGTATAATGCCTTAAGAGCTTTGCAGTAATGAATTAGTGAATTGAAAATTGAGAGTTAATATCTACTATTCTATCAAGTGATTTTGAGGATCATAGCTCTGTTGACTCGGTCTTAGACTAGGCCTAGGACATTCGAAAGGAAACATTACGGAAATAAGAAATATTTTGAGACACAGGAAAGTCAAGATAAGTGAATGCTGAATGTATAGAGATGTAAGATTTTCCCGCTGACTTATATGTTCACGAGATAGAAGGAAAAGGTAATGCAAAGAAATTACAATAATATTGCGACGTACAAGTTAGCCGCCATTATAAATTTTCATGCTCTTTCTTTTATAATAATAAAAATCACATACCATTTTCTGATGTCTTCATTATAAAAACATGCGTTCTCAGAAACTTTAAGGATAATTTTTACCTTTTGATCAAACTTACCTTCCCTCTTGTTTATACTTTTTTTTTTTATGTACTATTGCCCCTTTCCACAACCCGTCCTCCAGATGAGAAGTTACCTCACCAACGACTTACTGTACGTCAATTTTTCTCCATGAATACATCCGAAACTAAAATGAAATATTAGATTTTCTAGATAAAGATAACTTATTCTAACCTTAAATCGGCTTATAGGTAACCAGCAAATCATTTAAACAGGAGGATTGCAATTGATCACGAGGATGGTGGGGAGGATAGAACTTCGGGTCGTTTGTACAGTTGGTGACCATAGGCTCTTTGTTTTCAGCAAAGAACAAATATCCCCCCATAAACACTTCTCCTGCCTGCTAAAATCAGACCCATCTCTCCCTTCTCTCTCTCTTGTCATTACATCCTAAAACTAGATCATTCCCCTAACATTGATAACAATTATCACCACTCTCAGCATTTGCACCGCTTCTGTTGTTGTGTATGTATTCTGCATTCTCGTTTCTATTATCTCTTCCGCCTTCATCGGCCCAGCCAGAGCATGAAAAAAATCCTGCAGTAGTAAAAATCCATGGGCCTGCCTTTTGAACTAAACCCCTATATGAAATGAACTAATTGTTTATTGCAACATTTCTATTCTTTTAGTAATTTAAATGCGCGGGATTGATCTAAATCTGTGTTCTTTCCATATGAAAACTTGAAGGAAGAATATGGAGAAGGAATTGAAGGAAGAATATGGAGAAGGAATTGAAGGAAGAATATGGTGAAGGAATTGAAGGAAGAATATGGAGAAGGAATTGAAGGAAGAATATGGAGAAGGAATTGAAGGAAGAATATGGAGAAGGAATTGAAGGAAGAGGCTTGTATCCAGTGGTTCTCTACTGAAGTCTATCAGTCTACCAAATATTGACATTACCACTACTACACCCCAATGCTATTTCCATAATCACACCTCATTATAATACGGCCTAATAACATTCGAAAAACCACGTCCCATATTATCATCAGTGCATCCAATTTCCCCTGTTCCCATTACTAGCTAAACCTCCATTACAAACACCAAGTACCATTACCACCCCCACATCAACACCTCTATTACCATTTGCAGAACCAATACCTATTACCATTGCTACCATCTCGACTCGTACCAATCCAAATAGCCTAAGCCACCGTCTCCTGCCTTCCCTCACCTGCTCAATGTATCGTTTAATTTAGGGGGGAAGGATTTAATAGCATTAGCATAATGATGGTTTGGCAGGACCTGTAGGCGCTCCTCTGGAGAACACAATGGACAGCCAAGTTAATTCAATTCCCAGTGGCCTCCTCTATATGGTGTTAGGATTGCCGAATATCCCAAGGTTTAGTTGCAGTTTCTAACGTTATACATGATATTAAAAAAAAAAAACCTGCGTCATTTAGTGTCTAGATATACAGAAAAACCTCGCATTAAGTTCATGTCGATTTCATTATTAACTAATAGTCGGGCAAAAGGGATTTACGTGGAAATTAATCTTAATATTTACTCACCGTCAACTCACAGAGGTTTGTGATTGGTGCGTCTATCAAAGTAACTGTTATTGTTTACGAAAAAAAATTAATTTGGTCTTTGGCGAATCGATTCTGGGCAGAGCCGGCGAATACACAATCTCCCTAGTAATGGATTAGCTCTGGATTAGCTGTCAATTGCAACAAGTGGCGCCATTAGTGGGAATATGGGTCGAGATGGGAATGCGTGTATGTAGTAGATGTTGATGCGTGATGCTAAAATAAAATAGTTCTGTGCGTACTTCCATTATGGCAACTACTCAGTGTTAATTGTGTTAACATGGGACGAGCACGCGTGTCTGGGTTTTATGGATTTGTTAATGTAGACGTTAAGAGCGCGTAGGACTGAGTAGGCACGAGTGTCTCTGGCACATGTACGCTAATTCATTTACAAAATACGCTTACACATATTTCTGTAATCGGATTGGGTAATAAATTTGGAAGGAGCAGTTGCTAGTAAATATGTAAATCTAAAGATTTTGATTTTACGTTTAGTGGAAACATAAACTATATTTTAATATTCATGTTTGTCGCTCTATAATGAGCATGTCTCCCCTACCTTAAGAGACCCTCCCCCCATCCTTCCTTTTTCAAGGAGGCGCCTTGTTGCTGGTGTAGGGCTCTTGATTGAAGGAATTGGATTCACTCTTCCCTTCCTTGAAATAAATCTGATTATCTTCCAGAAACTTTCTTGGAAACTGAAAACGAGACTCCGATAAGTGGTAAAAAAAAAAAAAAAAAGATAGAACAATATTTCACCCCCGGGAGAGGTTTGTCTAGTATGTAACATAAATGAAAAAGAAACAGGTTAAATCATGTGGAGGTCAGGTGCAAGAGCCGGATACTTCCAGGTTCTGAGTTTCTTATATTAAAAATGGAATATACGTATACAGTACCGACAATTTTATGAGCATTGTATTTCATTTATAATGTACTTGTTCTGAGTTTGAGGTATTTCAGGGGGCCCACCGGCCTATGTTAGGTTTTCTTTGTTCAAGAATATTTGATGTTATAGGAGTTGCAGAAGAGAACATGCTATTGTTTTATATTTCTAGGAATTATTGTAGATGATTCCAAACATCTAAGCTTCACTTTTAATGGAACAATAATCGTGCTCTATCGTACTTGCTATATGACGTAGCTCTCTCACACCTGTTACAGTTGTCATTCATTTTGGAGTTGTTTTGTGCTCTTGTAGATCGTAGACGAATAGGCAAGCATCTAGTCGTTTCCTCAACGTGGATTTGGTCGCATCCTCCGCAGGGAATTGTTAACTCCTTGTGTCCAGTGTGTGGCTAAATGATCCTGGTAAAATCAAGGTGTTAGTAGTGACCACTGAAACGTCTGAGTTGGACTTGTAGCATGAAGGATACTGTGTTGGCTGAGGCTCCTGACGCTATTACTTGAACGCCTCTCATTCTCAGGCGCTCTATAATCCTTGCCGGTTTAATGATTCCCGATAAATATAATAGCAGCAATAATAATAATAATAATAAATTTATTTTTAATAATAGTAAGATTAAAAATGTCTTGGCAAGTACACACTAGTACGTGCTGTAAGATAAAATTACGTTGATTACGTTCCCCTTTCTTCTCAGAAACAAAGTGACCCATTATTTTGCACACAAAAAAAGAACTTTTAATTGGTTACATTTGCATATGCATGCATAGACAAGAAAGAAAACTCTTGTTTCTGAGGCAAAGATTTATGAATACACAATGACGTATCCATAACTATAAATAAGCTCCATTATATTCTTGTTAGTGCATGACAGCACCAGAGCCAGGGATGCACATGAAAAAAATAATAGTGAAGGAACACTGCAACAGGCCTACTGGCCCATGCTAGGCAGGTCCTCGCAATGTGCTATTTAGTTTGTTCTCTAATTATTTATAAGAAACACATTTTTGGGCTATTTTAGTGTATCGATGATAATGATCATGATATAATTAGTGCGTATTCACTCATAATTAGTATGTTTCACTTATCGATATCCTCCAAGGTGGCAGACTCTAGTTAAGTGTTTTGAAATGATTTATATCTGTAGATTATAATTCATGTGATAACCGTGTGTGTGAGTGACAGCTGTCAGTGTTATGAGTTGTAGTGCTGAAATAATTTAAAACAATAAGAGTATTTGACTGTATTATTGTTTAAAATCATATGAAGAGCAAAGTCTTGATATAATCTACTTATTATACACTACATATATTAATGGTATATTAATCCCAGGTATACTGACACCGTGGTGATAAAGGTATAGGATACTGATACTGGATAAAAAAGAAAATCCATACACAAATATTTTTAAATGTCCTAAAGGGTTCACATTTTTTTTCATACACTGTACTGACACAATATATTACTTGATATGTCTTTGTTTCTCTGCTGCTTCAGAAAACGAAAAATTATTAAACCTTTGGCACGTCGAACTGATTTTTCTCCTGATTCGTCTTAATTACAATGGGACAGTTGTATTCTCAATAGATTATAAAATGTGAATAACTTAAATCTGAAATACAACAATAGGTTCTTTAATTCCTCTAAATTATGAAAGCAAAACCCAAGTGAAATAGTCTAATTCAGATCACCTTCAGGACTATTTTCCAACCTGGGCAAGAGAAAACAGCCTTTGCCAACGGATATGATTAGCGAAATAGCACATAAGTTTAATAAGCATTAAGTATCATGTAATGGGGCTAAAATGCTCCTTCGGAAAAGTTATCATTCTTTAATATAATTTATGGACCATACGAATAAATTGGTACACGAGAGGTTTTGCCACCTCAGGTGGTATCAATATCTGCTCTGACCCATAAACTGAATATTACACAACAGAGCCGCTCAGGTTGTGTATATGCAAGAAATGACAGTCAAGCAAACACTTCATGGGAGTTTTCCCATAATGACGATGACGACTGTCAGTAATATTTTTCTTATTGGTAAATGAACATGCATGAACCTGAGAGTTGCATCAGCAACTCTCAGGTTGCATGTTGCTGATGTATGTAGAGAATGTATGTTGAAGCTGTGTGTTGAGAGTGTATGGCGAGGTTGTATGGCGAGGTTGTATGGCGAGGTTGTATGGCGAGGTTGTATGGCGAGGTTGTATGGCGAGGTTGTATGGCGAGGTTGTATGGCGAGGTTGTATGGCGAGGTTGTATGGCGAGGTTGTATGGCGAGGTTGTATGGCGAGATTGTATGGCGAGGTTGTATGATGAGATTGTATGATGAGATTGTATGATGAGATTGTATGATATTGCATGATGAGATTGTATGATATTGCATGATGAGATTGCATGCTATTGCATGATGAAATTGCATGATGAGATTGTATGCTGTGGCTGTATGTTTAGGTGTGATCAGGAGGTTAAAATAGCATTCATGACTTTATTTTGTAATTTCGTTGCATAAAATAATTTTGATAATGCTGACCTCTTAAGATCATACGACAGTATACACATACCAATAAACATAATACAAGCTAATGATCTGTATGTTAAACCTTATACTTTAATTAGGGTGTGAAGACTAGATAAATGAAATAGGCTCATTTCACTTAAAAGTGCTCAACTTGGCACTATTGACAAAGAATTATTGTTAATAAAAAATACGAAATCGTTGAGGAAATTCATACTATTGTTCACTTGTCAGTTCTCTCTCTGTTCCCACCATTCTGCTTCCCATACGCCACGAAACAACACGTGGCGCAATTGTCCGCCTAGCCTGTCATGTCATTCTCCGGCGGGTCACCCGACTAACGTCATAATAAGCATCGAATTCGGCGGGGGGAGTGGCGTCAGGACGCCAGCAACGGGCGGAAGTGTTGAGTGATTTAGCTGGAAACTGGAGAGACGTTCTCGTGGTGGCGCACGCGACGCTCTTGCCAACACACACACACCGTATTTCGTTTTCTTTTGCTGTATTATCTCAAGTTTCCGAAATTGTATTGAAGTATGCAGCTAGATTATGTAAATTTCGAGCAAAATACCGAAAGAAAGTCTACTGAGAAGCTGAGAGTTTTAAATGAGCGAACAGTTTTAGAAGTTTGCAGTAGCTGGCAGTTCATCTTCTTCCACCAGGAACAATGGGAAAATAAGTCATAAAATATTTATGCGGTCTCTGTGAGAACTGGAGGAGGGTGTACGAAACAGCGTAGTCTGCCACCATCACACGGCCAGTTATCGCACGTTTTGATGGCTCATTCATTTAATTTATCTAGTGTTATCTTTGTGTGTTATCGCTGGCAGGTGTTACCTGATGCCTGTCCTCAAGTGGAGTGATAGTTTATAAGATTTAGTTGCTCTCTCTCTCTCTCTCTCTCTCTCTTTAGAAGAAGTTTCACAGGTATGAGAGACTTTCTGAGCGATATGCAGTACGAAAGCGAACTGGAAGGAAAAACAACGAATGATATGGAGAATGAGAAGGTGAAATGATATTAAGAGTGAGAGAACATGGTTCAATCAAAGTTGTATAGCGGTGAAAGCTAAAAGTGCAAGGGCAGGGAAGAAAATGTAGAAAGCAATGAGTAAAGAAAAATATGCAGAGGCAAGAAGAGAGGCTGAGAGACAATTTGAGAATGACATAGAACCGAAAGCCAAATCTGACGCGAAGCTCCATCAGGTCACATCAGAAGGAAGACAACAGAAAAGAACCAGTAATGAGGCTGAAGAAGGAAGTAGGAGAGCTCACAAGTAATGACCAGGAAGACTGCGAGAAGCTGAAGAAAGGATTTAAGAAGGTATTCTCGTAGGAAAGCCGAAAATTACCAAGGAGTCAGAAAGAAAAAAATTGATCAGTGAGAGAGGAAGAAAGTACTGAGCCAGCTAGGCACCACAAAGGCACTGGAACTGATTAATATCTCTGTGGGTTCATTAAGAGGGAGTAGCACTATGCAAGCTCTTAAACAAAATGTTCAACAAAATAACTGATACAGGAACTACAACAGGTACAGAAGACAGCAGAAGTAATCTCAGTATTAAGAACGAGAACAGGTAGCAGTAATCTTCAGGCTAATATCACTGACATGCATATTAAGTTCAGGAAGCAGATTATAGGGAAAAAAGCGATCGAGTACCTGGAAAAAATTGAGTTCTTAAACCATAACCAACACAGTTTCAGAGCTGGTAAATCCTGTCTCGCAAACCTGCCTGTGAGAGAGAGAGAGAGAGAGAGGTAGACAGACACGGATGGGTGGATTACAGTTTTTTGGGTTATACGAAGGCTTTTGACTCAGTAATGCACAAGAGTCTGGGACAAAAGCTAGTGGAGGAAGTAGGAATAACAGGGAAGGCACTAAAGTGGGTCAAAGAATTCCCAACAGGAAAGAAATAGTGAGATTGTCGGAGAAGAGATGTCAGAATGGACAAGAATGAAATATGGGGTTCTATAGGGATTAGTACTGAAACCAGTACTATTTCTGGAGAACTTGAACGATATGACTGAAGGAATTAAGTCAGATGAATCACTGTTCACTGATTTGAAAATAATGAAGGATAATACAGATGACAAGGAAAGAAGGAAAGCCTACAGATGGACCTGGATAAGCTACTGAAACGTAACCCCAAGTGCAAGATTATAAAGAACGGGAAGGGCAAAGAAGACCAGAAACAAAATACAGGCTCCGGGGACAAAGGCTGAACAACTTAGTCAAGGAGAAGGACCTTGGGCGATCATAGTACCGAGTACCCATCAAGGGATGTGTACTGATGTCCCTGATTGAACTTGATTTAATAACGAAAATTAACTAAATGCATTTCTGTCGCCGCGCGATCCCAGGAAGGTATCCCCCGTAGTCCATAATACCAGTACTGGCATAATAACTAATACCATAGAATACTAACATTATAACTAATAATGTATGGCCCCTTCATATTTAACACTTCTTTCAGATTAAATAAAAAACAGAAGCGAACACATCTCCCGAAGTGAACATCAACAGAATAACAGTAAGATGCACATCCAGCAAATCTAAGATTAGCTTTCAGGAATCTCAACGAAGAATTACTCATGACGCTATACACATATGTCAATAAAATCTTAGAGTGTGCATCGCCAGTATGGAGGCCACACCTTATTATGTTAAAAACTGGAAAAAGTTTGTAACGAAACTAAGAAATATGAGTTATGAGGAGAGAATCAAGGCGCTAATTCTAACGACATCAGAGGACAGAAGGAGTAAGAAAAACCTGACAACAACGTACAAAATAGCGAGAGAAATTGATTGGGTGGACAGGGACAACTTATTCGAGAGAAACAGATAAACGAGAATACTGGAAAATAAAAACCAGAGAGAGAGAGAGAGAGAGAGAGAAAGGAAATATTTATTCATCCTCATTGTGTTAAGGATATGGAGCGACCTGGACAGCGAAGTAGAAAATAAAAAATCCATAGACAGCTTTAAGAATAGGTATATGGAGCTAACGAAGCCAAAGTGGAGTGAGCTGAATAGCGGTCATCTGAGAGGCGACGAGGCTAGAGATGAGACTAGCGAGTAAAGGAAGGGAAAGGACAGGATTGCAATGAATAGGATTGCAATAAATTAGAAAACCTTACTAATATTTTATGACGAATTTAGTAATGTTAATTTCTCTTGCCACATTTAAAAAAAAACAGAATAAGGTAAAAGCAAGTTACCACAAGCTTCCTGGTTAAAAAATAGTTAGAGCCAAAATATTGTTTAGTAATTACGACCATTATTTTTATAATGAGACCTTTGGGCTTTACAGAAAAAAATGAAAGCACGATTCTTTAACCCACAAGATGGTAACAACATTTCTGAAGATGGCAGTTGTTTGTTTTTTACTGCACAGCCTCGAATTTTTGTAAAGGGAAGTTATGAAATGTAGTTGTGAAGTGCAGGTTGTTGTGTGAAGGTAGTTGCTGTGTGAAGGTAGTTGCTGTGTGAAGGTAGTTGCTGTGTGAAGGTAGTTGGTGTGTGAAGGTAGTTGCTGTGTGAAGGTAGTTGGTGTGTGAAGGTAGTTGCTGTGTGAAGGTAGTTGCTGTGTGAAGGTAGTTGGTGTGTGAAGGTAGTTGCTGTGTGAAGGTAGTTGCTGTGTGAAGGTAGTTGGTGTGTGAAGGTAGTTGCTGTGTGAAGGTAGTTGCTGTGTGAAGGTAGTTGGTGTGTGAAGGTAGTTGCTGTGTGAAGGTAGTTGGTGTGTGAAGGTAGTTGCTGTGTGAAGGTAGTTGCTGTGTGAAGGTAGTTGGTGTGTGAAGGTAGTTGCTGTGTGAAGGTAGTTGCTGTGTGAAGGTAGTTGCTGTGTGAAGGTAGTTGGTGTGTGAAGGTAGTTGGTGTGTGAAGGTAGTTGCTGTGTGAAGGTAGTTGGTGTGTGAAGGTAGTTGCTGTGTGAAGGTAGTTGGTGTGTGAAGGTAGTTGCTGTGTGAAGGTAGTTGCTGTGTGAAGGTAGTTGCTGTGTGAAGGTAGTTGCTGTGTGAAGGTAGTTGGTGTGTGAAGGTAGTTGGTGTGTGAAGGTAGTTGGTGTGTGAAGGTGGCTTTGGTGTAGAGGTAGTTATGGTTTGAAAGAAGTTATTGAGGACTTGATGTGAAGTTAATTAGGCTGTGTACTTAGGGTGTAAAGTTAGTCAGGGTATGAAGGTAGTTATGGCAGGAAGGTACTTTGGACGGGAAGATAGGGCTGGAAGTTAGGGTGAGGAGGTAGTAAACATGTGAAGGTTGTTATGGGTTTTAAGACACATTAGCGCTTGTGGATTAGACAGCATGAAAATAAAGGGATGGAGTCTGGGAGAGGGGGTGTGGGATTTAAGAAGTAAAGGGATGGAATCTGGGAGAGAGGTGTGGGATTTAGGAAGTGGGGTGAGGAAGTTAAAGAGGTGGGGTAAATGAATCAGAATATGGGATGAGAAGTCGGAAAAGGGAAGGGAGTCGGGAATTGGGTTGATGGAGTTAGGAAGTCTGGGGAATGAAGTTGGTAAAGATATAAAGAGAGGTTATTGAGGAAGGAAAGAAATCAGAAAATAAGAGATAACGAGCGTTAGGAGTTAGGAAATTAAGAGAGTGAAAGGGATCGGGAACGAGGTATGAGGGAAAGGAGGCACCGTAATAGTGATCAACGACTATTTTTCCCAGGAATTGAAGCTATTCTCCAGTACCTTGGATCAAACCCGAGTAACCCTCCCCCCATTCACCAAACGTTATACTACCACAGGTTTAGAGCATCCCCATGCGTACAGTGGGGGATAGATCGAAGGAGAAAGGGTACAAGTAAAGTTCTCTGAGAGTTAAAGAGTAAGAGTGTGTTAGGGGCAGGCGAGGCTCTCTGGTCTAGATAAGATAAACAGCTGCCAGAGGGAAAGATAATGTGAGAGAGTGGTGTAGAGGTGAGTGTTAAATGCCAGGGAGATGCCTGACAATGTTTTGCTGTTGGGACGTTGATGCAGCCGTAACGACGTGTTTTCTTTATCATTGAATTCTTTATCGGGTTTGAAACCTAACGACTACACGAGGGTCAGTAAGGCTGCGTGTCACCCCTTCTCCACCACTCGAGGATTCTTGAATCACTAAAAACAGCGGTTGTAGCCAACTGTGTGTGTGTTTACACTGAGAGACATACATTATTCTGAACACACAACTTTATTGGTCGTTGAAAACACTGGAAACAATAACTGGGGCGGGTGGACTCTTAAGGTAAGAGGGAGAAGGTGTCTTGACCCCAGAAATTGGAGTTACCCTTCCCTTTTCTGGGATCAGACCTCATTCCTCAGGCGCCGTATTACTCTTACTCCTACGAAGACATTAGTTCCCCATCAACATAAAAGAATGGAGTGAACCCAGCTAAAGAGGGGACAGGTTGAACGGAATAGATAAAATAGGTGTAGTAGTTGGAGCTGGCGGAGTACATAAAGCGAGTGGACAGAGCAATAGATAGTGGAAGTAGCAGATGGGGGCAAAAAACAAAAAAACAAAAAATAAAAGGCTATATAAGGAATAGATGGATTGTGAGGGTTACTCCTCTCCATGTTTACCTACACGATAACACCATTAGTCTGGGCCAGGCACGACCACCAGCCTGAGTGTGTGGCCGGCACGTGGTGGTGGTCTGCAGCAGGCCAAGTGGCTGGCCTGCTGCCCAGCCGCTGGGTATGTGACTCGGTGGTTGGACGAATGGGTGGGTGGATGGCTGGTTGGGCAGATGGGTGGGCGGATGGCTGGTTGGGAAGATGGGTGGGTGGATGGCTGGTTGGGTGGAAGGCTGGTTGGGAAGATGGGTGGGTGGATGGCTGGTTTGGCAGATGGGTGGGTGAAGAGACGAATGACCAGATGAGTGGGTGAAGAGACGAATGGCCAGATGAGTGGGTGAAGAGACGAATGACCAGATGGGTGGGTGAAGAGACGAATGACCAGATGGGTGGGTGAAGAGACGAATGGCCAGATGAGTGGGTGAAGAGACGAATGACCAGATGGGTGGGTGAAGAGACAAATACCCAGATGCGTGGATGGATGGAAGGATGGCTGGAAAGATGGGTGAGTGACTGGTTGGCTGGTCAGACGGGTGGGTGACTGGCTGGCTGCTAGTCAGCCAGGAGGGAGCATGGTGAGTGTCATGGCACGTGGAGACTCCTGAGTGTCACATATGGAGATAAAGATCAGAAGAGAGTAGGGGAATACATCCTAACATACAACCCCACTCACACTCTTAACAAATGTAACTAGTAGGGGTCCACGCTGGGTGCCCTTCAGGACTCTTGATCCATGGCATTTTAACTAAGCAAGAAAGATGCCTAAGTGGTGGATTTTTTTATTTATCAACCTGTTGGTATTGTATACGATCAATAATAACATACGACGTACATACTTCAGGACTGAGGCTGCAAATTCCAGTGTTGAGGGTTTTGGGATAAATAAAAAATAGAGATTATATATTACTGGAAGGGCACATCGGTTAAATATCATCGGTGGTACATTTGCGACAGGCGACCACAAGAAATGCAAGTCGGGAGTCTCGACAAATGCCTCTATGACCCTCTGTATGATATATGTCAGATGTATTATACAGTTTGCAGATCCAGCAAGAGGCCTTCATCTGAACAAACATGCCCAGAAGCGAGGGAAAGCTACCAGTTTTGGAAAGACTGATTTTGGAGTCGAGAGGAATAACTTAAGTGGCGCGTGGCTAAAGTGATAGCGCCTTCGGCTCACAAATAAGTGTCTAGGGCTAAATCCTAGAACGAATGGAAACGTTGGACATATTTATTACACTTGTTGCCTCTGTTAAGCTAATAGTAGGTACCTGGATGTTAGCTGACGGTTGCAAGTCCCATCCCAGGGAGGGTGATAGTATACTGGGTTTACAAATTAGCTGAGGTAGTATGACAGCTCTTAGTCTGCAAATTGAAAGTAACGGTAGTTAAAGATGATACTGGTTTACATTGCCTGCCTTATTAAACTAATGTAATAAATGTGATGTAGCGTAATCCTGACCAACTTAAGCCAAACTAAATTTAGTTGTTGTTTAGCACAAGTTGAGTGTTTTTTGTTTTTCTTGATGTTTTGGCTGGTTGTAACGAGGCTATTGGAATTCTGAATTTATTTTATATTTATATGCATAACTTATTCAATAAGTAAATAATTTTAGTTATTTTTTTAGTGGCTTCTTGAGTTTTTGTTGTCTAGTTCATTTATGCTGAAGAAATCTTTATTAATTTCATTAGTCGTGTGTGTCAGATATACCATAATAACTCTAGTTCTGCTGGAACGAACCCGCTGAAGTTCCCGTAGCTACTGAACACTTAGCTGAACACTTGATACTTCATGTACTTAATAAAATCTTTTAACTTAGGATGATAGAGCTCATCACGTACAATCACCCAAAAGCACTCCCATATACCCACTCCCATACACCCACTCCCATACACTCACTCCCATACACTCATTCTCGCTCACCTACCCACAAACTCATCCACTCTCAGCCACACGTACATCTTTTTATCCACTTACCCATTCGCTCACGTGCTCACCTTTTCTCACACTTTCTCGCAAACTCACCCATTTGCTTCACCCACTTATCCACCCACCTGCTCATTCAATCAGTTCCTCCCTTGAATTCGCCAAAATTTTCTCTTGTGAATGTTTTCCTTTGAAGTTGTTGCGTTGCTTAATTCCATTGAGAGTTGAGGTATTCAACGCCTCCCTCACTCACTTCCGTGATCACTGTGCTGACTCACGCTGTATTCACTGTGCTGACTCACGGTGTATTCACGGTTCTGAATACACTGTCGCACACCGTTGTGGCACTGCTAGAACCTTTAGATTTTTTTTCTTTTTCTGCATTCACCTTCTCGTGTTTTTTTTCAATTGGATATTTGTTTGTCTCGCTCTTTCTGTATTTCCTGTTTCTTTGGTGTTCCTTCAGCGTTCTTTCTTTCTATCTCTCTCTCTCTCTCTCTCTCTCTCTATTCCGTCCTTACCTAATTTCTGTTGTAATGGAAGAGGGTGGAGGACTGAAAGGGAGGTATGGAAATTACATAACATTTTATAATTGAAAGAGACGGAAAAGAGAGTGAATATAAAAGTGAAGATGTGAGTGTAAGAGTAAGAATGAGGTCGAGGGAGTTAGGGTTTAGTGAGATCGAGGCAGAATAAATTATGGAGAGAGTGAGAAGAGTGAGCGAGTAGAGTGAATAGAGTGAATGATGGTCTGTTACTGACGATATTAGGTAATATTATAATGACGAATGAGCCCACAAAACGAGAACATAATTGCTACCATAATTCTGTTTTAGATATTGACAAAACCGATTTGCAAAGAAAACTTTACTCTGAAACCTCCTTCGTTAATCTAAGCATATATGAAATCACTTGTCGAACCTCTTCCTCTCCCTCCATCCACCCTTCAAGGGGGGGGAAGGGGTTTCTTTGTGATTGTGAAGAGCTCTTGATCCAAGAAATAGAAAATAATCCCCCCAATGTATAAAAGCTGGTTACCTCCCACTTCCCACGAGCCGCACGACCCTTACAGGCTTATTGCTTCCCTATTAATATAATATTAATGCTAATTTTTCCCAACCACTGTATGGTATGTGCTAATCATTTACAGATTAACCTTTTAAACTTTACCAATGTCCAATAAAACATTACTGTGGCATCAACACAGTGGATGAAGAGACATAAATCAAAGTAAGATTTAAATATCACATTTCTCGTCTGAGTGATCAGGAGAAGTGTATAATATTACTGGGTAAGTCTTCCAGCCATTGACCTGAACATTCCTAAGCTGTGACGTTGTAATGACTATATGCCACTGACAACATCGTAGGTGTGATCAGGTGAAGAGTGAGGTGACGACCCTGAATTACGTGACTTGTGCTGCTGTATCGGTGAGGTCACGATCTGGAAGTTGATGTAAAAAGATTTACGTCAGAGGGTTTGCTGGAATGATTGTTCCCTGGGTTCTTCAGTCCAGTGCAGAGAAAGGTGGAAGATGAGGAGGAGGAGTTTGAGGTAATCAGTGTTCAGCCTGGAGTCGATGTGTTCAGTCCATCAATCTTGATGGTAAAAATAGAAAACTTGACTCTCCCTTCTTTCTCTTCATAATTAGCCGCTAGTAATTCTAACAAAGTTGCTGCCTCCCATCTATCCTCCCAGGAGCAGTTTAACATAAGGATAAAAGAGGCAGGTGTCCCTGGACCCCGAGAAGTGGCGGAGTCTCAAATCTCAATTTTGCGTTAAAATCTCTTTAATTAAACAAAGGAAATGTCATTTAAACATCATACTGATTATGTAGTTTTTATCATTTTAAGTATTTAACTATATGCGCGAACTTATGTAAAATTATAAATATATTGAATGTACACTATACACTAGGTGGCCATTTTATTGAGTCCAGTTTTCCAGCACTGGGTAGGGCCCCCCATCCCCCCTTTGCCCCGAGAACAGCCTGAATTCTTCGTGGCATGGATTCAGCAAGGTTCTGGAAACATTGCTTAGAAATCCTGGTCCATGTTGACATGACAGCATCACGCAGTTGCTGCAGATTTGTCGGCTACACATTCATGTTGCAAATCTCCCGTACCACAACATCCCAAAGGTTTATGCCAAATTCTGACCCTGCCATCTGCATGTCGCAGTAAAAGTAGCGAATTGTCAGACCAGTCTTCAACTATTCAATTTTGGTGAGCCTGTGCCCACTGTATCTCAGTTACCTGTTCTTAGCTGAGAAGAGTCGAACACGATGGGGTTTTCTGCTGCTGTTGCTCTTGTTGGTACAGAGGTACAAGTGCTTATGCATAGCCTAAAGAATATTTCAAAGTGATTATGAATGGCTACACATTCTTTCTCTCACTCCCCCTCTATCCCTCTCTGTCCCTCCCTATTTTGACCCTCCCTCTCTTCCTTTTGCATTCTCTTTCCCCTTTTTCTCCTACATCCCTCCCTCCCTTCACACTACTCAACCACTTCTCACTTATTCTTAAGCTTATCCAAACAAATTTTCAATTTCTTATTCTCCCTCTGAAAAGTAGAATATTCTTAAATACTCTGGACTCTGATTCTGAAACACTTCCAAAGTAAGCCATGAAAGGACACACCTAACAACCAACCCGAATTTCCAAAGTGACAGCTGTATGATAGGTAGCACGACCTCTCTTGTTCATTGATCTATTATTATTATATGAAGTAGTGGTAGTAGTAATAGTATAGCACTAGTAATAGTATCAGTACTAGTAGTAGTAGTATCAGTACTACTAGTAGTATCAGTACTAGTAGTAGTATCAGTACTAGTAGTAGTATCAGTACTAGTAGTAGTATCAGTACTAGTAGTATCAGTACTAGTAGTAGTAGTAGTATCAGTACTAGTAGTAGTAGTATCAGTACTAGTAGTAGTAGTAGTATCAGTACTAGTAGTAGTATCAGTACTAGTAGTAGTAGTAGTATCAGTACTAGTAGTAGTAGTAGTAGTAGTATCAGTAGTAGTAGTAGTAGTAGTAGTATCAGTACTAGTAGTAGTATCAGTACTAGTAGTAGTAGTAGTAGTATCAGTAGTAGTAGTAGTAGTATCAGTACTAGTAGTAGTAGTAGTAGTATCAGTAGTGTTCGGGTTGAGGAGGAGTTGTCACCTGACCAGTGGGTCGGTGCTATTGCAACCGGGGAGGATCCAGCCATTTCACCGGATCAGTCCATTCCACCAGTAAAGGAGAAAGACTTAGCTCCTACTGATTTCCCAGATGAAATCACACGTTTGTTGAACCTGTTGAACAAACATCGTAAAGCCATTGCCTTACCAGGTGAGAAGATGGGCATAACGAACTTATTGTCCCATCGTATTCCACTCGAACCTGGTACTAGACCCATTTATATACCTGCGTACAGATTGCCGCATTCACAAGTAGCTGTCGCAGAGAAATTAATTAACCAGATGCTTGAAGATGAAGTTATCGCACCTAGCAATTCACCTTGGAATGCGCCCCTGATCTTAGTACCTAAGAAGGACGGTACTTGGCGCCCAGTGATTGACTTTAGGAAGTTAAATGCGAAAACGATTCCAGATCGCTTCCCACTCCCTGTACTTGGTGATCTATTACGTAACATCGGAGATAACAAAGTTTTCTCGACCCTAGACTTGTTACAAGGCTTTTGGCAAGTCCCTCTTCACGAGGACAGCCAAGAGCTCACTGCATTCTCCACTCCGCAAGGTCATTTCGAATTCCGCCGTATGGCTTTCGGGTTAAGATCATCCCCTATCACGTTCTCGAGGCTCATGACCAATATCTTTAGAGGTCTCATAGGTAATACACTCATGGTGTACTTAGATGATGTGATTGTCATGTCACAAGACGTAGATACGCACCTAAAAAGACTTGATGTAGTACTTGGTAAGCTTGAAGAAGCCAATTTAAAGATCAAACTGTCCAAATGCCAATTTTTCAGATCAGAAATCAAGTTTCTTGGTCACGTAGTCACTCCTAGAGGGGTTACGACTGACCAGAGTAAAGTAACTGCAGTATCTAATTTTCCTTCTCCCAAAACCGCTGATGCCGTAAGATCCTTTGTGGGCTTGGCAGGTTTTTATAGATCATTCATTGCTAATTTTTCTTCAATAGCAGCTCCTCTAACTGAATTGCTTAATAGTATCAGCACTAGTACTAGCAGTGTAGTAATAGTATCAGCACTAGTACTAGCAGTGTAGTAATAGTATCAGCACTAGTACTAGCAGTGTAGTAATAGTATCAGCACTAGTGGTAGTATTAGCAGTAGTAGTAATAGTGGTTGTGGTGCTGGTAGTATTTGAGAGGTTGAACATAAACTACTGCAACAACCATAACACTCGTCTGAACACGAATTTCCTTGCCGCAAATTCTTTGTGTATCCTTGAACGTCGACCTTCTAACGCTTTAACGTCCACGACGAGTTTTTGTAATTGAAGAGGCTTTTATGGTCATTTTTTTCCTTTCCTCTTCTCCCCCTTTTCCGACCATTAACATGTGGCACTCTCGTCCATTACGACCACAGCCTTTTTATTATTACTGTAGGAGTGACGGAAACTGCTGTTAAATGAAGCAAACCAGACATTGAGCAAGACGAGGCTCTTTCTCGAGGTGCCTTTGTGCTAGTGAAGAGCTCTTCATCCAAGAAATTAGAGTTACCCTCCCTTTCATCTAATCAAACTTGTTTATCACCTATTTACCAGTAGCTGTATCATCATACTTTCGAATTTAGAGCTTTTCAATTAATATAATTTTATTATTAATAATAATTATGTCCTTCAGAAAGTGTTGCCTTTACTGAATAATGTTTCGCTCTAGTGAGAGCTCAATCTGCGGTTGTAAGAGAAGTGAATGCGAGGGTCTTGGCAAGAGGTGTGGGGTTAAAAGACAAGGAATCAAATACAAAGTGGGAGTTGTCACAGCTGCTTTTTGCTGATGACACTGTGCTTTTGGGAGATTCTGAAGAGAAGTTGCAGAGGTTGGTGGATGATTTTGGTAGGGTATGTAAAAGAAGAAAATTGAAAGTGAATATAGGAAAGAGTAAGGTGATGAGGATAACAAAAAAATTAGGTGACAAAAGATTGGATATCAGATTGGAGGGAGAGAGTATGGAGGTGGTGAATGTATTCAGATATTTAGGAGTGGACATGTCAGCAGATGGGTCTATGAAGGATGAGGTGAATCATAGAATTGATGAGGGGGAAAAGGTGAGTGGTGCACTTAGGAGTCTGTGGAGACAAAGAACTTTGTCCATGGAAGTAAAGAGGGGAATGTATGAGAGTATAGTTATACCAACACTCTTATATGGGTGTGAAGCATGGGTGATGAATGTTGCAACGAGGAGAAGGCTGGAGGCAGTGGAGATGTCATGTCTGAGGTCAATGTGTGGTGTGAATATAATGCAGAGAATTCGGAGTTTGGAAATTAGGAGGAGGTGTGGGATTACCAAAACTATTAACCAAAGGGCTGAGGAGGGGTTGTTGAGGTGGTTCGGACATGTAGAGAGAATGGAACGAAACAGAATGACTTCGAGAGTGTATAAATCTGTAGTACTATTAATATGTTGATACTCTTATTATATGTATATGCTATTTTAATGCCCTCACTAAAACTCTTCTTCATTTTTCATCTGTTTCTCACTGAAAAATAATCTGGTCTTTGTAATAAAGATTTTCTGGCAACAGAAATAGCGTGCGAAATAATAGCTTGTATAATATGATTTATAAATTGGTAATCACCCATAGGAAAATTACTAGCAAGTGTTCATGTGTGGCAGCTGGTGGCAGCTGGTAGTGAAGATCAGGACGCCATAAAGAACGCTAGCAGTGCGATGACGGGTTGTCAAGGATAACATGAGCGGATATTTGGTTTACGCCCACAAAATCTCGCCTTATTGTGCTTATGATGACTCTGCAGGAACTCGTCTGAATCTTCATCTGCATCTTAATCTGACTTACCCCTTTTTTTTTGTTAGGATTTCAAAGGAACTTCCATGATGAATGTGAATGGCTCCTTCGCCCAGAAACAGGAGGTAGTCTCCGCCTTCTAGGACTAACCCTGCGAGAACAGAGCCTCACGATATGAGCGCCCCTCCTCCCCCTCCTCCCCCTCCTCCCCCCCCCCCAAAAAAAAAAAAATCATAGGACCTCAAAATTAATGTAGCTTCGAGCCTCACATGGTCACAGTAATGCCCAGACTACCCGCCTTTCATTTGTACCTATTTTTGTAATAGCAACTCTTGTTTTAAACGCGCTAGTTACCAACCTATAAATTTCCTTGCAGTGCGATGATGACATTGTTGTGCTTCACGAAAGTGAGGTCTTGCATTATCACTCCCACGTCTCTAACAACCTGTTTATAATATTTGTTCATTTCCTCACAGTTTTCCTTGCTGTTTCTTGTGAGCTCTCATTCTCCTTCCTTCAGTCTTATTGTATGATATATCAATGTCGTCTTGTTTTCTGATGCAGTTCTGAAATTATCGTTGAGCTTCTGTCCTCAATCATGTATGTTCGTTTTTGGCTTTTCTGATCAATTCTCTGCTTTCTTCTGTCCTTTGCGTCTATGGTTCAACCGCTGGCTCTTTGCTATTAACATTACGTCTTCTGGGTATTTTGTTCTCTTTGGCCTCCGGAAATTTTCTGGCTAAGTACTTCATTAACTCATTCGTCGACTTTCATTCCAGTTCTTTTTCCCACTATAATGCGTTCACGAATTCTCTCATCCCTGAAAAGTTTTCACTTCTAAACTCTGGTGTCTTCCTTCGCTCAACTGCCGATCTTCCTGCAATATTTACTTAAACACTGTTTGATTGCTAGCAATATTTAACTCTCTCTTATATAAGATTCACCCACATTAGACACTAGATTTAGTTCTTCAAATTCTCTCTCTCTCTCTCTCTCTCTCTCTCTCTCTCTCTCTCTCTCTCTCTCTCTCTCTCTCTCTCTCTCTCTCTCTCTCTCTCTCTCTCTCTCTCTCTCTCTCTCTCTCTCTCTCTCTCTCTCTCGTGTTGCAGGCATGTTGACACAAACTTTCCATCAACTCGATCATCTTTTCCATTCTCGTTGTTTGCAAGTTCAGGTGTGTGTGTGTGTGTGTGTGTGTGTGTGTGTGTGTGTGTGTGTATTTGTAAAGTGTTTTTACAGTTCAAAGACTGCAACACATCTTCACCTCTCCTTCAGAGTGCAGACTGCAGTGAGTGGGACCTTCAGCACGTGTCCCATGAAGAGTGGGCGAGGTAAACCTCTTTAGAAATGACGATTAGATGAACCCCTTGAGGAATAGGACTCAGGTAAACACTGAAATGGGGACTTAAGGAAACACTCAAGAGAATGGAGACTTGAGTAAACCCTATTAGGGAGGGAGGGAGAAAAAGACTTGTGTAAACCCCACTAAGAGAGTGATGTAGGTGTCCCCCACTACCAGCAAGACGGAGATTAACCACTACTACAGCGATATAGGTAGAAAAATTCTTAATAAATTTTAAATCTGAAAGTTAATTTCACTGACGAATATTTCTGAGGATGGGGGGGAAGAGACAACGAGAGGGAAGGGAAGGAATGAAGGGAAGAGAGAGGTTGGAAGAAAGGAGGGGAAGGAGGATGGAAGAGAAGGTAGGAGAGAATATGGAAGGGAAGGTAAGAGAGAATATGGAAGGGAAGGTAGGAGAGAATATGGAAGGGAAGGAAGGAGAGAATATGGAAGGGAAGGTAGGAGAGAATATGGAAGGGAAGGTAGGAGAGAATATGGAAGGGAAGGAAGGAGAGAATATGGAAGGGAAGGAAGGAGAGAATATGGAAGGGAAGGTAGGAGAGAATATGGAAGGGAAGGCAAAAGAGAATATGGAAGGGAAGGTAGGAGAGAATATGGAAGGGAAGGTAGGAGAGAATATGGAAGGGAAGGAAGGAGAGAGGAAGGAAGGGAAGGTAGGAGAGAGGAAGGAAGGGAAGGGAGAAGAGAGGATGGAAGGGAAAGGAAAAGATAAGATAAATGTGAAGGGAAAGTAGGGAATGGATCTAGTGGGAAGGGGACTCAGTGGGAGGAGCGGAGGATAGTAGCAATTTGAAGGTACATTACGTATAACAGATGGAATGTGAGCTGGACAGAGATGAAGAGGACCTGTGAGTGGTAAATGAAGTGGAGGGGTTCATGTAATGGGCTGGAGTGGAGGGGTGGGGGGAATTATAAGAAATGGAAATAACGGAATTGACTCTGACGCTTGTAATGGGACGAGGAAGGGGGGGGGGGAAGAATTAAGATTAAATGGAATGGAAAAAGAAAATTAATGGTCCCATAGAATGTGAATAGAAATTGGTTAAATTGCTGAAGCATCAACATCAATTATAAATGAAATTTTGTATTATTTCTTAAGTAGTTTACTAATTGAACAGAGTCTCATTTCGTCCTCTATCACATATGTACTTCCTGTACCTTTGTACTCTCACTTTCAATATGAATAATCAGGAAGGAAACAAGTAAGCACCTGCTTGAAGGTATTTCTTACGGGATAACTATTACCTAGTATATTTTACTTTGTGCAGTCCGAGAAGCATTTGCATAACCTCAGAACTTATTTCTGATCAGAGAATATATTCTAGAGTTATTTCAGGGAACCTAATATATATATTTCACAATTATATAAATTAGGTTCCCTGAAATAACTGGAGAATATCTTAACATGTCCTAAAATAAAAGGGGGTTCTTTGTGTGACGAAAATATATCAGTACTAAAAGTTTAAAGGTTATCAGAAGATGCATTCTTCAGTTATTATTACGAAACACATTAAATTTGCAATTACACAGAATAAACTGAAGAAAAAAGCTTTACCCACTTCTCAGAATTCAGTAGAATTTATAAATTTTTAATCAGGAGAGATCCTAAACCCGTAGGGATTATAGAGCGCATAAGGAATGGAAGGCATTCAGATTAAATACAACAAAGAGGAGAATATGCCCAATTCCTTAGATCAAGAGCTTCTTAATAGCATCTAGGCGTCCCCCCCGTTAGGGGGCTGGCTCCTGGTACATAAAGCAAAAATAATACCCTATAATTTCTAGATCAAATTTCAGGTAAGAACCTTGAGTTATCCCATAAATTATACCTCCCATTACTACTCCTGATGAAAATAATAATAATAATAATAATAATAATAATAAGTTATAATTATTACTATTACTATTATTATTAATATTAGTAATTTTCAATTATTAGTTACGGGAAGCGGTAAACTTGTAAGGGTTGTACTAAATATGAAGAATATAACTTAGGCTTGATCCATGGAAGGGAAAAAGAATTTCAGTCATCGAGGCTGTCCCCCACCTGTCATTAGACGGGTTTACTGCCTTATCTCATGTTTACTGGTCACTGGCTCGCTCCAGCTCCACTCCACTAATTGCAAACTTCGTTACAAAATAGTCTGTAGCATACAAGCCCCCGCCTCTACTTCCTAGATTGCACAATACATACGAGACTCAGTACACAGGCATCTTATGTTACCAGAGGACACAATGCATAATATACGTCAGCACACATATATCCTGCTTCCTAGAGGAATGCATAATGCGTCTCTGCCTGGGGTCGTTAGCGTTCTTTTTGATTTGCTTGTTATCTTAGAGAATGCTCTACGATATGTACCATTTGTTTTTCAACGTAGTTGAAAAAAAATTACTATTAGCTTACGATAACTAAGAAACAAATCAAATGAGGAGGTTAGGTAAGGTTCGTCAGGAAACAGGACAAGTGTTTCCTGACGCGGGTCTTAGATGATGACCCGCCGTTGGAGCTTTTGGTCATCTGACCGAGGCCTTCCGCTGGCTTACCGGTCCACCCCTTTAAAAATTATGGTCATAGTTATAACCCTTTAGTGTTTTTTTTAATGAGGAAAGACTCATCCATTGAGCCATTTCTCTCGAAAAAAACGGAGACTAAGAGATCTCATTCAAACTTAGCACATTAAATGGTTTTCATACACTTAAATTCTGACTATTTGAAGTGAAAAATGAACCCATAAATCGACGCAATGGAAAGAAACTTCGAGGCAAAAAAATGCAACAAGAACATACCTAAAGATTTTATATGAAACAAATTTAGCAGAATGGAGTAAACTATCCACTGAAGCTGTTATCACGAAAGTGAAATCAACGAATTCCTGAAATTGAACCATCCGCATCTGGACGATCAGTTGACAGCGAATTCGACCAAGTTAGTAGTGTAAGAAGTTAGTTACCATTTTGTCCTAGGCACATGTCAATTAGACACTAGGCCTGTTGTATGTATGTGTGTGTGTGTGTAAGGAAACACTTCGAAATGTTTCTGCCCCACCGGGAATTGAACCCGGCCCCTCCATGTGTGTGTGTGTTAGTTACCATTTTGTCCTAGGCACATGTCAATTAAACACTAGGCCTGTTGTATATATGTGTGTGTGTGTATGTGTGTGTAAGGAAACACTTCGAAATGTTTCTGCCCCACCGGGAATTGAACCCGGCCCCTCCGTGCGTGAAGCAAGAGCTTTACCCACTAGGCCACCGGGGATTGTCAGTCATAGTAGTGGTACGTAGAGTAGTAACACCAGTAGTTACTACTGAAATAAAACTCATTAAGTATAGGTAGTTGTAGCCCATACCTTCCATCCACTCCCATTTTCCTGTAAATTTCATGTCATTTTTCCAGAACGGTATATTTTTCTTCCTGTTTTCAAGGCGGTATTGGCCGGAGGAAGTGGATAATACACGATCGTCTTAAACCTAAATAACAAAAAAAGGCACAATACCTTGACTGGAAGAATACACACACAATCCGCACATATAAAAAAGAGAGGAGCTTACGGTCCAAGTCGGACCGAAACGTCGTCGTAAGCTCCTCTCTTTTTTATATGTGCGGATTGTGTTTATCTTAAACCTAGATAGAAGTAGCTATTTCTCGGCAGATAGCCTCAATGTGGACTCGAAAGTCCTCGGCTATCAGACTTTACCCTACGTTATACTCCTATTTCAAACTGGAAATATAAAACTAGATGTTTCGGTCAGTCTTGGACCATCATAAAGACCAGGAAAACACCGAAAAGTAATCCAGCTTCTATATTAATTTTGTAATGTTTCTTGTGAATGGTTGTCAGTGCCTTGCTATTGTGATCTTTCTGCAGTTTGTATGTTCGGTGGAGGAGCTGCCAGTGGCTCTGGCTCTGTTATCGGCCAAGTTTTCTCAATCACCTGCTATGAGGACGATGAAGTGACTTCGTGAAGGGGGCGAGAAAGTTCACACTAAAATAACTCCACGACTCTACGGGTAAGTGCAAGATACTGCTGAAGTAATTAGTTGGAAATTCGGACACAAAACGGTAATATAGATGCCAGTCTATGATGAATGACTGTGACTGAAGGTGTAAGGTTCAGGGAAAAGGCATATGGTTCTGAAAAAAAAAAGGTGTATGGTGATTGGAAAGAAAATGGTTCTGATTCGACAGACTAGCAAGTAAACTGCTTAACGACCCAAATGATTGCCAAACAAATACCCTGTGTATCCAGTTAATTACAGAGCAAGCGACCCCAAATAACGGACAATTGTGTCCTACGGTCGCGCCCACAACCTGGCAACATGACTGCTAAGAATCATGGGCTAGGTTCGTCTGGTGCTTGCTTGGTCAACCATACTGTTGCTCCTGGTGGCCCGCTGACCCACATATCCGTCACAGCCTGGTTGATCGACAGGATGGATACGGGGCGCACAATAAATTAGCCTCTACTGTTCATAGGATAGACACGGAGTGCACATTAAACTTGCCGCTCCCGTCTACAAGATAGATTTAGAACGCTTAACTAAGTCCTTCGGAAGGAAGGATGGTGGATGTTTTATTTCTAGCACGTGCTCACTTTAAAAAAAAAAATGTATTATTAGCTATATATATATAAGACAGGGCACCATAAATAAGGTGTGCGTACACTTGTGCGCGCGGGCTACAAAATAGGCCAGATGTCTATCGACAAATATCTTTGAGAGACGGCTACTACTACTACTACTAGACATACATACACTTAGCCAGTATCTAAGAATCTACCTCTGCATCCACAAATAGCTGAGTATATATACACAAGATGGCACAGAGAAACTTGAACAAAGAATACTTTAAAGTTTAAAGCTGCCCTTTAAGATAAAATACAAGATAATTATAAAAAATATAAATAGTCACCTCAGAGCTGACTACTGAAATGAGAAACAAAATTTGTGAGGAATATGTAAACAAAATTGACCCCTTGCATATTAATGAATACAGGACAAAATTATTCCAACATACAATATACTAGGGATGGAAACCATTGGCATTTTGTGAATTACCTGCCTAGTGTGGGCCAGCAGGCCTGCTGCAGTGTTCCTCCTTTCTTATGTTCTTATTTTGGGAAATCTGCACCTGGGGGGAGAGGCGCAGAGAGAATCTGAAAACCTTGGTAAGTCCTGTTTGTGCAGAAGAGAATTGGAATGTATAGAACGACGCAGTAGGAGGCCAAACCCATTTACTAGTTTAGAATTAAGCTCTGCATAAATACCAGTTGAAAAACAAAGTTTTGGAGCGGAGAACTACAATATAAAAGTAACCAACCATAGAGATTAGAAAGAAATTCGAAGAACTAGCGTAGAGTATTAAAATTTTATACAAAAAAATAAAAAGCCATTTGCTGAAATAGTGACAGAAGACCCCAGAATAGGAATTGCAACAGAAGATGTTGAAATGAGCGCGGCTGTTGCAAGACGAGCAGTTACGTCCACCTGGGAAGCATTATAGCTTTAAAGGAAAGATAAAATGGGGACGAAAGATAAGAAAAGTAACCATAGATATAAATAGATGGAAATACGAGAAAACAGAATTGAAGAAAAATTTGAACGAAAATAGTCTGATTTAGGTGAAGTTCTCAAATGAGAGAAGAAACACTAAGAATTAATGAAGAAATAAATGCTCAGTGACTATTGGGATGTTGATGCAAAATTAGCGCCAGAAGACCACGTGTGTGCACCTGTTAAAATGTCATCCACAACATCTGCTAATTTTAAAATAGCATTTATATTAATAGACAAATGCTTAAGAAATAATTTACAATGTATATTCAAGATAAGTTAAAGTATGTTTCTGTAATATTTGAAGACCACATTTAATGAACAAAAAAATAAATAGAATAAAATGAGATATGCAGTAAAGTGGATTCCATAACTAAGTAGTTTACTGAAAACAATAAATTACTGAAAACAATAAATATGATGCTTTAAGAACGTGTAAACTCATGCATGGCTACACTAAAACTGAGAAAATCTCTTAATTAGCGACGTTTATAGCACAAGAGAATACGAACTTAAAAACTTAAGCTGTGTAAAATGGGTTGAAAGGAAATATTTCTTCCTACATAGTGACTCAATGAGTGGAATGATCAGTATGAGGTTCGGTGCAGCTACTGTTTTTCAACAACATACTGTGGTTATGGGGGACTTATAAAAGAAAACACGAGCGTTCCTTGTATCTTGTAGTTATTCCTAAGTATATCTACAGGATTAGAGGTAACAACAAATGTCTGTAATTAACAACACCTCTTATAAAAAAAAGTCTTTATTGCGGACGAAGCTCAGGACGGGACGAGTTTTTTTTTTTATAAGCCGCCGGTATGAACATTGTTGTTGTTTATTTATTGGCAAGGTAAAAATTCCCTGAAGGAGGACGTGATCACTTGATGATCCGCTCAATGGCTCATTAAGAGATTCTTAAAAGCTGTGACATTGATGAAGCAGTTAGGTCCTTCAGGCTGGAGCACCAAAATATAAGCTTATATAATTCGTAGGAGGTGGAAGATTAGTTTGACAGTTGGCGAGGTGAAATACAAGATGAATTGGACCTTGATACTTGACGCTGAATAGTGTGACGCACCTAACAATAATTTAGGGAAAGGTGGAGCAAAAATGTCTTTTAGTTATGTCATATTGTCTAAACACACGAACACGCAAGCTCGTGTGTTTTGACAATATGACAACTAAATCCCGAAATCGCTTGGAAGTTCACTATTTTTTCAGTGATTGTTCTGCATATTGTGATATCACCTGTTTACTGTGATATAAAAGACATTTTTGCTTCCTCTTCCTAAATTACTGTCAGGTGCGTCACACTATTAAGGGTCAGGTATCAAGGTCCTGACACGTGTGTGTGTGTGTGTGTGTGTGTGTGTGTGTGTGTGTGTGTAGTGCCGTAAGCTGATTCGGCGAGTTTGGCCAATTCGGCAAGGGTGGTCTTTGCCGAATTAACAGAATAATTTTTTTTTGCCATAAATCAGCTGAAATCAACATTCTTGTAAACGAAGAAAAAATATTCTGGTTTAGTGTTAACTTGCTATTTAAATGTTCTGAATACAAATAAACGTTCGTGCAAGAATATACGCTGTCTCTCGTGTTGATGGTGAGCTTGTTGGGGAGGAGATAGCCAAGGTTGTGCCCATCCAGGAAGAGAGAGATACAGACAGACACAGAGAGACAGAGAGAGAGAGAAAGGGGGGGAAGGGAGAGGAGGCGATAGACATAAATGGGTGGAGGAGAATGAGAGAATATTCTCCAGTCCTTTGAAACGCGCTGCATACAATTCAAGTTTTGTGGAGCGCTGAAGGTTGTATCACCATAGTTCTCGATCTACTTAGGAGAGGAGGCTGTTTGGGTGTAGGAGAAATGGTGTATTGTTAGCTGGGAAGAGGTATTGTGGAAGGGGAAAGGCGGGAGTGTTGTCTGGAGTGTTGTTAGTGTTGTCTGGAGTGTTGTTAGTGTTGTCTGGAGTGTTGTTAGTGTTGTCTGGAGTGTTGTTAGTGTTGTCTGGAGTGTTGTTAGTGTTGTCTGGAGTGTTGTTAGTGTTGTCTGGAGTGTTGTTAGTGTTGTCTGGAGTGATGTTAGTGTTGTCTGGAGTGTTGTTAGTGTTGTCTGGAGTGTTGTTAGTGTTGTCTGGAGTGTTGTTAGTGTTGTCTGGAGTGTTGTTAGTGTTGTCTGGAGTGTTGTTAGTGTTGTCTGGAGTGTTGTTAGTGTTGTCTGGAGTGTTGTTAGTGTTGTCTGGAGTGTTGTTAGTGTTGTCTGGAGTGGTGTTAGTGTTGTGTTAGTGTTGCCGAGGGTTGCGGAGAAGAGTAAAGGGAAATATACATCATTTAGTGCTTATTATTATCTGTTTGCAACTATCTTTCTTTTTAGTTTTCAGTGTTGAGGTCTAGCTCATGGTTCAACTTCTTACCTTTTCCTCGATTCTTGACTTTGCATGGTCGTTTGACTTCTAGATTTCTGCATGTACTCATGCTAGGCTATATCGTAACCTAACTTGGTCCTCGTTTCAATCACTTCAAGACTGATAAAATGTTTTGTAACTTTTCTATATCTTACTTGAATGTACAGCTTCCATCCATGTTCTCTCGCCCTGTATCTTTGTTATTACAGAAGTGGAGCTTACCTTTAGGCCGTTAATTATAATGGAGCCCTACATCAGACTCTCTCTCTCTCTCCAAATTTTTGTCAACTTTGTCATATTCCTTGAAAAACCCCTAGAGTTCGACAATTTGGATAGGAATTTGGTGTTTTTCAGAAAAATGATTTACAAATATGTCGACTTAGAGGTGGCCTAGTACTTGACAAATAAACAACAGGCTTTGAAACCCCAATCTTATTAACGAAAGTTTCATTTTGTGACGACTTTCCAGTGTTATTGAATTTAAGTCACTGGCAGGAAAGTATGTGAAGATTCATGTTGCGTTTATAGTAATGTTTTTACAAACCAGTTTTGCTTTCACAAGAGTTGACGTATCCAAACTATTGGAAAGTGAATATGTTCTCAGGTAGATCCCTCACGATTAAGCCAAGGGAGGAGCCATGTATGTTTGGTAGGGAAGTTGTGTTCTCTTAGACGCTGCTGGAACAACGTTTTAGTTCCTGGAAGGAAGATGTATTGATGATGTCGGCTGCTGATCTTATTTTAGTTATTGCTGAGCCTCTTGATTATGTCCAGAAGATTTCGCGACCGCAGAAGCTGAATTTTGAGGATAGTGACCTAGTTCTTGTCTTCTCTCTCTCTCTCTCTCTCTCTTTCCTTTATCAGTAAAATTTCTATATATTTTTTATGAAATTGTACTTTAAACGTTTGGCCAATCGAAGTATACTATAATTATAAAACGTCCGTACTATCCCTTCAGTTTACTTCAGTTGTCATGAACGCTGAAATGTCTGCTCCGGTTACACTTTTAAATCGGAACAAAACCAGCTTCAGAAAGAACCCCATTTCTCCTGACAAATAAAAATAATTCACCTTGGTGTCAAATTTAATACGATTATTACATAAATGTTATTTTACTCAAACAGGATAATTATTTTGGATAGATAAATTAAATTCCAAAATGTTATTTGTGAGCAGAAAATTTAACGCCATAACTATATATGAAATTTTAATTTCTCTCTGCATGTAATTTCTGTTGAAGATTGTTGAGGTAGGTTTTTATGACTCCACGCTGTGTAATGTTTGCTGGTGCATGGTTTTTATGGTAGTCATTTTGATTTTCACAATTACAATATTTTCCCTAATGATGAGAAATTGTTATCAACTGGTTTTGATAGTGATGGATAAATAGTCCTTGTACACACATACCATTAAGTCTCTCTTAAAATAAAATACTGCAGTCTACTGTATGTATTTGTGTATTCATTCCATGTTACAAGCAAAGATATTTCAGGCTAAGGAATATTAAATATTGTTGTGTTAGCAATATACTTTAATACATATTTAATATATAAGCCAGTTTACTACATGACTTTGAGGGGTATGAGAATATCTGTACCATGAAAGCTTCTGTGGCTGTGGGACGAGACAGTAGTCACAGTTGGTACCTTTGATACACACATTTCAGATGTGTTGTTTGTAAAATCATCCTCTTGTAAGCTTCGTGGCTCAGTGATACGGGGTTGGACCTGCTACTTGCCTGGACCACGGGGAACGGAGAGTTGTAACGACATTCCCCTAATAACAATAATAAAGGTGATAATCCTAGCTCTTATCCCTCTAATGCCATTGCCATTGCTTATAACTGGAATGAAATTTAACCCGAATCTTACTATATGTTTCACCACTGACATCAGCTACAAGTTTTTCTGAACTTGGGGCCCTCGGTTTGATTCCCCTCCAGTTTTGTGTGAAAGAACAAGAACAACAACGAAAAAAAATAAAATGCTGGTTTGTATGAAATCACAATGTGATTTCATACGTGTATGAAATGTGATGGCAGATTCTTGAACGAATCTACCAGAGACCTAACAACTGACTTGAAAGATCATAAGTGCGTCTACAGGACTGATAAGACTGATAACATTACCTGCACTCAACACCGGAAGTCTAACAAGTATTTAATGATATCTGAAGATTTGGTAGTTATTAAGGAAGTTGACAAATTAATGATAAAATACTTTAAAATTCGCCCTCGCTTCTACATCCTACACCATCGTGCATAACCAGTGAAGTTTCGAACTGACTAAATCCTTGGCAATGGCGTTAGTAATCAAAGGTTTTTATCGGGAGCAATCTTCAAGCTTGAAACTCATCTCACCTACATCGCATCCCCCTCAGGCTTTGGGGAATTACATGATTCGCAGTAAATGACAATTATAGTTTCAATTACTCTTCCAGAGTTTCAATTGCAATTGCTTGATTAGAAAAATAACAATTTGCAATTACTTTATCAGAAAAAAGAAAACAAATTACAATTACTTGATATTTTGTATTAAATTATTTTCTTCGGTTACTTAAGATTTTACTAATGTTGAAATCATTGTTAAAAATTAGAAATAAGTGGTAACATTTTACTTCATATTTTGTCTTTTAATGTAAGTACTTGAACAATGCATAAGTATACCATTAGCTATATTTTGAGTCAGAGCTCAACAGATGGAGAACATTTTCGTAATATTTGTTACACTAAATCAGCCAAAGATCCAACAAGATTACAAATAATTAAATAAGCATACTTTCACATGACGTACTTTACTGTGTATGATTAAAGACAATGTTTTATTATATGTTTTTCATTCACCACAACTTAAAAACAAAGAAATTCCACCTAGAAGATCAACAAAAGTAGCAGAATTGTTGCAATAAATTGTTGCAGAAAGTTGTAAATTAGTTATTTCACAATGTGTCAAATAATGGAAAAAAAAACCACTTTGACGCAGAGTGCGCAGGTTTAAGTCCTACTCTGGTCAGAGAATGTTTGTAAATAATTTCGCTCGTTTGCGAATTACTAAGCATTCTAAAAATCTCTCATGGATCAGAGCATGCAGTAGGATGGGGTGAAATAACCTGATACTCCGAAGTATGGGAGATAACACCATGCGTCTGCTGGGCGCCCATACCTCTCTGTGGTCTGGCTGAGTGGTATAAGTACTATGTACTTCGATGCAGTGTGTGTGTGCAGGTTTCTGTCCTGCTCTGTGTGTGTGTGTGTGTGTGTGTGTACTCATCTAGTTGTGGTTGCAGGGATCGAGTCATAGCTCCTGGCCCCGCCTCTTCACTGGCCGGTACTGGGTCACTCTCCCTGCGCCATGAGCTTTATCATACCTCTTCTTAAAGCTATGTATGGAACCTGCCTCCACTACATCGCTTCCCAAACTATTCCACTTCCCGACCACTCTGTGACTGAAGAAATACTTCCTAACATCTCTGTGATTCATCTGAGTCTTCAACTTCCAACTGTGTCCCGTTGTTGCTGTGTCCCATCTCTGGAACATTCTGTCTTTGTCCACTTTGTTTGTCAATTCCTCTCAGTATCTTATATGTCGTTACCATGTCCTCCCTATCTCTCCTGTCCTCCAGTGTCGTCAGGTCGATTTCCCTTAACCTCTCCTCGTAGGACATACCCCTTAGCTCCGGGACTAGTCTTGTTGCAAACCTTTGCACTTTCTCTAGCTTCTTTACGTGCTTGGCTAGGTGTGGGTTCCAAACTGGTGCTGCATACTCCAGTATGGGCTTAACGTACACAGTGTACAGGGTCCTGGACGATTCTTTATTAAGATGTCGGAATGCTATTCTTAGGTTTGCTATGCGCCCATATGCTGCAGCAGTTATTTGGTTGATGGACGCCTCAGGAGATGTGCCTGGTGTTATACTCACCCCAAGATTTTTTTCCTTGATTGAGGTTTGTAGTCTCTGGCCCCCTAGACTGTACTCCGTCTGCGGTCTAATTTGCCCTTCCCCAATCTTCATGACTTTGCACTTGGTTGGGTTGAACTCCAGGAGCCAATTGCTGGACCAGGCTTGCAGCCTGTCCAGATCTCTTTGTAGTTCTTCCTGGTCCTCGTCCGATTGAATTCTTCTCATCAACTTCACATCATCTGCAAACAGGGACACTTCGGAGTCTATTCCTTCCGTCATGTCGTTCACAAATACCAGAAACAGCACCGGTCCTAGGACTGACCCCTGTGGAACCCCACTCGTCACCGGCTCCCACTCTGACACCTCGCCACGTACCATGACTCGCTGCTGTCTTCCTGACAGGTATTCCCTGATTCATTGTAGTGCCTTCCCTGTTACCCCTGCCTGGTCCTCCAGCTTCTGCACTAACCTCTTGTGTGGAACTGTGTCAAACGCCTTCTTACAATCCAAGAATATGCAATCTACTCACCCCTCTCTCTCTTGTCTTACTGCTGTCACCCTGTCGTAGAACTCCAGTAGGTTTGTGACAAAGGATTTCCCGTCCCTGAAACAGTGTTGGCCGTCGTTAATAAGCTCATTCCTTTCTAGGTGCTCCACCACTCTTCTCCTGACTATCTTCTCCATGACTTTGCATACTATACATGTCAGTGACACTGGTCTGTAGTTTAGTGCTACGTTCCTGTCTCCTTTTTTAAAAATTGGAACTACATTTGCAACAGGGCATCTACCTCAGGTAGTTGCCCTGTTTCAATAGATGTGTTGAAGATTGTTGTTAGGGGTACACATAGCTCCTCTGCTCCCTCTCTCAGGAACCATGGAGAGATGTTATCCGGCCCCATCGCCTTTGAGGTATCTAGCTCACTTAGTAGCCTCTTCACTTCCTCCTCAGTTGTGTGTGTGTGTGTGTTATATATATATATATATATATATATATATATATATATATATATATATATATATATATATATATATATATATATATATATCATTTGCCATTAATTGATCAACCTTGCATTTTAATATTTGATATCCTTTGTATTCTTTAATGCCACAATAAACATTTCACGCAGAAGAGCATAATTTTGAGTCACTCTGCATATTACCAAACTAGTATTTTAATTAAGTTGCTCCTTCTCAAAGAAAGTTAATATACTGTGCATCAAGACTATTACTTACCTCCAAATTATTATGTCTTCCCCACAGACCCAAATTTGCAGACTCCTTCGTTTCCTTCATTAACTCACTGCAACGTTCCATCGCATTTCTTAATTTGCATATCGTAATGAAGCTTCAGTCACGCACACTCAACCACGCAAGCACATTCTAATGACTCCCGTGCAGTTTTATGATTGGATAGCTTATCTTTCAGCTCTACATTACTGAACTTTTCAGCTGGTCGACACGTTAAGCTTTTTGACAATTGATGTATGTTTGCTTCATCTGTTATCTCCATATAAATCATACACGGGTGGGGTTCGAACCCGCGGTCTGAGAGTCACTTTATTTATCACTGTAAATTATGGTACTTGAAATGAGGAGATAACAGCAGAGGATCACTGCAAAAGTCCTACTGGCCGATGCTAGGCAGGGTTTGAGGTTACGAATCGAGAATAACATAGAAAGTATGTATGTGAGACACATGCGGTGTAATGACATTTACTGTGGAAACGTTTCGCCCACCAGGAGCTTTATCAATCCAACACAGAAAGCAGGAAACACAGTATACTACTAGCATGAGTTACTGGCCCATGCTAGTAGTAGTAGTAGTAGTAGTTGAGGAAACTTTTAGTCATTTGAAGGTGGGCTTCATCGTTGTCAGAAGGGCTCGTGCTAATACTTTGAGCCATCGAAGTTGTGTTTATCACTGAAGGGAATCAGTCTCACCAGGTGGTTGGTGGCGTTCTGGCATAGCTTGTGCACTCAGATCAACAGTGCATGCGCACATCGAGGGGTGTATATCTCTGTTTATATTATACACAAGTTTATACACAAATTTATACACAAGTTTATATACAAGTTTACTTTAAACTCAATTAATCGACCGAATTGCCGAGGATATTTACACAAAAGTTATATATATTTGTGTGTGTTTATTAATACTTTACCTTTATTCTCATGTTAGCTATTAGGGTATACACGACTGGTGAAGAGGCGCAAATCTAGATGCAATGACCATCCTGTAGTTGACAGCTTTTAAGCCCAATTAACCACCCAAAATACCGTTCATTCATTTTCTAACATAGCATGAAAATTTAATATTTATTCTTGATTAGATAATTAATCAACGATGGCACTATAAATAAAACAGGTGGCTTGCGACAAGTGCTCGTACTGAGGTACGTAAATATGTGATAATGATATCCTGGAATGTGTTATGTTCTGTGTTCTCTGCGAGGTGAATGGCTATTTTTCAGTCTGAAGAGTTTTTAATTCATATTTTATATGCTGTGCTGGATGGCAGGTATTGGCGACAAGAATGGTAGAAATAAGCTTGTTGTAGAACTTGCCTTATTGTAGACATGTCGCTCTGTGTAGAGCTTTTTCAAGACTTTATCAAGAGCTAAACTTCCTCTATAATAAAGGTTTATTCTTCATCAAATGTCTTTCTACCAAACTTACCGATGTAACAAAAGGTATTGCCTAAAAGTGATACAAATAATTTAATTCTGTATAATTTATCCACATATCTAATTTAATTTTAGCTAAAATTATAAATTATTAAAGTTGGAAGTATAACTCATATCTGCTTCATGCTTAGGTAGAAAAATATATAACTTTTTATGATAGTCGTTTCTAAATTAATAACGAAACTACTACTGTTCTCCTCAGCTCTGCTGCTCATTTACTCGCTCTTGTTTGGGCCAACCTTCCCACCTCGTCTGCTAATTCCATCTGTTAAGTAAAAATAAATAACTTTTAACTACCCACCCTCCCGTCTCAGACGACCCCACCACACTCTTAGTGCTGAGGGGTTATTAAGTGTTCGCTTTTCAGCGTCTGTCAGCGAGGCTTTCTGTGGTTTCGCGAGGGCAGACGGCGACCACCAGACAATGACTGTTGTAAAAGATAGGGAACACACAACCTCTGCTGGCAGTTACCTTCCAGGTTGGTGGCATGGGGGAAGGTGGTGGGACCTTGTTGCAGATATAGGATTTTTCCTTTAAGGATTACTCCCCATTACCGAGCGCTCTATGTGGCTTGGGGGTTTAGCGCTTGCCCAAGAAAGTAATAATAATCTATTAGTAGCTGCCTTTTACCATTGTGGAATGATGGAATATCTTTAAAATGTGTTTAATCACTTTTTTGTGGTGGGTGTCACTTGAAGCTATAATCTGCGTGGTGTCTTCTTAGGATTAAATTAATTCTAAGGATTAAATTAATCCTAATTCTCAGGATTAAATTAATCTCGAGGGATGAACTCGTGTTGTATAAAAATAAGCCTGACACCCTCCATACCTGTCCAATTAGCTTTAAACGATCCAGACTGTCCGGAAATAACATTTGTGTGAAGGCAAATTGGTGGTAAAGCTTTAAGGGAGCGAACTGTTATTGATATTTCTTAGTTATTCTTCGTGGTGAGGAAAAAGATACTTATTTACAGTTCAGGACATTTATTAAAGGAAACGTTTCGCCACGAGTGGTGGCTTCTTCAGTAGTGTATTTTTCCTCATCGTGTCGGTGTCACCAGGACTGGTCTGTTGAACAGTCTTGTGCCCCGGTCATTTATGGGTGGGGTTGGGAAGGTATTATTATTATTTTTATTATTATTATTATTATTATTATTATCATTATTATTATTATTATTATTATTATTATTATTATTATTATTATTATTATTATTATTATTATTATTATTATTATTATTATTATTATTATTATTATTATTATTTCACTGTCTTCCAGTCAAATTATTTAATATATAAAAATATATGCGATGGAAATAAGGCAGCATGTTCCTGTAGACCAATGTAAAGCATCCAACTTTCTCGAATTCCCTATTTTTCTTTCTTATTTCTGCTCTCTGTACCCCTGGAGCACTTTATCAGTATTACTGTCACAAGTACCTCGTTCTCCCCGTGTACAACTGTACACTAGTTGTATATACCTTTTTCTTGTGTATGCAACTCGCTATGTTTATACCACATGAAGACCCGCTTCAGCAGCGCTGTTGTTAGGTTAGAAGCAGTTTGCCCTCCCTCTCTCTGTTCCCTGTGATCACACCTAGCTATTGTCCTTCCTCTTTCCTCTTCCCCTTTATCTTCATTCTCCCTTTCCTCTTGATTCTCTTTTCCTCTTCCTATTTTCATCTTCCTCCATCCCTTTCTTCCTCTTTAGCCCTCCTCACTTCCCTTTCTCTCTCTCTCACCCACGCCTCTCCTTTCTATTTCTGCGATAAATCACTCTCCTCCTCTCCCTCACTTCCATCGCATACTCAAACTTCCATTTTCTTTTTCTCTCTATTTTTAAAGCCTTCAATTGTACCTTGAAGTTCCTTATTAGGCTCCCGGACATCTTTAGAAGTGTTAGGTAGAAGTCGCAACCCATTATGTGCCGGTGAGACCATCTGATTTCTCTCTCCAGGGACCACCAGTCTTGTGGTGGTTGTCACCAGGAGTGTGTGGACTTTCTCCAGGGACCAGGATACTTGTGGTGGTCCCCAGGAGCGTGTGGTCTTGTTGGTCACTGGTCCTCACGTGGGACTCTGTTGTCTGGGAACAAGATACGTAGAGCGAGCAGAATTTGGCTGCCTTTCAGTTCAACTATATTTTATTTGCTTTAATGGTCTGATTTAACATTTCCCTAAGTGTTAAATATTGTTAGAATTTTGAAACTGCTGTTGTTGCTGGTGCTGTTGTTGCTGGTGCTGTTGTTGTTGGTGCCTTTATTTGTGTTGTAACTATTTTAATTAGTAGTAGATGCAGTAGTTATTGTAATAACAGGTATTAGTAGTAGTAAAGGTGGTAGTAATAGTAGTAATAGCTGTAGTAATAGTAGTAATAGTTGTAGTAATGTTGGTTCTGGTGGTGGTGCTAGTATTTTTGCACAAAAAAAAAGGAATAGTTTTTATTGTTATTATTCGTAGTTTTTCATCGCCGTTTCAACATATTTATCGTCATAATCATCAGTACTGTGTTTATCATAGGCACATAATCCCGACCAGCCGCAACATCATCAAAGTCATCATCAAGATGACTGGTGCAGATTAGACACACGCAACAGAATAAGCTTTTGTTGGGTTACCGTTCCGCTCTGTGTAGAGCTTCATCAAGCCATCCCACCTGATAAAGCTCTACACAGAGCGAAACGTTGTCACACTGAAAGCTTGTTCTACAATGCATGACTATTTTTCCTTTCACTATTGACGGCAGTAGGCAGTTAGGGGGCCAACAAAATCATTATAATCATCTTCGCTGTTGATGGGAAGTGGGGGAAGGAAGGGCTCCTGTAGTCGCTGAAGCGCTCTTGATTGATGGAAATAGAGTTCCCTTGTCCTTCCTTTTTCGTGGGATCAAATCTGAATTTCCAGCTTCCCTCCGTCCATAATATAGACAGAAAAAAAAAAGAAATTTTGTCTTCCTACTACTGAATTCTTGAATATGACTTTTATACAATAAAGTCTGCATTATGGATAATGGGCTAAGCATTCTTGTACTGATTTATGGAGTTTTAAATACGGGAATAATCATTGTAAACTTGAAATAACTGAATGTAAGTTATAGTTTACTTCTTACTGACTGTGGATTACGAACTAAGAATTATGGACAACGTCCAAGAAAATATAGTTAGACGAATAAGCGTTCTGTAATACGAACTAGGCTGGTGATAACCTCGGGGTTTCTTATTCTCGTCTGTATCTACGCTTCCAGTGCAACAAGCCCCGAAAAATTCAGTGTTTTTTGGGATTTTAATTAATCATTTAACAAGTTTTGTAGTTAGTGTTGGATTCATTTCTCAACATTTTAGGGAAAATTACTGTGTTAGGTTTGGGTATCTGATCACTCTCACTGGTAATACAACGATCCTTCCAAAACCGGCTTCAAGAGCAGGTTTTGGAAATAATACTAAAAAATGTATATTTTGATCAATATAAGGGGATTAGAATGGGACAGTTTTATAAAATGCCAAGATGAGGTTACAGCCATAAAGTTATGAATTTAGAGTACATATAATTTTATGTATTACTGATAAATTTTCACTTTTAATTTATTATTGATAGCATAACCTAAATAGGCACCTAGAAAACGGTAATTATTGTTTCATCAAAATAAATTACACACACACACACACACACACACACACACGAGTGGTCCGGGTTCATCAGTGGTAATTTGAGACACTTGGTCATTTATGGACCCATTGTCCTCTTGGTGGTCTTTCCTGCTGGTGGTCTACCTAGCTAGTGGCTTGACCCGCTACTGGCTTGCCCTGCTGGAGGCTTGTCCTGATGGTGGTCTGTTCTGCTGGTGGTCTGTCTTGGTGGTGGCCAGTTCGGCTGGTGATCTACCTTTCTGATGGATTGTCTACCTTGCTGGTAGTCAGTCCTGCTGGTGATATCCGTCTAACCCGAAATAGTGGTCTGTTTCCTGGTGGTAGACAGCTAAGACACTTCGTTAAAAGAATTACTAAAACTGCATTCGGTTCCCAGCATTTCTTACACAATACTCTCCGTCTTCCTGTCATTGATTCTAAAAGAAACTACGAGACATACCTGGAGAGGGCTTCAGGGGTCAACCCCCCCCCCCTTGGCCCGGTCTGTGACCAGGCCTCATGTTTCATGATCGGAGGATCCAGCCTCCAACATTCAGTACACCGAATGATTTTCTCGGGTTTAGGTTATTATTATTATTCATACAAGCCTTCTACATTCAGGTCTCAGACTGTTTAGAGCAAGTAATGAGGAAAGAGAGTGTTTTCATAGTTTCCACAAGCATAAGAGAAACAAGTATGGCAAACAGTTCAGTTTGTAAGGTGGAAGCCTAATTATAAATTTAAAAACATCTATCATAGTACCATCAGGCTGGTTGACAATAACAGCATTTCTTGCCCTCCCACTGTCAGGGTTAAGGGAGCCATCAGCGTAGAGTCTGTGTGATATTCTTTGATCTAAGGTCATTTATGTACTCCAGATCACTGATTTTAGAAAGTAATTGAAGTTGAGGATTGTGCATGATTATTTTCTTGGGAGGACAGGTGGGCAGAGTGATATCAAAATCAGTTATCTGTCAGGGTTGCCTGAAATGCTGTTTTTTCCAATCATGGTACAGTTTATGCAATCCAAAAATTTTGTGTGTTTGGTTATTATTTGTATCCATCTTGATTCACTTGTCCCAAGAATTATATGTTCAAATAACTGTCTAGAGACAACATTGTTTTGATCACCAGGCAGCAGCCAGGTGATCAAAACAATGTATTGTACTTACGTTGATTTGTACTTACTGTTCGTAAGTACAAATTAATTTAAACAATCAAACCAAATCTAGCCTTATTAAATCGGGAAAAGCAAATATTTAATTTCTGTGGCTGTTTATATCGTCCGAAATCAACAAACTGAAAAGCTTTTGATAACGTCTGTCTTATTTGGATGTTGATTACGATAGCAGCGGCGGCGACGAGGAGATGGGGAGAGGGAAAGTAGACAGGAGATTTTCATTAATTTGTGTATAGTTGTGTCTGTCGAGGTTGAACTCTAGCTCTTGAACCACTACTTTTCCCCCCTTGTGTAACTGATGCTACTTAACTTCTGCCCTACTGAGAGTTAGGCTTTAATGAATTCTAATACTCACTTTCCTCTTACTAATTTTTTTTTTTATGTTTACCAGGTCCTCTCTCTACGGACGCTCGCGCCAGAGCTGTAAACAGCATTAAGTATTATACCGAGGATGACTCGCCACACAGAAGACACGCCGGGCCTCGTCATAGAGCTGCCCCCGTCAACGAGGTGAACGGCAGGAAGTTTGCGCAGAAGATTCTCCTATTTTCCTCTATGCTGTCATCCCTTCTGGAGACATCGACTGCTCACCATCTGGTAAATACCTGTATCTGGCCTTCGTCCTTTGATCTTTAAACCCTTATGGATCATTCAGCTTCTGTGTAATGAGACTTTATCTGATTTTATCTTATATAGTTATACTTTGTCCAGACACAGACAATATATAAGCTGAGCAACATTCAGCTATTTTGTATGACTGATTACTTAGTAATTCAAAATACACAGGTGAAGGTAACTGCTCTTCGCGTTCCATTTTTTATTTTAGCATACAGTCATTAAACTGGTAGGTTACGTGTGTCCGTCACAATTATAGGGCAGAGTCGAGTCTCAATAATTATTTTTGATGAATGACCCACACTGATGTCTTTCCTTAACCGCCTTGGAGGTTAAGGAAACACATCAGTGTTTCCTGTCACTTTGCCTAATTTTAGCTTCGTTTCTACCTTTGCCTTGTTTTTTTCCTCCCATCGATTTCCAGTACTGTCTTTACTTTGGCTCAGAGTACTCACCCAGTTGAACTCTTGCTTTTGGACCCTGCATTAGCAATTTGATTAATAGGTGTGGCTTATTCCCTACTCATTAGCGGCGTCGCATCTACATTTCAACACATTTATTTAAATAACAACTACATCCTTTTCTAACTTATTTCATTTTGTTCAATAACCTCATTCTGAAGGAATTCTTATATATATTTGGTTCATTTTAAACTTTTAGTTTTCGCTTGTGTCTCCCAGGTTTTGACTCATTTAATGGGTACTTATAATTAGTGTGCAGGAAAGACATGCATTTAGTTTTGATGAACCATATCTTTAAATAAGTTAAAAATCATGTCTCCTCTGGTTCTCCTGTTATCTAATGATGGAATATTTTACTTTCTTAACATATCTTCGTATCTCAGCCCTTGTAGTTCTGATATCAACTCTGCATAAAACCTCTGATCTTTATCAGAAATATTTTTTACTTAGATATAATATTTATGCTGGCATGGCGGACCCGCGGTACTGGCATTACGTACGCCAGTGTACAGTGATTTGCATATTTTCTTTTCAGATTCCTGACAGTAATTATTGTAACTGCCAGCTTAGTATATTTAGCCAATATTATTCTGCTTGTGAGTCTCAGGATTAGTGTAATCTTCACTCGTAGGTCTTTTTTCTTCCCTCTTCCAATTCAGTGAGCTCCTTCCCCCTCTACCCCTCCCCCTCTACCCCTCCCCCTCTACCCCTCCCCCCATCTCTCTCTCAGGTGTTATCTGCTAAGTCTGAACTCTTGTAGCCACTTGTTGAACTATTCCTGAAGCTTGTTCAAATATTCTTGTAGCAACTTGCAGTTTTTTTTATTCTTTATTCTCCTCGCTGGTTTTTTAATCAAAAGCAAACATTTATAATTCTATTTCACCCGGTATGACATTCACATATATAGAATAAAATATTTGGCTGCTTGACCCTCTATTGATGTAAGATCAAGAAGCATTAACCTAACTTTGTGTTCCCTGCTTACACTCGTGGTTCTGAAATCAATCCAGTAGAAAACCTCCTTAAGTACTGTTGACAGATGTGTTGTGTAAAGTGATCTGAATATATCTCATTTCCGACTCCTGAATGCTATTCTAATATTTGGTAGCACTCCAAATGTCGAGTGTTGTGCTGGTGGTGACGGTGATGACCTCTGTCCGGATGGCTGTGGCTGTGAGTGTAGGTTTGGTGGGAGCCTTTCTCTTGTTGCTGGTGGTGGCATTGGCGTATAATCTGCTGGTAGTAGCCTGTATCCTGCTAATGATAATTTGCATCCTACTAGTGGTGGACGTAGGGAACTCTTACCTACCTATTCCACCACCACCTCATTACTCTCACTACCACTCTCCTCAGTCCCTCTCCATCTCTACATGTCAACCTCCTCTCCTACCGAATTTCCAGCCATGTGCTGACAATAGTTAATATCTACACCTGACAGTTGTTGTTAACACTTATCAGCTGATCGTGTTGCTGCGACCTCAAGTGGCTCTCAACTACACTAACCTGAGTTATCGAGGAAAGAACACCAACGTTATAGTCTCTCTAAATAGGTTCTGAGCCATTCGTTGTTCAGCCAGTCATCAAATTCATGGATTAGATGGACTAGTTAGATTGGTGTTAACATCCCGGAGTTAAAACAAGAAGCGGAGTTCCAGTCGCAGTTAGCCTGGGACCTCCCTAATGGTCACTGATTTATCGACTGATTAAGGCTTGTTTACGGCCACTGTAGACGGACACTTTTAGAGGGCCTTGGAGGTGTAGAGGAGGTGCAGGCAGCACTGATAGTGGGTGTGTAATAGATGGGGAAGTGGGCGTGGGAGAGGAGAGGTAGTGGGAGAGGAGGGATAGTGGGTGTGGGGGAGGGGTGTTGATGGTGGTATAGAATAGAAAAGGTGGTGACTGATGTGGGATAGTAATCGTGGTGGGGTGAGAGAATAGCAGTGGGGGAGTTAGGGATAACATTAGTGGTCACAGGCATTGGATAATACCGGTGTTGGTGTGGGATATTAATGGTGGTCGAAGGGGATAATGCTAATGATGGGTGTGGGATGCAGTCAAGGTAAGTGAGATGAAGAAGGAAGGAAGGAAGTATGTGAAGAGCTCAGCGCAAGATTTAGAGAGTATTCTCAGAGACAAAAAAGCTTCCAGAAAACTTATGCGTATCCAACTTAAATATTTATATTTATTACCATCAACATGTATCAGAGGCAGGCACCAGTAGCAGCACCAGCAGCAGTAACAGATGCAGCAGCAACAGAAGCAGCAGCAGCACCAGCAATCCAGCAAGTGCTGGATACACACAACCTGGGAGGAGGTGAAGAAACTGCTATACCAGTTAGATACCTCGACAAGATGTCGGAATGTGTCGAGTGGGGATCCATAAGGGTCAGTCCTAGGCCCGGTGCTGTTTCTTGTGTACGTGATTGGCATGGCAAAATGGATAGAGTCAGAGGTGTCCCTGTTTGCAGACTACGGGAAACTAATGAGAGTACAAGAAGACGAGAACCAGGACAGGCTGTGAGCCTGGTCAGACTAATCGTTCATGGAGTTTAACCCCACCAAGTACAAAGTCATGAAGCTTGGGGAAGGATAAAGAAGACTGCAGACGGAGCATAGGCTAAGGGAATAAAGGCTGCAAACCTCACTTAAGGAAAAGAATCTGGAGTGAGCAATTATATGTTCACTAGTATCACCAGTATAGAATCCACAACTGGTCAAGCACATAAAGCAATTAGAGAATGTGCAAAGGTTTACACTAAGGCGTATGTCCTGCATGTCCTGTAAGGAGAGGTTAACCTGACGACACTGGAGGACAGGAAGGATAGGGGAAACATGATAATGACGTGTAAAATACTGAAGGGAATAGACAAGGTGGATAGGGACAGATTGTTTCAGAGATGGGACACAGCAACAATGGGTCACAACTGGAAACTGAAAAACTCATGAGTCACAGTGATGTGAGGAAATATTTCTTCCCTCGTAGTTTTTTTTGGTCAGGAAGTGGAACTATCTGGAGAGTGATGTAGTGGAGGCAGGATCCATACAGAGCTTTAAGAACAGGTACGATAAAGCTCGTGGGGGCAGGGAGAGAGTGGAACTAGTAGCGACTAGTGAAGAGGCGGGGCCATGAGCTATGAATCGACCCCTGCAACCACAATTAGGTGAGTACACACACACTGTGAATCGACCCATGCAACCACAACTAGGCGAGTACACACACACACACACACACACACACACACACACACCGCCACCACCACCACTTAAATGACAAAACTATACAATAGCGGCTGACAAAGGTTCCTTCCCTTAAGAATGCCGTCGACACTCCCTAATTGCGGCTAATATATCCTGATCGGCATCTTGGCATCTTTCCCTGCCAACAGGAAGGCTTTTGGTCAGATATTATCTTCTTCGTGGAACACTATCTATGTGGAGGTCCTCTCGTAGTTTCTCCAGTAATATAAGAAGCGATGATGTAGTAGATAAGTGAGTGTTGTTCTTCACTCACTCCCTACCTCTCTCTCACTCTCTCTCTCTCTCTCTCTCTCTCTCTCTCTCTCTCTCTCTCTCTCTCTCTCTCACAGGGATTTACAAGGTTAGGTAAATCTAACAACCGTTAGGTAAAGCTAAGAACCGTTACCTACATCAGCTCATTTGAAAGCCTTTTTATTGTTATGAGACGCACAAATATGGAACAGGATAAAGTTGGAGCGATCTGTAGGCCAGCGATTCATTTGGTCAACTGACTTGATTTCGTAGATGTCATTATGCTGTACGAACATGTTCGAACATCATCCTAGAAACAAATAAATGATATCGGATAAAGTGATGTTCTGGAGAAAAATAGTCAGAATGAAGTTGGTGTTTGATGCTGGTGGTGTTGTGTAGAAGCTCACTTCTCGCTGTCCTCGGAATGAGCTCTCTCTTTCTCTCTCTCTCTCTCTCTCTCTCTCTCTCTCTCTTCCCATGAGTGTCCCTCCTCTCTCTAATTGCTGATAATCTTAATCTATTTATGTTGGACGCTCTGAGTCTCCTATGAACACTCGCTTGTTTTTTTGTTTGTTTTTTTCCGGTCGAGATGGATTTTTTTTTTAAATCATTTCGCCAATATGATTCTAGTGTTTCTGACACATTTCCTTCTTGCTTTATAACCTTTTGGTTATTTTATGCAATATTATCGAGTTTGGTTCCTTAAAAGGTTGTTTTAGGTTTGGGTAAAGCCAGTTGTTAAGGTACGAGGGATAAAAATTAACTATCATTATTTAAAGATGTTAAGGACTTTTAAGATACAAGTTTGTTTGACAAAGTTCCAGCCTCGAGGGATTCGGAGGAGCAGTAAGAAAGGTTTTCCTGAAACTTCGCTTTAATCCACTTAACCGCTTCTTCTACTGTCGAAGACCCGCGTCTCTAAACACTCGTCCTGTATCTTGATAAACAATGAACCACAGAACGTTACATACAGAATAATTCAGTAAAGTGGCACACTAGTGAACTCCATGGGAAATATGTTCACGAAACGAAAGTTAAAACAAGTTACTTCTCTCTTATAAATATAACTTACAACCTGGAGCACACGTTACAACTGGGTTTCGAACACGAAAAGTTTTCCATCGCTTGTTTGTCGTACATAACTTATTCTTAAACTGTTAGAAGACCTCAGCAGCAGAGGCTCAGAGAAGATCATTTTACAATTTGGAGGAAAATACAGATTGATGCTACTACGAGAACTAGACAGACTAAATAAATAATAATTACAAGACAGTCAAAATGAAGGAAGTGTCGCGATTAAGATAAGTAGCAATCCTTTGTCCCAACTCTTCCTAATATGTATTATCCTCCTACGTATGGAAATGCTTTTTCATGTTAAAATATTTAGAAAGAGCGGTAATGACAAGGAAAATAAGAAGAGATGACTGCAGAATTCTTCAGAAGGACTTGAAGAAGATTCATACGTAACTTGACCAACAAGTGGCTGTTACAGATTCATTTTCAACGAATGCAAGTGACGAGTATTTAGAAAGCCGAAAAGAGGAAGAAGAATGCTTCCCCGGGTGTACATTCCACCAACTCTCTCGTCTGAAACGTCCACGAATATTATGCCATCAGTGGAGAACGCAGAGGTAGCTAATGACGGCCTTTATGAATCCCAATAATTAGTCTATCAGAACGTTGTATATCATACGTAAGTCTGGTGCTGGAATATGTTACTCCAGCATTAAAAGTCCAAAGGTTTGCAACAAGCTTTTTCTCGAAAGTAAAACGGGCTACAATACCAAGATAACCCAAGATAACTGATTATAATATCACAAAAGAAACTTAAAAACAGAAGAAACATGGTCAAAATACAAAAGATTTACAGAAGACAGACATTGACAAAATACTTGCCATGAGAGAGAAGAGATCGGATTAACACAGTAAAACTGAGTTTGAAAGTTCCTAAAGGATATAAGACTTGTTCCCTTTAATTTGAGAGTTGTTAATTAGCAACACGAACTCAAAAATGCAGTGAAGACTTAACTAACATATACAGAGAGAAGATATAGTGAAGGATAACCTCATACATGAGAAATTAGCTGGAGATAACTAAATAACTCCATACATGGAGGAGAGAAAGGTGAGATTATCTAAATATGGGAAAGTATTGAATGCTAACTCTGTACATAGATGACAGGTATCATAAGTGATAAATAATACCCACAAGATGACCAATAAAACATATACATCACCTGGGTGTCTTTATTTGGAAATGTTTTTCGCCAATCAATGTCATTATCAACTAAATACAGAGGTAAGTTGAAGGTGTTAAAACTGGAGACAGATAAAGATGAAGTAATCAGTCCCTCATCCATGCAGAACTATACTCAGAAGACAGTGGAAGGTGAGGTATCAGTCCCCCAGCCTGGAAGATGGTGTTCAGTGCTCTTGTCTTGATGACTCTGAAGCACAGGCAGGAAGATGGACTCTTATGTACTGAAGTTAGATGAGGTGTCTCTCATCTTGGTCTTACCATGAAAGAGGCGCTGTAGGTAGGAGATGAAGTATAGCCTGAACCATTTTCAAAGGGCAAGAGCTACCATGTTTCACCTGCAGAAGGCGAGGTATATGATGCTTTATTTTAAGGCGGTAAAGTACATTATATTTCATGTGCAGTATGCAAGGCATACAATGTTTCACCTGCAGAAGGCGAAGTAAGCAATGTTTCACGTGCAGGGCGCAAGGTGTACAATGTTTCACGTGCAGGGCGCAAGGTGTACAATGTTTCACGTGCAGGGCGCAAGGTGTACAATGTTTCACGTGCAGGGCGCCAGGTGTACAATGCTTCACGTGCAGGGCGCAAGGTGTACAATGTTTCATGTGCAGGGCGCCAGGTGTACAATGGTTCACGTGCAGGGCGCCAGGTGTACAATGTTTCACGTGCAGGGCGCCAGGTGTACAATGTTTCACGTGCAGGGCGCCAGGAGTACAATGGTTCACGTGCAGGGAGCCAGGTGTACAGTGTTTCACGTGCAGGGCGCCAGGTGTACAACGTTTCACGTGCAGGGCGCCAGGTGTACAATGTTTCACGTGCAGGGCGCCAGGTGTACAATGGTTCACGTGCACAAGTTAGTGTGTATTATGCTTCACATTAAATCTCAGTTACAAACACTTTTAATAGAAAGTCTAGCGCGTAAAACGTGTCAATTGCCCGGCGAAGATCAGATATCTTTTCAATTAGTCGTAAATCCCGATGCAACAGGATAATAGAATTTTTTTGCAGGAATGTTTTTTTTTTTTTTGCTCTTACTGTTTTATACCTCATTAGTAAAACAGATATAAACTTTCCATACTCATGGTTTAGATGAAGATTCTGATTGCATATTTCAGTTGTTTAAAATTACTTTGTTGAATATTCGAATATTTTTTCCCATTCTTTTACTCATCCCGACTTTATTTTTCCCCCCAACTTTCTGGTGTTCAGTAATCATCTTTTATTTTAACTATAAATTATTATTACATTTTAATGTTAAAACATTGTTTTTCTGGAGTGTAATGTATCTGTTTTCTTGTAAAATATAGTATTGTCTTTGTTCCTTGTACAAAAATATTTCATTGTTAACAATTATTGTCTTGTGTGACTTTTGCTTCAGTCTTTCGATGCTCGTGAAAGACTGAAGCTGCTTACGAACCACCGGATGCAAATTTGCAACAGTACACATACACATAGTGAAAAATTTGCAACAGTACACATACACAGTGAAAAAATCTGGCACTTCCTCATGAACCTTTGAAACCCGACCCCAGACATTATCATGCTCGTTGATTTTGACTGAAGGCAACTGAAATGGAAGAATGTTTAGTCCGAAGACGTAATGTAGTTGTTTATGTAGTAAATTAAGGCGAAGAGTCGTATGCAAATGAACTATTAAGAATGACTTCTTTGTCTTATGCCGGCACATTATTAATAGAACTGGGTCAGTTTACAAATAAGGATGATTTGGTACAGAACATAGCGGCGTTGAGTACATAAAATTCGGACCACTCTATTAAAACTCCAGACCTACATTGGCACCAGAAGTGAGCAGCTGAACAAAAATCGTCTCTAGAACGCTTTTAATAAACGTAATTTTAACAATTAACTTACTGAAGGGTAACAAATATATTAAGGTCCTATTGAAATATGTTGCGCCCAGAGTATGAGTATAGTGGCATTAGAATTATGCTTCCGACTCATCCCGTTGGATAAAATAGGAATAGTCGTAAAAAATCTAAAGAATTTCCCAATGCCAAGAAGAGACAAAGAGCATAAGAGATGTCAGGGGAAACTCAATCCAAAATAAAATATTTTTTGATCCTTTGCAAAATATTTCAGGCCTGGTCACAGACCGGGCCGCGGGGGCGTTCACCCACGGAACTCTCTCCAGGTAATAAGCAAAATATAGTACTTAGGATAGTAAATATCGGTGGTAAAATGATCTTTTAAACAGATGAAGATTTGCATACCATGTGAAGTTGCCATAAATATGACCCTTAACTAAGTCTACATTTCTTACATAATCTTAACTCCTTCCTTAAATAAGCCATTCAAAAATAAAAAGCCCACAATACCGTGACTGGAACAATACATAAATAACCCGTTAATTGTCCAAGTCGGTTCGAAACGTCGTCATAAATTTCATTCTCCCATGTGCGGTTATTTGTGTAAATAACTGATTGGTTGTATTTACATGCACTATGTCCCAGAGAAGTGCCCCCAAAATAAAAACATTCTTTAAGCCTTAAATGTTCAGTGAAGTTAAGTTAAACTGGTTTCATCTCAGCCATCATCTTTACTACAGCTCCACTCTACAAAGGTAGCAAATACAGTACTCGTACCGGGCTGCGGGGGCGTTGACCCCCCGGAGCTCTCTCCTGGTAAACTGCAGGTAAACCGACGACCCTAGCGTCGTACATAAGCAAAATAATTAAATAGCTGAGAAAATGCGATGAGAGATCTTGCATTGTCTAACAAATCGTACCCAAAGAACAAGTTATCAAAGTAATATCATACACTTCTACAGTGAAAAGCTTAGTACACATCTCATTTCTGTAAATCAATCCCTAATCTCATTCCCTAATCTCTCACAAATCACGGCACAGGATCGTTATTAATGCTGATTTATGTTTCAAGGTGTTGTAAGTTTCTGCACTATTGATAATTTTTTTTTACTATTTTAATAGGGAGCGGAATTTGAGCACGAAAGAAAATAATGTTACATTAGCTTGATCATTTGATGGAACTTGGTCTATAAATGAATGTCAAGTCTTACAATTATTGATAACTTTTTTCAACGCTAGAAGTTTTAGATTTTTAATAATACTTGGTGGCTTGGTGGCTAAAGCTCTCGCTTCACACGGCGAGGGCCTGGGTTCGATTCCCAGCCAGGGCAGAAACATTGGGCGTGTTTCTTTGCACCTGTTGTCTATGTTCTGGGTGTTAGTCGACTGGTGTGAGTCGCATCCTAGGACACTGACCTAATCTGCCCGAAATGCTCAGCATAACAAGGGACTTTCTATATAGTAGTATGTCACTGATGTCAGCTATGGCCTGTATACCATGTACATGTACTTGTAGTAAATAAAGATATTATTATTATTATTATTATTATGACGCAAATCATTCCTTATCAACCTGGCTGTGGTGTCTACAGCCAGTCGTCAGTGTCTCGCTACATGAGGCCAACGAGATTATTGGTAGGTCAGGAAAAGGCCTCGGTCAGATGACCAAAAGATCCAGCTGTGGATCATCATATGACAAAGACTCGCGTCAGGAAACACTTGTCCTGTTTCCTGACAAACCTTATACCTACCTACCTTGGTATAGTTTTACAAGACCAACGAGACTATCTGTCTCGCTACACAAGACCAACGAGACTATCGGTCTCGCTACACAACAACGAGATTATCGGTGACAATGCTGACAACGTTTTGCCCATGCAAATGATTTTATTTACGACGTTTCGCTAACGCAACTGGTTTTCTGGTCACTTGATATAGTTTACTGTATGGGCGAAACGCTGTCAGTAGACCATATAACTACATTTGTGTACCATTGTTACGGTATCTTATTCTTTTATCTAGTTACTGTTACCTACCGTTGTTTTTACCTACCGTTGCTGTTATCTAGCAGTCTCGCTTTACAAGACAAAGTTGTCGGTCTCGCTACACAAGACCAACGAAATTATCAGTCTAGCTACACAAAACGAATGATTTTTTTCTATCTTGCCATATAAAACCGACGAGGTTATTGACCTCGTTACTTAAGACCAAAAGAGGATATCGGTGGATGATTAAGGCACGTGTGCGACCCTTAGTTACCTTTATTGCAGAAACATTTCGTGTACACAAAAGACTTCTTCAGTCAAGGGAAGTAGAAGTTTTGACGTTATCAATCCCTTAGCTTTGGTAGGTGGTGGTCAGTCCCTCATTCTACAGAACACGCAGACGGCCAGCAGAAGAGAGGAGAATGAGTTGATGTTGCAGGTAAGCATGGCTCACTAGTGAAATAGATCATGCTAAATAGCCTGTATCCTGCTTGTTAGCATGATCTGTTTCCACTAGTGAGCTATGTTCACTTGTGGCGTCACCTCCAGCTCCTTCGCCTTACTTCTTCTCCAGTATATAATGTCTGGCTGCATGCCTTTACGCTTTAGTCTGAGGGACTGAAAAACGCCAAAACTGTTGTCATGGTCTCCAGTGTTAACTTCGACTGAAGAAGCCTGTTGTACAGGAGTAACGTTTTGGCACTATATCCAAGTGTTGCACATGTGCTTTAATCATCAATTTTTCGTTGCTGTATTCCATCATTAATGTCAGGTTATCAATCTCGCCACACAAGACCAAAGACGTTATTGATCTCGCCACAGAAGACCAACGAGGTTATCGGTCTCCCACACAAGACCACAAGGCCACCACTACCTGGACAACAACAGCAGCAGCCGTGGGAATAAAGCAAGGTGGGCAAGATTGTCTTCTGGGGAACCTGGCGACCCCCGCTGCGCCCGTGCTCACGCTGGCACGTTCCGGAACCAGTGCTGGGGAGAAGAGATGGGGGCGGAGGGGTTGTCACAGCTGGGGTGGAGCACAACTACCGTGATAGTTGGAGCGTGGATAAGGGAAAAATAGAACGGCGAGGAGAGCGGGGCGTCGGCACTGCTGGTGTAGAGGGCGGCACTATCGGCGGATAACATAGAAAGAAATACTGGGGATGAGACGGCGGCGAGGATCAGCAGAGACCCCCAAGGAAGATGTGGCGTGGGTAAGGGGCAGAGAGACATGGGGGGAGGGAATAGGGAATGAGGTAGGAATTAGAAACTCAGGAATGGGAGAGATGAGAGACAGAGACGTTGGGTCATTTGGTCACATTAGCCGTACTGCACCTGGCGGATGGGAGATGATTAGAAATGGAAGGGAGCCAAAATTCCTTGGATTAAGAGGCTATGTATCCAAAGCTCCTTGGCTACCTTTCTCGCAAAATCCACTACGTGATTTTCTGTACTCATTTCGTTCCTATTTCACCCTTAGAGTATCAACTTCCTCGGCTTTAGCAACTAAATCATATACACTCAGTAATGTGTAGCCTCGAACAACAAGGAATTCTTAGCTTTATAGCTTGAAATTTCAGATATATAAAACAGGAAAATAATGCCTAAAATTTACATTGCATTGCTCAAGACACCTTGAACATGTTAAATTTAGTCCCCAAATTATCAACAATATGAATAGTAATATTTCTAAGCATTAACTTACATTTAAAAAAAAAAAAACTCTTAAGGAATTCAACTTAACTTCAAGGCAGCAGAGACTGTGAGATCATCTCTTTCAATCCTATAAGATCGTAATTTTTTTTTATTAATTCAAGCAATAGGCGTTCCCTGAAGAGTCGGTCAGTTCAACAATGAGAAATAATAATGTAAAGCTTAGGGAAAAGTGGTGCAATTAAACTGGATTTTTTTTTGTCTATACGGTTATTGTCCACTAAAGCAACTTACTCTCTGTTGTTTAAGTTTTCATACAATAATAACCTACACAAAATGGTTGGATTAACACTTCAAAAATGTCGATATAGCTTGAGCTATATTTTTGAAACAAAGCTTATATACAACGACACCATGTGACTACCTTGTTCTATATAACATTTGCAAGGATAGATTGAAAAAAGTAATCGAGTTTACATAACTTCCCCATCAAGCAAGATACTTGTTCATACAACAGCTTATGCTGACAAGCTTCACAAGGATGATTGGGAAAGTCAGTTTCATAATATTTGATTATGCGTGATCTAGTTATTTCAATCCAACTGGCCTGGAGTGCCTTAAACATCCATAAAACTATCACTCATGTGAGTTATTAACTCAGACTTAGATTGTTGAAGGGTAATATACAATTCTTCTCTAATGTATACAATGTGTAGACGGCGTTTCTCTTCCACTCTGCTTTTTGCCGGCAGTTGTTGCTAGACAATAGCTAAGTCTTTATAAGTAGATAGCTTAGATATGAATCGTGAGATATATTTTTATCATTTTATCATGTACTACGTTATCCTCCTCAACTTCACACATCTTATTTTCTCCTCTCTAATTTACTTTTTTTCTCCTTACCGTTATAGTAATCTCTTCATCCATTCCTAAATGTACTCTGCCTACCTACCCTCTCTCTCTACCACTTTACTGTACTAATTACCCTGCTTTTCTTTTCACGTCTTCAGTAAGGCTTAGCCTCTGTCTTTAAACAATATTTTCAGTGACGAACACGTGAAGCAGCAGGATGTTTCTCCTCGTCAAGTCCCTCTACCTCCCTCCCTCCTTCCTCTCACTCTCCTTCCCATCATCACTTCCCTTAGCCTCCTTCCTTTACACCCTCTCTTCCTTCCTCCTTCCCTCCAATACAAGGATGAGAACCTACACACCTGACTCCATTTTCCCTTCCTTTCTTCTTCCCCCCCGTCATAATGTGTTCCACTCACACTCGTCCCCTTCTTTCTTGTCTTTCCCTTCCCCCCTTTCTCTCTCTCTCTCTCTCTCTCTCTCTCTCTCTCTCTCTCTCTCTCTCTCTCTCTCTCTCTCTCTCTTTTACACAAGTGTTTTTACAGAATCCTGTTAAGAGTTCCTCGCTTTATTTACAAGCTAAGAGTTGATACCTATATCAGCTCAAACCATACCACGGGCGGGGATAGAACCCGCGATCAGAGAGTCATAAAACTCCAGACCGACGCGCAGTGGTGACTATGCTAACCTTCCTATGGTGTATAAATATACCTAGTTGGACGAATCTTATTGTAGCCAGCTGGCCCAGTGGCTAACGCGTCGGTCTACAGGTGTATGACTCTGATCGCGGGTTCTATCCCCGCCCGTGGTATGGTTTGTTTACAATCGTGTCATTACGATTTCGTGAGCTATATCAGCTCATTTGAAAGCCTTATTATTTTGAAACATACAAATATGGAACAGGATTGAAGCTGGAGCCAGCTGTGGGCCATCGATCTCATTTAGTCAGCTGACTTCATTTCACCGATGTTCAGGACTACAATAATTCTAGCAATGAATAATCCCAGAGGAGGTGATGTTCTTGAGAAGCACAACCAGAGAATAATTGCTGATTGCTGCCCGTCGTTTTGTATGGGAACTGTGTTCACGCTGTCCTCGAAGTGAAGCTTAGTGTGGTACCTTGTCAACAGTAAGACCGCCCACATCTCTCTGTTGCTGAAGACCCTGCTACACTGACAGGTCTATCCAGGCCAGGTCATGACGAGAGATAAGTCGTCTTGCCCGTTTCTCTATACCGTCCACTAGGCGTAGATGAGACGTTGGAGCATAATCAAGATGAGGGCACTTGTACCTAGTACAAAGTTTTTTTCAGCCCTTTCTGTTGAGCAGGTACGAGATACGTCTTAGTAGTATTAGATTCTTGGCTGCCTTGCTTCCAAGATTTACCACATGATTTTTCTTAGGCAATTTGTAATCAAATTTCACTCCTAAGATATCCACTTCAGTCCCGGGTTCCATCACTCTCCCATTCATTCTTATCACTGCTTCAGCATTACCATCATGGTGTCTAGAGACCATCATTTGTGCTTTCTCATAAGAAAAACAAACTTGCCACGGTGTTCCCCAGGCTGATGTAGCTGTAAGCTGGTAATTGATTTAACTGAGAGCAGCTGGTATTTTCTCTCTTCGATTAGTAAATGTCAGAGTACAGTCATCTGTCATTACAGTCATTATTGTGAAATAAGCATTTCATAATAATGAATCAAGAACACGTCCCTGTGAAACACTGGCACTGATTGTCTTGGTGACTGTCCCATTGAAAACTACTTTTAGAAATTTATTTTGAAGATAATCACAGAGGTGGTGTAGTGCAGAGCCAGGCACTCTTAAGTTCTTGCAGCTTTACCAAGAGCCCCTGGTGTCATACCCAGTCGAAAGCGCCACCAATGTCCGTTGCTGATCGTTAATTCAGCCAGCAGGTTCAGGTAGGTTCGACGGGTGAGTCCCAGCCCAAGTCTTCTCCATGTGGTGACACGGCAATTCATCTAGCGACTGGTGCAACATAGCGGAGAGGTTTAACAGATCAGCAGCACAGCGACCTTTTCTGAAGCCGTATTGACGTTCTCTCTCTCTCTCTTTCTCTCTCTCTCTCTCTCTCTCTCTCTCTCTCTCTCTCTCTCTCTCTCTCTCTCTCTCTCTCTCTCTCTCTCTCTCTCTCTCTCTCTCTCTCTCTCTCTCTCTCCCCCTCTCCCACCCCTCTCCTCCCTCCCTCTCATTCCCCTTGCCTTTTTGGCAACAATGCTAAATATTAGTAAAAAGGGAAAAGTACTCAGAGTATTATTAATCCTTAAAATCACACCTTCATATAATACTTTCCTCCATACTATTATCTAATACTTTTCACCACACCAAGGGTAACTAACCCTATAGAAGGTATATATCAGTATTTAATTCAGTAATAGTAAGGAAGTGGGAAAGGTGTTAGTGGTGGCTGTTTGTAATGCAAATGTTTCCATGTAGTCTGAAATTCTTAAAGTATCTTATATATTCTTTCCACAGTGTGTGTGAGAGCGCGAAGAAAGTAAAGAATATTTTTTTACAAGGTTCATTTTGCAGTGTTCAGAGCTCAATTCAGAGCATTACCTTGGCTATTAAATACCCACAACTGTCCACTAAAACCCAGATACCTATATACCACTAGGTAAGGGACGGCAGGTGTTAGGAGACTTGAAGATATGTCTCGTTATGTCTGAAAACCTTTCCTCGGTCTCGTTCTTTATCGTTTAATACTGGCGAGACATTCGTCAGTTGCCAGTCTAATTTGTTAAATGTTACCGACATTGAAAATTATATTCTATATTTATATTTTATATTCAGTTCTGGGGACAGTTTATCAGATCTATCTGATTTGTTTTTATGGAGTTTCTTTACTCACTTCACATTGTTACTATTTTAAATTTCGCTAATAACTATTACTTCGTTATGCAAGCCTCCAAAATACCTCAATTTGATATATATTTCTTTTATTGATTGCGAAAACTTAAGCGAAAGTTGTCAAGTTATAATATATGGAGTAATTTAACGCATACGAATCCAAAGAAAGAACAGACAGCTGGTGATTATAAGGTCTGTGCTGTAGGTGCCCATTTGTAAATTAAAACTACAGTCAAAAACGTCATTCACACTAACACAATCCAAAATCACTTCTGAAGAAGCATTCTCCAGCTACTGCACAGATCTATATCTCAAAATACACCAGCATCTTAAGTTTAAAGCCATTAAGAAGTTGTATTCTCAGGTTATTGACAACGAATATTTAAAGATGATTGAAAGAAGCATTTCTATTTTCAAATTTTCTTAATATTGGTAAATTAGTACATAAACAGACTTAAATTAATCCAAATCTTTTACTCTTTAGGATACACCAATATTTAAGGTGTGAATCTTATCAGAAGAGATATTCCCCAGTTGTTCCTTGGAAACCAGATTGCTTATTAAAATAAAATGGGTAAAATATCTTTCACTGCAATAACATTTGGATTTATAAAATTGATGCAAAGGTACTGGCCAATTCAATGAAGCGTTTGCATTTACATTTTACCAACGTGGATAATTTTAAACCGATCGAACGATGTGTTCTCGAGTTATAAACGAAAACCTAGAACAACTGTTAGAGTATATGACCGGCACTGCAATAAAGCAGCACAAGAAATCTTAAAAATGCTTTATTTTGTCAGATATATTGTATTACTTTAGCAGCTCTTTCAATAGTTTTCAGAGTCTTCTTCCATGCACTTGCTTTATCAGGAGCTGGGCATGGAAATGGGCGGAAGGTCTGATCCCTGACACAGCTTTATTAGGAGGAGTTTGTGGGGGAACTCCTTTCCCTGAACCTGCCTTGTTAGGAACCTGGTGTGGGATCTCATCATTTCCCCCCAGCAACTGCCTTATCAGTAGGGGGTTGTTGGGGGGGGGACTCATTCCCCTTCACCTGCCTTGTCAGGAGCTGGGTGTGGGGTTGTTGCAATTCCAACACCCACCATTTCAGGCGGTGGGTGTAGCATCTAGTGCCCCCCTTCCCCTCACTTCACTTGCCTTAACAGGAAACGGGTTTGGGGCAGGACTTATAGAGAGATTATTGCCCCTTCAGATATGTTGTCAGGATGCAGGAGCGGTATAGTCACGTTCCTGCACCCACTTTTCAGCAGACAGGTATGGAGGGCTCACGCGTATGCACTTGCCCTTCAGGAGGCAGGTGTGGGGGCAAATTATACCCCAGCAGCCTCCTTGTCAGGGGTTAGGTATGGGAGACTCATCCCCGCACCTGTTTTGCCAGGAGGCGGGTGTTGGGGACACACCCCTACACCTGCCGTGTCAGGTAGTGGTCGTGGGGGACTCGTGCCCCTTCACTCCCGGGTTGGGTTTTTGAATTAAAACTGATGCAGCCAAAAAATGTCAGGAGGGGCGCCACAGGCAATTTAAAAGTTTTGGGTTTCAATATAAGTTTTACAAAACAGAATGAAAAAGCTTTACTATATCCTACTCTTTGTACAACCCAAAAATTATTCCCCACCAAGGAGGCGGTCCTTGGTGGGGAATATGTTATTGAAATTAGTATAAAAAGACCTTTAAAACGATGTGCAATTTAAACCATGCCATTCTCAAGGGGCGCCGCCCCTTTTTACAATTTTTTTAATGGCACAAAGTTTTTAGGACTCTCTGACTTTCATGGGTTCTAAAAACACCACAAGCCCATAATCAATCAAATTTTCACTAAAATATATATAAGAAAAATGACCTCAGTTCGAAAATTCTACGTTTTACATTATTTGATAAACTCGAAATATATCGTCTTAGATGTGATTGCAGGGGTTGATGCCCTGGCAACTCTCTGTTGCTTCTAACATACGAGAACTTATAAATGGATCAGTATCAGGAGTCAACTACCTTCTTGTGTAACCAGAGGTAGTACTAGTAGCAATAATTGTTGTAGAAAGCAGTATTAGTAGTGATATTACGTTCAGTAAGTCTCATTTTCTATTTAATTTCCATTCACGAGTCTGAGAACACTGAACACACTTCATTTAAATTTTCTCCTGCAAAATAACGTGAAATAATATCTCCTGTAACTACTAGTTGTAGTTATCCAATGTTCTTTTTCTCTTTTCAGATCTTCCTCATGCCCATTTTCCCCTTTCTCTCCCTTTCTAAATTCTTATCCCCTTTTTTTTTTTTCCTTTTTCTACACCCCCTCCCCCCAGTGACTTGATTATTCACCGCGTCTTTGCTTTACCATTGCATTCGTATATGAACGTATCAAAAGCCGTGTTGGAATCAGACAAAATCTCCTTATTCAACGCAATGTTCGTCTTGTCATGCTTGTTGAGTTCTTGGTGTGTCTTTTATCTTTTGCTGTCAATCTTTATCTCCTCAGAGTCCTTGTTAAATTGGTGTAAGATGTGCTCGCTTTCAGTTTTCTGCTTTTTATCCTGTTTCTTTTATTTGAGTGTCTGCTGTAAGTTTCCTTGTCTGTGAGTGTCTGCTAAGGTGGACACACGCTCCCTGTCGTCATCACTGCCCCTGCAGCATCCTTCCCTACCAGCATCTCTAGTTATCCATCACTCTCATGATCTCTCCTAATCAACATTTCTGAGCTTCCCAGAAAACAGTACAGGGTATATTTTTCAGTAACAATAGACAGTCTCCTGCATACAATGATAATTTTCCCTCTGTATTATTCATCTTCTCTCTCTCTCTCTCTTAGTTTTTCATTGTAGCCTTATTTTATTTTTCTAAGTTAACTAGTTCAAGTATAGAGATATACAAGTAAACCCCTACAACTACCTCAACATTCATCCTTCACCCTCCCGCTAAGTCTGCTTCCCACATTTTCCCAACAATTATCCTGCCCTCTTTCACTACTATGACCCTTATTATACTTCCTCCCATTACCCCATTGCCCTCTCCTGACTCTCAATTCTCCATGAGTCCTCCCATATCACCAGATTTCCACATTTTGCGCCACCTCCCCCACACACATCAAGTTTGGTTCTATCTCTCATCTGGGACCATCAACACCCTCGTCTCCCCTCTCAAGCTTATCAGTGATAATATAGGATTCACAATTGAATAATACGATGGACAGTGCTCCTAACAGAGAGTCATTTAACGCTGACCTCTCTCTAGCGCGTCTCGTCTGCTTTTTCACGGTATCATAAAATTCCAATTACAGTACCAAATTTCCAGTTATTCCCACACAAAGACTACCAAATGTTGAAGCTAACTTCATCTTGCAGTAACAAGCGTTCTCTGTTGCTCTGTGTTCGTGTGTACTCACCTAGTTGTACTCACCTAGTTGTGGTTGCAGGGGTCGAGTCATAGCTCCTGGCCCCGCCTCTTCACTGGCCGTGTGTGTGTGTTCGTGTGTGTGTTTGTGTGTGTTCGTGTGTGTGTATGTTCGTGTGTGTGTGTTTTTGTGTGCATGTTCGTGTGTGTGTGTGTGTGCGCGTGTTCGTGTGTGTGTATGTTCGTGTGTGTGTATGTTCGTGTGTGTGTATGTTCGTGTGTGTGTATGTTCTTGTGTGTGTGTTCGTGTGTGTGTGTTCGTGTGTGTTCGTCTGTGTGTGTGTTCGTGTGTGTGTGTGTACTCACCAAGTTGTACTCAGGGTTGTATTTGGGGGTGGCGATGCAGTTTCCTGGTCCCGTCTTTTAACATCAACATTTGGCCCCCAAACACTGGTTCGTGACCTGCTGGGCTTTATCATACCTTCATTCCTACACTTGGAAAGGTATTTAGTTTGCCTCCACACCATCATCATCATCATCTAGTTCATTTCTCTTATTTAATACCCTGATAATGAAGAAATATTTCCTAGCATTTTTGTGGTTCGTCTGTGTTCTTAGCTTCCAAATATGTCCTCTTGTACTTGTGCACTTGTACTTAGCATTTGAAACTGTTCTCGTGTGCTGTGTCGTGACCTCTGAGTAGCTTCCAAGGTGGTCACGTCTAGTTATTTGAGTCTCTTCTCACAGTTCAACTCCGTCAGTTCTGGAACCAGCCTAGTTGAAGATCTGTGTTTATACGGGTGGGTGGGTGTTTGTACGGGTGGGTGGGTGTTTGTATGGGGTTGGGTGTCTTTATGGGTGTTGTGGTGGGTTGGTGCCGTTCTTGTTGTTAGATATTATGTAAATTCTTCTGGAAATGAAAGAATCAACGAGGCTTTCGCCACACTCATTAAAACAACAACTAACTTTAACTCGCTTGTTCTTTCTGAAAAAATAAGTAATTTTTGCTGCCCTCAAACACTGCACAAATTACTGTTTGCAACACATTACTGAAACACAAGACAACATCCTCCATGACGTTACTGAAACACAAGACAACATCCTCCATGACGTTACTGAAACACAAGACAACATCCTCCATGACGTTACAGAAACACAAGACAACATCCTCCATCCTCCATTGGCATCATGTTGCTCATTAAAATTTAATAAACAATATAAGGAAACAACAAAACTACTTTCCAAACAGATTACAGTATGCCAATAGACAAATTTTATAAATAGTATTTATGACTCACGAAATCGTTAAAACACGATAGTAAATAAACCAAGAACTTACATCGAGTTCGATCCCCACCCGTTCAGGGGTTTATTATTTATTTTCTAAGCAAGGGGAGTGCAAGTAAATGAAATATTTTACTTTCGAGATAAATTTCACCGTTGAGTTACCCATAAAATCCATCTCCAGAGACAAGGAGCATATTTAATATAAATGATGGTTCTCTTCTCATAAAATTCAGTTTAATGTCTCCTCGACAGCCTCGTAAACCGCGGTGCGCCTCGTAAATTTATACACAAACGAAACTAGTGGATTTATGATTTTATTTTGATGGCTGGGAGGAAAGTTTTATTATAAATTAAATATTTAAGACTATGAAATACGACAAATGACTTTGATCATATTTATAAAGATAGGCGTATGATCACTTCAATGTCACTTGCTGGAATCGTAGCGCCTAAATTCTCAGTTACAATAAGCATTGTCTTTAATTTTTACTACATTTCTAGTAATATTGACAGTTTCTATACCTCGTGTTCCTATACCTCGCATAAGATTTGTACAGCAAAACGGACTTAGAAAATTAGATTTTGTTAAGGAAAATGGATTTTCATATGAAACAGTTATATCTAAATATACAAGGAAAATGCTGTCTGCAGTTGAAAATAGTTTTATTGAATAAATTGAAATATACTTTGTCTAATTTTAAACTTGATTTCATTGACCATTTTTATTGATCTGGATTTTTTTTTTATAGTTTACTAAGTCATGAGATCTATGGCCAAAGAGTTCATTAAGACACATGGCATTTTTCTCATTCTATCAACATAAACACAGCCTTGTGTGTAATGTAAACGAAAGGAATAATGCTTTAAAGAATTTGCCTAAAGACGAAAATATAGTAATTATGAAACCAGATAAAGTATATATATATATATATATATATATATATATATATATATATATATATATATATATATATATATATATATATATATATATAATATATATATATATATATATATATATATATATATATATATATATATATATATATATATATATATTACATATATAGACACATCGGCCGTTTCCCACCTAGTTAGCGTGACCCGGAAAAGAAAAACTTTCACCATCATTCACTCCATCACTGTCTTCCCAGAGGCGCACTTACACTACAGCTACAAAACTGCAACATTAACACCCCTCCTTCACAGTGTAGACACTGTACTTCCCATCTCCAGGAATCAAGTCCGGCCTGCCGGTTTCCCTGAATCCCTTCATAAAGTATTACCCTGCTCACACTCCAACTACGTCAAGTCCAAAAAAACATTTGTCTATTCGCTCCTATCTAACACGCTCACTCATGCTTGCTGGAAGTCAAAGCCACTCGCACACAAAACCTCCTTTACCCCCTCCCTCCAACCTTTCCTAGGCCGACCCCTACCCCGCCTTCCTTCCACTACAGATTTATACATTCTCGAAGTAATTCTATTTTCTACCCTTTCTACATGTCCGAACCACCTCAACAACCAGTCCTCAGCCCTCTGAATAATAGTTTTGGTAATCTCTCCCCTTCTCCTGAAGTCTCAATATGACTCTTGTGTTTGGTGAGCCGTTAATCAAACCAAGGATCAACAATCTGAATGATTTTTTTATGACCGAGACTCAAAATTTAGTTAAGAGTCAGAATTTCTAACATAACCCTAACACCTCTGCAAACTGAAAAAGCAATTAATCACATGCCCATGCACTCTGCCCCAAGCCCAGAATCGTGAAATTCTGTGGTAATCAAGAACTGCAAGAAACCCCTTTCACGTACCTTAAATATTCTATGGACAGGGACCCAGACACTAGGGTCATGCCACAGTCACTAAAAACAATGGATATAGCCACACTCCACAAAGGTGGCAGTAAAGCAATATCGAAGAATTAGACTGATAGAACTAAAGTCCTACATCAAAAAATCTTTGAATAGGTTCTAAGAAGCAAGATCGCCAACCACTTGGATACCCAACAATTGCACAACCCAAGGCAGCAGGGGTTTGGAGCAAATCGCTCCTGCCTTTTACAATTATAGGATAACTATGACATAGTCTTGTATGCACTGGAAAACAAACTTTAGAATGCAGATATAGTACACACAAATTTTGTGAAAGCCTTCGATAAGTGCGATCATTGTGTAAAAGCACACACAATGCATGTTAAAGGAATAATGGAAAAAGTGGGTAGGTGGAGCTTTAACTTTTTAACCAATAGAACACAGAGAGTAATAGTAACAGAGTTAAGTCAGTGGCGGCAACAGTGTAAAGCTCTGTTCAACAAGGTGCAGTACTCGCTCCCATCCTTTTCCTCATCCTCGTATCTGACATTGAGAGTTCGTCCACTGATGACAATGGAAATCTCCAAGCAGATATAAACAAAGTCTTCAGTGGGCTACAAAAAAACAATATGAATATCAGTGAGAACAATTTTCAATTACTCCGCTATGGAGAACTTGACGAAATAAAAGCTAGATCGAAGTATAAAAATAATTTTAACCACATAATAGAGCGGAAAACTAATGTAAAGGACTTGGGAGTGATAATGTTCGAGGATCTCACTTTCAAAGATAACAACACTTATCACATCTGCTAGGAAAATGATAGGATGGCTAATGAGAAACTTCAGAACAAGGGTTGCCAAGCCAGTGATGGTCTTCTTTAAATCACTTGTTCTCTCTACGCTGGAATATTGCTGTGCACTAACGGCTTCTTTCACGGCAGGATAAATTGCAGATCTGGAGAATATAGAGAGAAGTTTCACTTCACGTATAAGTACAATAAAGCACCTAAATTACTGGGGCCGTGTGAAGTCCCTTGACCTGTACTCCTTGGAACGCAGGCGACAAAGATGCATCATAGAGTGACTAGTTCCAAATCTGCACACCGAAATCACTCCTTACAAAAGGAAAAGACTCGGCAGTCGGTGCCACATCCTCCAATGAAAAGCAGGAGTACCGTGAGTAGATTAAGAGAAAACACAATAAGTGTTAGGGGCCCAAGTGTATTCGACTGCCTCCCAGCATACATGAGGGAAATTACCAATAGACACCTGGCTGTCTTCAAGAGGGAGCTGGACACACACCTAACGTCAGTACCTGACCAGCCGGGCTGTGGTTCGTACGTTGTATTGCGAGTGGACGGCAGTAACAGCCTGGTTGTTCAGGCCCTGATCTACCGTGAGGCCTGGTCATGGACCAGGCCGCGGGGGCGCAGACCCCCGCAACACCCTCCAGGTTGATCTGCACATTGCATATGACAAGAGAGACACTTCGCTTTCTTTTTTTAATCTAACGTTGCTTTAAACACGTCCTATTCCGTGCAACTCTTCTGCTTTTGTAAGTGACGGTAGGGAAAGAGCCTAAAAACCTGACCTGTGAGTGAATCTGATTAAATAAGACAGGAAATGTGACGGTGACTGTAGCGAGACAGTGACTGTAGCGAGACAGTGACTGTAGCGAAACGGTGACTAGAGATCAAGCAGCTGTGCCTGTGCGCGTGCGCACGGAAGTCGGTGTTCATAAAAAAAATATAGATAATATCTGATGCAAAATAATATGTAACGTAAATATAAATTTGCCCCCTTTTTATATCCGAGGTCCTAAAATACTTGTAGTGGAAAGCGTTCCGGATATAGAACTGGCGAAAGTGTTGCATAAATTCCGTGAAAAGTAGACAGGCCAACAGTACAATCACAGAAAATGGTTTCAGCTTAGCATTTTTCCATATGGAGTATGAGAGGGCAAGGTAGGAGAGTGAGAGAGTGAGAGAGTGAGAGTGAGAGAGTGAGAGAGAGTGAGAGAGAGAGTGAGAGAGAGTGAGAGTGAGGAGTGAGGAGGAGTGGAGTGGGAGAGTGAGTGAGAGTGAGAGAGTGGTAGTGAGGTGTGAGTGAGGTGAGTGAGAGTGAGTGAGAGTGAGTGAGAGTGAGATGAGAGTGAGGTGAGTGAGAGTGAGTGAGAGTGAGTGAGTGAGTGAGAGTGGTGAGAGAGTGGAGGAGAGTGAGGAGTGAGGGGAGTGAGAGGAGGGAGGGAGGAGGAGGAGGAGTGAGAGTGAGAGAGGGAGAGTGAGGAGAGGAGAGAGGAGAGAGGGGAGAAGGGTGAGAGGGAGAGGGAGAGGGAGAGAGTGAGAGGGAGAGGGGGAGGGGGAGAGGGAGGGAGGAGGGGAGAGAATAAAGATAGGAATCCTTAATTTGCCAATAGCTTGTCAATAAAGTTAGAGATCCTTAACCTAACCTTGTCAAACCCCGTGTAAAAAAAAGAAAAGAGAGCGAGCGAGAGAGAATTCAACAACTTTTACAAATTCTGTCCTAGTTGGCTTCAAACATTCAACGCGGTGTATTCTACGTTAAACAAGGCTGAGAGAGTTATTGTAGCGTGTAAGTGCACATCTGCCAGTTTTTGCGCTAAATAATTTACATTATTTTACCTGTTAAATATATTTAAGTATACCTCTCTTGAATGGTTTTAACTTTTCATGTCTGAAGCGTCTTGCAAACTGGATAGTAATCAACAAGTTTGTCTTGTGTAGGCGCAGACTTGATGGATAAACTAACGTTGTTAGCCGAACATGGAACCATAGGACTTCCTGCCATAACTGTTCAATGTCTCCTCTGGTCACAGACACTGATTGGTTTATTCTGGACACAATATTTGCAATGTAAGTGGCCTGCCTAAGTCCAAGTTCAACAATGTTATTAAAGAAACTCGTGATACAGTCGGCACATGTGCCTACTGTTTTCCTGCCAGCCTCTGACGTCACACTGGGTTTTAGGCCCGAGCTTAGAAGACACTCAATTATATAATCAATTAACACCTGTAGAGTATGCAATGGCAGCGGTGTGGACACCCTAGTTAGGGTGATATTCAATGGGAAGAATCAAGTATGGAAGCTGGCGTCTTGTCTTTGTGTACGCCATGTGAGCACTAGCATCTTGCTCTGCTTTATCATAATTTTTATAGTGGTGGACCGGTAAGCCAGCGGAAGGCGTCGGTTAGATGACCCTAAGCTCCATTGGAGGGTCATCATTTACCTCCTCCCCCAGGAAACACTTGCCTTGTTTACTGATAAATCTTACTTAACCTAACATTCTATGTCATCGTTTAACGATGTATCTGTATCACCCTACTTTTACTTTCCACCGTTGTGAATATTCAACCTCATTGTAGCATTTTGGGACTTTTTTCACCGGGCCTGCAGCCGTGCCCAAGCCAGCAGTCATGTGGTTTCTTAAGCCAGCGCCTGGAAACAACAAATAAGCCCTGGTTGTTGCTTTTTCTTACTACCTGACAGCCAACCATTCTTCCGAGACTTTAAGGTGAGAATTTGAGTCTTGTGCAGTAAACCATCTTGTGAAATCAAGTCGTTCTGTGTATAAAACTGAATGTCAACCAGCGAGTGGTTTCACATCTCGGATTTTCCTGCCATGTAGTTGTCCAGCTAACCCAGCTTTAAGCCACCGGCTTAGGCCAGTCACTGCAAGTCACCTTAAAGCTCTCTTTGCACTATGGTGGTAATGCACGTTACTGTGCATTACCACACAGCCTTGTTTATTCATTTACCTGCTGATATTTCGTGTTTATTGCTATTCTTTTTGGGGGATGTATGCAGTAAGTGAATTACCAAGACTTATGACTTCTTTTGTTTATTTATTTTTAGTATACAGTGCACGTATATTTTGATTATTTTTCCAGTTTCTTTGATTTTTAGCTAGAATTCTGTTTAACTTGTTTTACTTTCATCCCTGTTCTGTTTTATGTGCTTGTTATAAAGCATATTTCTACTCTGCTTTATATCAGATTGTGTGTTAGTTTATCTTGATTGTTTTGTCTAAGTGTGATTGTACAGTTCATTTCTAGTTAGACCAATTTATGTTCATTTCACTGTTTTGTTTTGTTTTTTGCGGGGGGGGGGAGAGTGGAGGAGGATTTTGCTATATTTTGCCTAGCTTAATGTCTATTGTATGTGTTATGACTATTATTGATACATTTTTTACAATTATTTTGCTAATATACCATTACTACTGCAGAAAATGTGTATAATTTCCGGCTTCTCAGGCGGCAGGTATCACAGGAAGTAATCCCCGTGTCTGTCATAACATTCTCTGGCGTTTGGTTCCTCTGGTTTCGTGAGTTCGGGTATTCTGTTTACCCCATTTTGTTGCAGATCATGTTTTTTTTTTATTTTTTTTTTCCATTGTGTTATTACTGAGAGCACACTTACTTTTGCATTTTCTCCAGTATAAGATAATATTTTACTCCCTGTGAGTAACTTATCTTAAATATTGTATATTAGGAAAGATTCAGGTCGCTTCATTTACCCATTAATTTTGGGATTAATCTACACAATCTTCTCTTTTCCTGTGAGATTTTCAAATAGTCCAAGGACATACTTTCTTTTAATATTAATATGTGAAAAGAGACAGTTCACTCTGTTGACTTAATTCAATTTTAGAGATATTACTCTCTGCTTGTGCATTTACATTTTCACAGAATTGCCTTCTGAGTTAGTTTCTCTACCCTCTATGTTCTTTTGCAAATTACGCTGCTGTTTGGTAAAAGGTCACATGTGCAACGTTTTGCGTTCCAGTATGTCAAGCCAATAAGATACGATGAATAACATGTCACCTGTATTTAATCTCAAGCACTGTGTCGTACTTTATTTTAATCTTCCGTTACCCAGACGCTGTATCACCCCTTAGGTCATTATTATTATTGTTGCTGTTAATTTAATTCAATTTTTTGGTCGGTACTGGTTAAGGGTCAATGTCAAAATTTAACTCTAATGTTTAATTAATAATTTAGCTCAAGCATTACCTAAAGGTGACTTTCTTAATATTTAATAACTACAACAAACATTTAATTATGATAATTTTTAACATGTTCTTCAAAACTGTTCCACCACCATCTGTCACTATCACCATCATTATTCTCTCACCATCAACATCGATATCATTATCATTACTATTATCATTATTCCTTTTGACAATTAACATTTTTTGATAGTTATCGTTATTCTAATATGTTTGGTATTAGGACTCACGATTATATTTAGAGATTAAAGCATTATTGAAATGCTCGTAGATGGGAACATTTACTACTCAAAACTCGACATGAACATGTTACAACGACCACTCTAAAAAATTTGTGTACCGCACAAAAACTTTAAAAAAAATGACATTGGGGAATTCTCTTACTCAGTCAGCAGTTAATATTAAATTAGACACATATGCAACACTTGGGTATCTTTATTGAGGAAACGTTTCGCCACACAGTGGCTTCATCAGTCCAATACAAAGTAGAAAGTATTAATAAAAGGAGGAGTTTGAGGTAATCAATCCCTCGGCCTGGAGTCGATGTGTTCAGTCCATCAATCTTGAAGTAAATACAACATAAGGCAAATAGAAGTTGCTTATATACTGTAGACAGGTGAGATGAAGCAGGAGGAGGCGGGGTCATAGTGGTATCATCCACTAGTCGAAGTAAGTCCTTGTCCAAAGGTTTGGACAAATGTTGAAGAATCCCTTAGTATCAAGATCCCAAGAAGTTGCTGTGTCAGACAGGATGTAGATGAATGGTTCAGAGAACCGACAAGTTGTTAAATTAGACACATATGCAACACTTGGGTATCTTTATTGAGGAAACGTTTCGCCACACAGTGGCTTCATCAGTCCAATACAAAGTAGAAAGTAGTAATAAAAGGAGGAGTTTGAGGTAATCAGTCCCTCGGCCAGGAGTCGATGTGTTCAGTCCATCAATCTTGAAGTAAATACAACATAAGGCAAATAGAAGTTGCTTATATACTGTAGACAGGTGAGATGAAGCAGGAGGAGGCGGGGTCATAGTGGTATCATCCACTAGTCGAAGTAAGTCCTTGTCCAAAGGTTTGGACAAATGTTGAAGAATCCCTTTGAATCTACTTTGTATTGGACTGATGAAGCCACTGTGTGGCGAAACGTTTCCTCAATAAAGATACCCAAGTGTTGCATATGTGTCTAATTTAACAACTTGTCGGTTCTCTGAACCATTCATCTACAGCAGTTAATATACTGCAAATAGCCAGAAAGTTATGACAGCAACTTTTGTCTTGGCTGAAAGGCATTTTAAGATAAGCAAAATAAATCTCTAATAGAAAGCTGAGAAGTGTAAAACTATTGAAAACTTTATAGTCCCAATACGTTTCCTGTTGCCAAGAAATTCATGAAAAATCGCGAGACTCCCAGAACTTTTCGGTACCAAAACGTATATAAGTTGTGTAAGATTACATAAGGTTAGCTGGCTCCGCTGGACAAACATTCACTTATGCTACGACTTCAAAGGGAATGTTAGTTCAAAAAGTCAGGAAAAATGCCAGGACCATGATCGAGCTGCAGGACTATAAGAAAGGCAGTAAGTAAACGCGAAGCGACATTGGACACTAGACACACACATAAATATAATATCTTCTACTTTGAAACAGAATTCCATTTCTTAACTTTTCGACAGAGTTCTTACAAGAAAAAATGCTCCTTCTGAAGGATCATAAATTTCAAAATAAACGACACAAGTTGCATTTATTCTTTTTGATAAATTTAAAGAATTTTCAGGGTTTCTTGATGAATCCCTTAAACACTAAAATTTATAGACATTTGGTTAGGGACGAGGGAGCTTCCGAAGGAAATGAAAATGAGATAAAATATTGAAAACTATGAGCATTAGTTATCCATCAATCAATTCCTATTTTTGTTTCCCCTCTTATTTTCTTTACATGAAACAGACGCGAGTGGTAAATATTCATCTGTTTTACGTATCCTTAAGAAAAGAATGTATTGCTGGTTAGTCATTTATTTGCTGGGATATTTTCATGGTTGCAAAGCTAATAGCATATGCAGCTTAAATAGAATTTACCAAATTTTCACGACAATCGACTTAATCAACCAACTGCAATATTTCTAGTTGGAAAATGGATCCTCGTGGGAACCTTCCAGGTGGATTATATCAGAAAGTTGAATTCAATAGTACGTACTTTTCTTTCTTTTAATCAGAGATTACTGAAGAAAACCCCAAGAGGACAGGCTGCACCATTGTGAATCAGTATTCACTTAGTGCTGAGGATATCTTCTCCATAGTTTTATGTATGTAGTCTCGTCCTGAGTCTTCTGACTATGTCTGCAACTGATGTTTGCATCACGTGTGGATTGGATATGGGCTAAACAAACTCGAGATATTCAGTGAATATATACGACTAACTTCAGCAAAAACGGAAATGGTCAGTGAAACGACCATTTGCTGTCATATGAAATCAGGAGAAATCAGTATTCAGCTGACAAGACTCTCGCAGAAAACATTTCTTTTAAGTGTATTGAACAAAAGCGTCTCATCACAATAATATTTTCACGTTCACAACGTGACAAAATATATGTAAGACAGGCAGGACACGTTCTTTAATCTTCAGTGTAGAAATATGTGTATAATCTGATGCGAACGAGCAAGGACTCACTGTACAGCAGTACGCGGTTTTGGTGATGACTGAATATTTAGAAGATTGTATACAATTTTCCTTAATTATTGTTACGTCTGGTACTACTGTCGACAATGAGTACTTTATCTCACTCTTATGTTTATATTTCATTGATATTATATATATGTATCATTCACACGACTGTAAATGACTCGAGACATGCAACTCTTTAAGTAATCTACAGTATGTTGAGGAGTCTGAGTGGTGTGAGTCTGAGTGGTGTGAGTCTGAGTGGTGTGAGTCTGAGTGGTGTGAGTCTGAGTGGTGTGATCTTCCTATTTGCAGTTACTGGAGCAGAATGTTGCTCATAATCTTCGTCTCCATTTTCACATTTTTTGCAGTTCAGCCTTTTCCCACAACATTCAAGTAGCTCCTAGGTATCTTTTATTTTCCCCAAGATGAATGATCGAAAGCATATATGAGAAGATATGCCCAAAGTATTCTTGGTTTGCCCGAGGACTGAACAAGTCCTGTGGTGCACCGTACTGTCTGACCAATAAGATACAAGTTAGCATAAATAAGATATAATTAAAGACCTTTCAGTCTATATGGAGGTTATCAGGAGGGAACATTAACCAACTGTCACTGCAACTGCTCCTGATCTTATCGGAACAGGTGAGGTCCACTGTGTGTGTTGAGGTCTCGCTTGATACTCGCCTTTTTGTGTTTGCAGGGGTCGAAGCATAGCTCCTAGTCCCACCTTTTATCCCTTATAAACCGGTTTTACTGATTCCTGACTTCAGGTCAATTCAGTCGTATCGAGATTTAGCTCCACCACAAAGGGAAGGGGGTCTAGCGCTTTATAAAATAAATATACAGTTCTCTTCATATCTCAGACATCCTGTCCTGCCACCCTTATCTAGTCCCATAAGTATTTTGTATGAAAGGATCATGTCTATCCTGGTCTCCCTCTCCTGTTAGTCAGAGTTCCTTACATTCCTTCCTTATACACTGTTTCTCAATTTCTGTACCAACCTCATTGCAAAATGCTGGCACTTCTGGAATTTCTTTACATGCTTGATCAACGCCGACACAGATGCTGGTATATTTTAAAATATTTTAGGCTTTTAAAAAATAATTTCTGAGATTATCTAGTTTTGCGTATGCCGCTGAAGTTGTATAAAGTAGAAATGTACTCCTGGTGATATACTTAATGAGATTCTTGCCCTAAAATCTTTCTCCTTTTATGTTGTCTGCAGTACTTCTCATACCACGCTACATTCCATGTCTGGCATTCTCGTTCCCCCATATTCTCCTTTGCATTAATCAGGATTAATTTTTATTAGAGGCTCCCTGTCTTCTTCGGTTGCTATAATCCACGAACACTGGCTCATAGACTATAATTTCCTCCGACATGACATTAATGTATACCGGTAGCAACCGGGTACTGAACCTTGGGAGGAGGGGGACTTAGTTACCCCAGCGTACCATGATAACTCTTGTTTTACCATTACATATGTTTCCAGGTCTTGCTGGAAAGTGAGCTTTTTTTAAATCAGTTTTACAGGCTAAGAGCTGCTATCCTACATCAGCTCATTTCACAGCCCAGCCCTATCTAAGATATACTGCCCCTCCCCGGGATGCGACCCACAACAGTCGTCTAACACCCAGGTACCTATTTACTGCTAGGTGAAAAGGTGCAGCAGGTATAAGGAAACATGCCCATCGTTTCCACCCTTGCCGGGATCGAACCACGGACATTCAGCGTGTCAGCTGAGTGCGTTGCCAACCGAACCACGGGACAGCTTATTCCTTATCAGAGATGAATGATCTCGAAGGTATGAGTACTATTATTTTCACCTATTTGTAGTTACAAGGGCAGAGCAGTACTTCTGGTGTGCCGTTTTCATTATTATTATTATTATTATTATTATTATTATTATTAATACTTCTCCAACTGAACTTGTTCCAAAAGATGTGACCTTAACTGCAGATATGAGGATTTAGGTAAGGTTTGTCAGGAAACAGGACAAGTGTTTCCTGACGCGGGTGTTAGTCATATGATGACCCGCAGCTGGAGCTTTTGGTCATCTGATACGAGGAGATTTGCCCATACTTCTCGTCTTGCCCATAATATCGCATTGCCAGGGGATCGAACCAGGGACCTTTCTGTGTAGCATCGAACGATCTTAACTCTGAGCAACAAGTCACCATAAATAAGATATAATTGAAGACCTTTCAGTCTATATCATGATTATCTGAAAGGAACATTAAATTACTGTCACTGGAACTGTTACAGATAATATCTATACAGATGAGGTCTAGTGTGTGTGCTAAGGTTTTGCTTGGTATGATCGTGGGTTATGTCCTGTGTGTGTGTGTGTGTGTGTGTGTGTGTGTGTGTGTGTGTGTGTGTGTGTGTGTGTGTGTGTGTGTGTGTGTGTGTGTAAATCTCGCTTATTAACATTTCCTGGATCTCTCTGTCTATCTCTCCCCAAACTCTTTCCAAACTCACTCTTGAATATGTTTCGCTTTCCTTCTACGTTAGTTCAATTTCTCACTTCTCGTTCATGAAGTCTCCTCGTCACATAGTCAATTTCATCTTTACTGTAGTTTGTTTTTCAACTCTCCTTCTGGATTTCTTTCTAGACTTGTACGTAACCAGCAGTTTAAGCTCATGACTTCGTGGTGTTTTGCACCCGGTGAGAGGCTCATCAATCTCCTCTGCCTCTGATGCTACCAAGGCACAAACGAGATCAAATCTTGCTTCTTCGACCACTCCCTGAAGTGCTTGCACATGAAATTTTTCAGCAGCATCACCATCAGTTCAGCCATCCATATGACTGTTGCTCAATGCAGTTCATGCGTTCAGGATGTATAGAGTGGAAGGTGTGTATCTCTGTGTCATGTATTTATGCTGAAAGTTTAATCCTTTTTTAAAGAAAAAAAATATTTTTGACTGGTGGTGAGTAGATGACATGAAGCTTTAATAACTCTATGAGTAGCCAACTGTCTATAATTCCAATTAACCAAACAACCAATCAATCCAACCCTTCGTTTCCCAGTTATTTTCTGTGTATCTGAAGTCTCCATTGATTCCCTCGCCGGGAATCGAACTCGGCGAGGGTAGAAACATTAGGCGCGTTTCCTTACACCTGTTGTCTATGTTCATCCCTCAGTAATAATGGGTACCTGGGTGTTAGTCGACTGGTGTGGGTCGCATCCTGGGACAAAACTAACCTAATTTGCCCGAAATGCTCTGCCATAACAAGGGTCTCTATGTATAGCAATATGTCATTGATGTCAGCTAGGCCTGTATACCTTGTACATGTACTTGTTGAAATAAAGATATTATTATTATTATTGTTTTTATTATTATCTGTAGTATCGTGGAGGAGTGACATAAGGACCGTCAAGTCCTTTTGGGAAAGGGAAGGAAGGGGGGTAATAGAAAACTTTCTTGCTCTTATTTTGAGAGTGTGGGTCTTGAGTGTAAGATAGAGGCCAATTTTCGTCAAGTGGGAATAAGTGTCTTTAATAGTGAACAAAATTAAAAGCACACGTGGTGTGCGGTTACCCAATTCTATGTGAAAGTTACATTGTGGAAACGGAAACCACGTTTCCCTGTTATAGTCCATCACCTAGGATTTCTTTTTTTGCATATATGGTGATAAAATCAGTCAGACTTAGCTGGGAGACTTCAGTCGCATTTTGGATGCAGTAACTACGGCCGCTTCATTGGTTTTCACTCCAGCAGAGCTTAAGTTACTATGACGACTAACAAGCTTACTCTCAATACTGACAAGACCTACTTCATACAGTTTGGAAACAAAGCCACAAATGTTCCACTTAACATAACGCTCAATGGTTCACCCATCACAAGAATCACAGAGGGAAAATTCCTAGGAATCCACCTTGACAGTAGCCTTAAATTCCAAACACACACACAACAAATTTCCAAGAAAATCTCAGACAGTAGGCATATTATCAAAGATACGCTATTATGTGCCTCAATCAGCTCTCCTTGCACTATATCATTCACTTATCTACCCTTATCTCACCTATGAAATCTGTGCATGGGGATCAACAATATTAAATCCCCTTAGACCACTCATAACCCAGCAAAAGGCTACAGTCAGAATGATAACAAATTCCCACTCTAGACAGCATACTCCACCAATATTCAAAAGCCTAAAACTACTCACCGTAAAGAACATTCATACTTATTCTTGTGCCTACTACATACATAAAACTCTACACTCTAATATAAACCCTCCGCTCAAAATTCTCCTTACCAACTTTAATAGGACCCATGACCACAACACAAGACACAGATCACTTTTTGATATACCCCCAGTCCATATCAACCTATGTAGAAATTCTATGCACATAAAGGGCCCCAGAATCTGGAATTCATTACCAGAAAATACTAAGATAACCTTGTCTGAAAATCAATTTAAGACTCTTCTCAAAGACCACCTACTCACCCTAAACTAAATACTCATACTATAAATTACTTTAAAAAATGCTCAATGTTATTTTCCTTAAGATCTCAGTTTTATATTACCATCCTCCTAAACACTTGTTACAATGTAATATCATCATATTGTAATTTTAACAGTATAATATCATCATATTGTAATTTGAAATTAAATATATAACTAGAATATACTCAATCAATTTCTCTAATATTATGTACATAGTCTATAAGTCATCAGATTAAGCTGCCCCTAATGCCATGGCATGTCAGTGGCTCTCCTTGCACTTCAGTTTATAATTGTAACTACCAATATCTATGTAAAATTGCAATGAAATAAAATTTACTTTACTTACATGGTAGGAGGGTCTGGGCGAGCGCTGGGGAGGGGAGTAGGTTAAATGTTGGGTGTAGGTGGATTAAATTGGAATGGGGAGGGTCCTGAGAAAGGTAGGAGGTAGAGGGTAGAACAGAAGGGATGGAGGAGGGTTCATGAGATGGGAATGGGTGGGGCAGATGGAGGATGATCAATGGATGGGTGACCAAAAGATGGGTAGTAGTGAAAGAAATAGAATGCGATGTTATATTTAATTTTTCACATGGTGGACGGGTAAGCCAGCTGAAGGCCTCAGCCTCACGATTAAAAGCTCCACTCAGCGGGTCATCATATGACTAATACCCGCGTCAGGAGAAACTTTGTGATAAAAAAAATACCACACGGGATGTGGGCGTGATGGAGGAGGAAGGAAGGGAAGGAGGGACGGGGTGGTAGGAGGTGACATTTGTTCTCCCTGTTGCAGAAATCATTGTCCACTTTTCACAACTTATGCTTTTTATAGTCATGTCTCCTCTCTTTTTCCAGTCTCCAAAGAGTATATTTCCAGTGCATTTAGTCTTTCTTCATAACTTCATTTTTCTTAGTTTCTTAATGTAATTTGATGCATGTTTTATTTTTTTTAATGTGTCAGTAAAGAAGCGTCCACCGTATCTCAGCCACATATATTAATTTTCGTTTAACATGTTCTAAATTTTCAGTTTGTTGCCTTCTATATTACTAGTATATATTTGATAGCTATATGACTGGTTTCACAAGTGGCCTTTCCCTTGAACCCTGATGTATCTGTACGTAAAACTGTGACTGATATTCGTTTCCGCCACCAGCTCATCTAATTCAATCCCAGACCTGGTTACCTGAGGCTGAAGAAGCACTTCCTAACATCCCTGTTATTCGTTTGCTTCCTTAATTTCAGCAGTGTCCTATTCTTAACCACTGCCTTTAAATAGTCTGTTCCTGTCTGCTCTATCAAATATATATATCTTAATTACTTTTTATCATATCTTCCATTGCATTTCTATCCTCTTAAGATCATCGGATTCAGTTCCTTTAACATCTCGTGGGTGAACTCTTGAATTTCTAAGTTCAATATTAGTGCAAATTTCTGGATGTGTTTGTGCGAGTGTGTGCACTCACTCATTTGGAAGGATCGATTCACAGTTTTTTGCACGCTTCTTAACTCGTATCGATCGGTTTTACTGATTATTGGGCTCCAGGTACTGGTCATACCTAGTTTTGAAATTGTGCATGGTATCCGCCTTCACCTACCCTTTGTTTAGTTCTTTCTAATTACTACGGTGAAACTGAAAGTGAACCTCTAAAATTTCTGACTTCAGTTGCCTTCTATGTTCCTTAGCTTCCTCTCCTCTGATCTTAAACTTTCTATGTCGTTTCTGTTTTATCCCTCAATGTTTTGTATGTCATGATCACGTTTGTCTTACATTTCTCTTCGTAGTACATTACCCTCAGTTCCGAAAGCAATATTACTGCGAACCTTTGCAGTTTATTAAGTTTCCTTATATGTTTGATTAGATGAGGCACGACACTGGAGCCGCATTCTTGTTTATGCTCCTACCGTAAGATCTGCATATCATAAATTTATCTTTGTTAACGTTCATGAACATATTTCTTAGGTTAGCTAGTTTGTATGTGTAGCTGATATTATACAGTTATTATGTACCTCTGGTGGGATGTATTAGTGCGATGCGTACTCTCAAAACTTTTTCCTTCAACGTTTTCTTCAGGGTCACACCTCCCAGTCTGCACGCCGTATTTGGTCTTCTCAATACCCTTTCTTTTTCTCATCCTCATATTCTCATTACTTTCCACTTGATAGAATTGAAAACATTAGTTACCCTCCTGGCCACTTTTACAGCCTATTCTTTTCATCTCGGAGCCTCCCCTTCTCTTCTCTGGTTATTGTATTCGTAATTATTTTATCTGCAAACAATGATTCATGGGAATAATTATCCTCCGGCTGTGCATCATCATAACATTATTGTAGACCATGGATTTAATTATATCTAATATATCTTATATTCGTAGTGGATCTCCGGCTCTGCGTCTCCGTCTCAAAGCAAAGCTAAATTGAAAGGGAACTATTACATAAAATAAAGCTGTTAAGAAACATTTAAGAAAATAAAGACAATTTATATTAAGCGTAAGTAGAGTTTGTAAGATTTACCAGCCATCTTAGAGGTTTGAGACTAAAAGTAAAGATTAGTAATCCTGCCAGAGGGCAAAAGTTAAACAGACTTCCATTTCTTACTCATTTGTAATATTCTCAACACCCAGTGAAAAATATACAACGTACCTCTTTAAAAAATATACAATATACTTCATTAAAAATATACAACATACCTATTTAAAAAAATATACAATATACTTCATTAAAAAATATACAACATACCTCTTTAAAAATATACAACATACTTCATTAAAAAACATACAACATAATTAAAAAATTCGCTGATCGTCAATGCGCGGAGATACACATTTTTATATTATATATTCACTTATAACTAAATGATACAGACATAATTTTTTATAAAACTTATATTTTATTCTTGGCGCAGCATCTTTATCGGCGTGATATAAACAACAGAAAAGTTTTAACGTGATTCTTCTCTCTCCACCATGACTATTGTGCACGTTGGACGCCAAAGTCAGGTCTGAATGACTTCCATCTGGATCCATCTCATTAACTGGTCTGACTCTCACCTCAGGGAAGGTGTCAATGAGGTGAGATGCCGCCTCCACCGAGCCGTAAACGAACTAGACTCCATCATGCTGTATCACCGAGGTGCTTTTGTTCCTCAGCGCAGATTCGTCTCGATCGCTGCTTCTGTACAGTCTTTTGCTGAATATTTTAAAATATTGTTATGGGTATTCTTCATACACGAGTTAAGATTACCAGATAACCATTTGCAGCTCTGAGAGACTTGCGAACTACGCAGAAGACGCAGGTTGATTGAAAAGTCAATTGATGAGGAATCTCTATACTCTATCTTCATCACTGTCGCTTAAGTTCCTCAAACCTTTTCAGTATCTATAATGAAAGATGTAATAAAAGTGTGCGTTTAGTGGGTGAACTTAGTCGAAGATCACACTGATAGGTATCTCAGAGAGGAAAAAAATTGTAATGAAACTTAGACCTGAGGTTCACTTCAAAAGGCTTCCTGGGTGTATAAATGTGCCGATCTAATGACATTTCATGTAACTATTTAAAAAAATGTATAGTAGAAGTTGGTATTTAAATGGTTGCACATGTATATAATTAGATTTTTTATAGTTAAAAAGTACAATAGTCAGTTAATGCATACAGTGGAATCTCGTATAAAGAAATGACTTTTATTAGGTTCAACCAGCGATATTGAATTTCATGAGACCTAAATCCCATAAACACAGGTTTACTGTATACCCAAAGTAAGTTTTATCATAGTGTGTAAATATTGGGTTACACTTGTGCCCAGGAAATTCCCGAAAACGTCACATCACTTTGTTCTAATTGCAAACCAAGCTTCCCGGTTGTTGAGCTGATCGACCAGGCTGTTGGTGCCAGACAAATGGAGGCCTACGTACCCGTATGCACCACAGCCAGGCTGATGAGATACTGACTTGCCGTTGCGAAATAAACATTGTTGAGTTCACTGAATGTGAGATACTCTGACGGCGTCACTCCCTAAGTTTCTCACACTGAACTTCTGCTCTATGGAATGATTTGAGTTTGTTTTTGCTCCGTTTCAGTTATTAAGTCCTTAACTTTTCCATGTCAGAGTAACAGAAATTTGTCTTCGTTGAATATGTTATCAGTGGCCCACTGGATGACTTGGTTTATATCAGCCTGAAGGCTCGGTATGTCTTCGATGGATGCCAGTCACATAAAGATTATGGTGTCAACTGAAATGGATGGTATATTGCTATGACTTATGTGTCTGTTTATGCTAGATACAAGAATGAGAAAGAGAAGTGAGGCGAGTACTGTGCCTTGAGGTACAGAGCTTTTTACCGTGGCAGCTATCGATTTCATTTTAAGAACATAATAAAGGAGGAACACTGCGGCAGGCCTACTGGCCCATACTAGGCAGGTCCTTCTCAAACCCAAACCTACTAACAAAAGTATCTGCCCAACCCATTACTTTCTGGATTCGAATTGTTAGGAAGTTGCATATATATTTGCTCACTTTTCGAGTCATTCGTTTTGCACACATTTTGTGTACTATTACACCATGATCACACTAGTCAAAGGCGTTTGCAAAATCCGTGTACACTAACTACTTCTGCATTCTGCCTGTCTTCCAGTGCAACCAATACAGTGTCGTAATAGTCCATAAATTGCAAAAGGCATGAGCAACCCGTTTTAAACTCAAGCTGATATTGGTCATCTCATCCGATTAGTATTCTTGCTTCTGAAGGTCCTTTCAAAGATTTTGGTAATGTGTGGCGTTAGTATTATCGGTCTACGAATATTTTTGCAATTACCTTTTTTGCGACCTCTTTGGAGTGGCTCTTTGTCGGTAGTTCCTAATGACTGTAGGATGATACTTATGTTCAGGATTCTTCTCCATAGATAGCGGTTTCTTGCAATTCTTGACGGAGTGTTATGAGTCTAGGCCTGGGTCAGGTAGTATGCATAGGCATACTATCAATGACATCATCAAGGCCAAGTGGAATTAGGATTGCCTCGTTAAATTGCTGAGATATAGGAAGCATTTAAAGTCTCATTTTTAAATAGTTCTTTTGGGTCATCAATAGGTAGAATGATTAATGGCTCGGTGAACACAAAGCCGTATTCTGACTTAATTATTTCACTCATTTCTTCCTTAACATCAACCTATGTTCCCTCTCCGATAAGTTGGGTTCCAATGCTAGATGTTTTTGCCATTTATATGGCGTATGGAAAAATGATTGTGATTTCTTCTAATTTAATACATGATTGTTCCCACTGTCTTCCCTGGATTCTATATGACAGGTTAAGTTTGAGCTCGATGTTCCTCATGTCTCTAACTTATGTAACGCGTGATCCGAGAACATACCCTCACCATCGTATGTCCTCGGATCACGGTACAACACCTAGCTCTTCTGGGTGCGTGATCTTTGTAGGATTGTATGGTCCAATGGGTTAGAGCATCGTGAATTTTCGCTCACCATGAGGAGGGCTAAAACAACACGGGGGGTTCGATCCTCCAGCTAGTCGCAGTGTTGTTATTGATTAAATACCACTTGTTCGTGGTTACAATTTATATATATATATATATATATATATATATATATATATATATATATATATATATATATATATATATATATATATTGGTATTTAAAATGTGTATATATAATGTTTTTGTGTTTGTGTGTTTATTTCGTTTACTGAAATAATTTCAGATTAAAACGAGTGCAGCCCAACTGCTGGCAAGGTCAGCACACTTGCCCTGCCGGAAAACAAAGATACCCGTCTATTTATTTCAGCTCCGTGATATGGTTGATTGAATGTGTGTTACCTGCCGAGAGAAAAGATCAAAGGGCAGTTTTCTTAATGTGACTTGCCAGAGGTTCCCTTGCCATGCTCACACACTGTCTCAAGGTCACCCGGAAGTGTCAACAAATGATTGCCAGGCACTTACGGTGTTTCCTGAGTACATTGCTACGGTTCGGAAGTTATCCCGTGTAGATTTCATCCGTAATTGCATAAAATACACTTTAGGTCACGTTAATATTCTCCGGAAGATCAGCTGCTGAAACATTTAACTAATGGGCTTAAGAAAGAACGTGAGCGAAGGTAATCATATTTGGGATAGGTCTGTCTTGTGCTCACGCGATGGTGAGTCAAATCTGCGGGATTCCTTGATTTGTCGGTTTTGAAAGTGTGTGAAATCTCAGTTTTCTAGAGAAAGACATGAAAGACAAATGACCTTACATTATCGTAGACTCGGGTAGCTTCGGGGACCCGGGGAGCAGTGTGTTACTTTGTTTCTCCCAGTCTCTCTCTCTCTCTCTCTCTCTCTCTCTCTCTCTCTCTCTCTCTCTCTCTCTCTCTCTCTCCCTCTCTCTCCTTCTCTTTCTCTGTCTCTCTTTAATACACTCTTCAGATACTTTTTTTTTTTTAAATATTATATGCTAGTTGGTTAACGGGGTTTAAAGCCTATCGGCTACACTAGTCATTAAATTAAACTCTCAGCATATATACGGTGAGGAAAATAACCTCCCGGTGTATGTATCCTGTAACTGTATACTGACGCGCTCTCTTTTTTAACCAGATGTATTTCGGTCGCTGCATGATCCGAGAAAGGTATGCTTGTGTTGCCTAAACACTCCAGTCCCCGGTACCTCGATGCCCGCTGTTGGAATAGTGCAGAGTGCGGCATAAATTTGTAATGCATTGAAGATTTGAGAAATCAAATTCAAACTTTCTATAAAGAAATCCTGGAAACAGCAAAGTCTATCCTTATTAAATTTACAAGCGCCCAAAAAACACGTTTTTTTTTCAGATTCTTTACAATCCCGTTAAAAAATTTGATGTGGCAGTCCAAAATTGTCATAAAAATATTTCCAGTTAAGATACATCAGCGTTTAGAGTTTGAAGCCAATCAGAAGAGGCATTCTCTAGTTACAAGTGAAACAAAGTATTTAATAAAATTGAGAAATTTTAATTTATACACGTCAAAATGAAAGCCAGGCTTTCTTTTAATCAAGCCCATCAGCGGGGAAAGTTTGAACCCGATGAGAAAAGGCATTCTACAGCAATTGATCTGATTCCAACGATCCAAAGCTGTTAAACACTTTCATAAAAATTTCTAATTTGCGCCTCTACTCTGACTTAACTTAACCCTTGTGGTTTAGCGCTTCTTTTGATTATAATAATAATCTGACTTAACTTACGGAATATCCTTCTTCGAACACCAACCACCATCACTCATATTCTGAAACTGATCAGAGGAAGCATTAGGCTAGGTTAGGCTAGGTTAGGTTAGGTTAGGCTAGGTTAGGTTAGGTTAGGCTAGGTTAGGTTAGGTTAGGCTAGGTTAGGTTAGGTTAGGTTAGGCTAGGTTAGGTTAGGTTAGGTTAGGTTAGGTTAGGTTAGGTTAGGTTAGGTTAGGTTAGGCTAGGTTAGGTTAGGTTAGGTTAGGCTAGGTTAGGTTAGGTTAGGTTAGGTTAGGCTAGGTTGAGGTTAGGTTAGGCTAGGTTAGGTAGGTAGGCTAGGTTAGGGTTAGGTTAGGCTAGGTAGGTTAGGTTAGGCTAGGTTAGGTTAGGTTAGGTAGGTTAGGCTTAGGTTAGGTTAGGTTGAGGTTAGGTCAGGTTAGGTTGGGCTAGGCTAGGTTAGGCTAGGTTAGGTTAGGTAGGCTAGGTTAGGTTAGGTTAGGCTAGGTTAGGCTAGGTTAGGTTAGGTAGGTTAGGTTAGGTTGGAGGCTAGGTTAGGTTAGGTTAGGCTAGGTTGAGGTTAGGTAGGCAGGTTAGGTTAGGTTAGGTGGTTAGGTTAGGTTAGGCTGGGTTAGGTTAGGTTAGGTTAGGCTAGGTTAGGTTAGGTAAGGTTTATCAGGAAACAAGACAAGAAAAACGAAAGTCGGAGTAAGAAAAAAAAATAGAAAAAAAATATCAGGCAACACTGAACAGGAGAACAGCTGTTGAATATCCCTTCTCATTCCAAATTAATGATCCGATAATCGTAAGGAGTCATTGTAAAAAGTTACTACCATTTGTCGTAAAAACTTTTCACGAATTTTAAGAATAATTAACAGTAGTGTCACTAGGTTTTCGTTGTTGTATGAACAGGGGCTTCACCTGGCATCTGCCACGGAGAGATCCATGTACACTGTGCCATGTAGAGCTGAATGAAGTAAGAGGAAGTGCCACATGACGCACGAAATCGTAATAACACGATTGCAAACAAACCACGGAACGGGTGGGGTTAGAATCCATGGACATTTACGACTCACCCGCCATGAGTTCGAACCTCACCCGTTCCGTGGTTTGAAATGCTACAGGTTTGTCCATCTTCACCTCGCCATGTGTGACCCTCCAGCCTTTCCCACGTACAGTGACCTAGAAAGGTATACAACTTCACGTAGTATTGATCACTTCGGACATTTTTATACATTTCTTACAGCTAAATACAAGTACTGCCTCTGGATGTTGGACTAGCAGCTAGACAGCTAAATTATATTTACAGAAAGGCAGTTCTTTTCTTGATTACTGGTAATGACAGTCTCCTCCTGTTGATTACTGGTAATGACAGTCTCCTCCTGTTGATTACTGGTAGTGACAGTCTCCTCCTGTTGATTTACAGTTGAAATTGTGTAATGAGTATAATTGTTGATCTTTGACCAAAGACCATCAGGTTATTATTGCCCACTCTTCATTTTTTTTTCTGTCGAAACACTATTTGGGTAAGAGATATCGTCAGTGTTAGTGAGCATTGATACGAACGGCTGTCTGAAGTTGTAAGCATTATGCCATAACAATCTTCTAAGAATCTTGTTAATTAATCTTCGTCGTCTTCGTCTTTCAACCTGCACTTCCACCTTTCAAATTAAATGTCCGTGCACGTTTTTGAGTGTAAGTTAAATTCTTAACCAACATTTCAAGTCAACGAGGGTGGAGAGAGAGAGAGACTTCTGATTCTTGCCCCAACTATCGACATAGACGTAGCGTAGCTAAATTGTAGTTAATTCTCAACAGAGAATTTGTCTCGTGCTCCTTTACTTATCCTTTCTCTCTCTCTCTCTCTCTCTCTCTCTCTCTCTCTCTCTCTCTCTCTCTCTCTCTCTCTCTCTCCCGCCCTCCCCTCCTTACCTATCCATTTCCCCTCACTTCTTTTTCTCCCTCACCTCTCCCTTGTTTCCCTACCTTCTCTCCACCACCTCTCCATTCCCCCTTCCTCTCTCCCTCCTTAACCCCCTTCCTTTCCCCTTAGTGCTACTTCAAAGGGCCAACGGCTAGGTATCATAATTTAGCGTGACATTTATTACAGGGGGAGGGTGTCACCTCCTGCCCCCTCCCCCAGTTATGTCATCTCCGTAAAGCAGCGCGGGGTTCTGGGGGGGGAGGGGCAAGGGTACGATTGTTAGCGTTTGTGTGAGTGTGTGTAGAGCTGTGGTTTAATGAAGGGAAGACCGTTGGCGTTTACCTGGGGTCGCTTCCAGAGGTCACCGCCCCCGCAGTCCGGTCCCAGACCAGGCCTCCAGGTTCCTGGCTTGATGGATCAAGCTGTTAGTGCCCGCCGCCCTTAATACAACGCATGCACCACCACCCGGCTAATCAGGACCTATTTTGAGGAATCTGTCGAGGTCTCTCTTGAAGACAGCTAGGGGATTGTTGATAATTCCCCTTATATGTGACGGGAGGGTGTTGATGAGTCGTGGGCCCTTAACGTTTATTGAATTTTCTGTGTACTCATCGCTTCCCTGCTTTTCATTGGAAGTATCCTGCACCGTTTGCCAAGCCTCTTGTGGTCATAAATAGTAATTTCGCTGTGCAGATTTGGAACCTATCCTTCTAGTATCTTGTGTAAATTATGACGTAGCTTTCTCGCCTACATTCTAAGGAATACAGTTCTTGTGACTTTAAGCGCTCCTAGTAATTTAGGTGTTTGAGTTTATACGAGCTGTGAAGGTTCTCTACATTTTCCAGCTCAGCAGTTTCGCCTGCCTTGAAGGAGGCCGCTAGTACGAAGCAATATTCCAGTCCGGAGAGAACGACCGACCTGAAGAGTATCATCACTGACTTGGCATCTCTTGTTCCGAAGGTTCTAGTTATTAAACCTATCCTTGCAACTGCAATAATAACATTGTGCTCCTGAACGTGAGATCTGACATTATCACTCGCAGGTCTCTCATATTTGACTTAACGTTCTATTGAATGATTTGAGTTTGTCTCGTAATTCGATCTTGCTATTATTTCCTCCAATTTTTCGTGACGTAGTAACTGAAACTTGTCCTCATTGTACTTTGTTGTCAGTAGCAACTGGAAGACTTGGTTTACATCAGCTTAGTAGTTCGCTATATTTTCTTTGAATGTCACTTTTATACAAATGAGGTAAGTGTTGAAGGGGATGTTAGTATTCCTTCCTTTCTCGCTTGAACAGAACCCAAGATAATGGCTGTTCTCACACACTTGGCAACTTCTCTACTGCTAGCATTTATCTCATTATTTAATATAACTATTAATGCTTCTTTCTTTTTTTTTTATCTATGAAACTCGTTGCGTTAAATGAGGGGGATATCATCGTGGTTGACAACTTATGAAACCCTTTGTGGAGAAAATTCTCCAAAGGAGGGGGGTATGCGCCCTTACTACCCTTGTTAAGGGCCCCTACCCTTTCTGCCCTTAGGAAGGGGCCAGACGAGGCGAGTCTGGGTGCATAAACAAAATAATTCAGACCAGATGTACTGACCACAGTGTGTCACGTGGTCTGATCAAGTAGCAACGAGTGTATGTGAGTTAATAGACATTTGAGATAAATGTAACTCTTTGCCGTAACAGGAAAATTATAGTAAACTGTTGTATTAGTTTCTACACTTGAACAATACAATCATGTGTTCCAGTGATTGAAATTTAGAGGACACAAACATTTTAATTACCACTTGTAGCAGCGTGTAGCAATTGTTGAAATTGTGCTGACCTCAGCATGCCAAGCCCTGCGGTGCCACGAGGGACCACGAGGCGATCAGATTGAATACGGGCTCCGAAGAGGTCATATGACGCGAGGGGTCATATGGCGCGAGGCGACGTAACTCAACAAAGACATTAGTCGTACGCGTCCGTAATTCTAATTTAATCTCCACTAATGTCGGGAAATAAGATAAGAACTCTGTTCCAGCGCGTTATCAACATCGCGGTATATTCAGAAGTGTGCGCAGCTTCATATCACCGCTAAAGGACAAACGTAGAGACAATTGCAAGTGAACTTCATCGAAACAAGACGGTGACTCATCAGCGGCATTCTACAATCAAGACAGCATTTCCGCCGTATATGGTGGAGCCAACACCATCGCTCACGTTACAAGAGCAAGGTATGTTTTTATGTTCTTGTCAGGCAGGGGACTGCGCAGTTCTTGTATTTCAAGAGCATCAAAATTTACCTATTGACGATGGGTTATGCATGGACTTTTAAGTCCAAACACGTGAGTGTAAATTCAGTCTGGAGTTAATGACTGAAGATATGAACATACGCTCCTTTGGGGCAATATATTGTATAAAAACGTGTAATTTTTTACCATACAGCCCAGTGGAGAATGAGGCCATAGATGTATCCACTGTGATACATCTATGCTAAGTAGCAAGTTTAACAGTCTATTATATCGTAGGAGCACATTACTCCACACCCTTCACTAATCACTCTATATTATTATGGTATATACATTCAATTAACTATAATCACTCATTTGTCTCACATTCGACAACCTCTGTTGCTGTTTTCGCTGGAGATCTGATAGGTCAACTTCTTCAACTTAACAGACTCCTGTAATATCTGGCAGCACTCACGAGGTGTTCACCCTCCAGGTGACACATTGTATCTTGACCCATATATTCCACCACTTTTATATTAACTCACTATGCTGGGGATCGTTTTCAAGCTTGTTGCTAAACTTAATAATTAAACATCACTTTTTAAAGCTCACAATATATCGATACCCCCTCACTCACTATATTACGTTGATTAAATCACCGAGTGTAACATATAGTCTGCTGGGCACCATTATTCCTCACTCCAAACATTTTTGGTTGCTAGATTCAGTTTTCTGGGTGCCTTCATTAGTTGAATATCTCACTTCGGCAAATAAAATTTACTAACGACTCTCTCTCTCTCTGTATATGGGTAAACAACTACTTACCATATATGGAAACATTTAGGCTTATCGTCATTTGTTTTTTTTTCCTCTTGAAACTTATCAGTTTAATTTTCTCATTCTTTTCAACACTTCCGCATTTTTTCACTGCTTGGAATTGTGTACTGAAAGTATTGATCATACCGACTTTCACTCTCTGTACTACATTCACTCTTTCAATCGCAAACAATCTCTTTGTCAGGCGAAATACGGAAGTGTTTCCCCGTCCCGGCAACGATTGTGAGAACTCATTAATTTAACTTGGCACTACACTAAACACTATATTTTTTTGTTCTCATCAAAGCGCCTGATATTCCCTTGATGTGTTTTTAGAAATGTGTAGATGTACTTTACAGGTTTACACGCATATTTTCAGAGCTCTGTCGCCTCAAGGTCCGGCAGGAAATCGCATATTGTCTGGAGCTCACGCTACGTGTGAGGCCGCCGATGAGCCTAGTTTAATATGAGCCTCATATCCCCCACGTGGACGTAACGGAAAAAAAATGTATTCAGAATAGGTCTAGAAACTAGGAAGTAAAAGGGTTAAAAGTTCATCTGGTTATATCATTTACAAAATAATATACTTATCTGTTATTATTATTATTATTATAATCAAAAGAAGCGCTAAACCACATACTTATCTGTTAGAAACAAATTTCGGTTACTTGCCAACAATTTTTGGTATGTTTCATTGAAAAAATGCCATGACATTTTAGATAGGTTAGTGCATCGTTTTTTTATATTTCTCAGTAAGTGGACAATGAGTACCTAGTGTTTAATTGACCAGAAGGCTGTCTGCATAATTTTTACAACGTTTGACTATCGTGTCAGTACATGCCGAACTGTCTGAAGCACTTGTGATTAAGCTTAACTTTGACTTTTAATTGAATTCGTATTTCATTCAGGTTCATTATTTCTCTCCATATTTTATTACTTCTTGAAAGATGAAGTTTATATTCGACTCCTTGCATAAGTTTATTTTATTAGCCTTATCGTGCAGGAAAAATGTAAATTTTGAGAGAAAGGACAGCAAAGGTAAAATAATAACCAGAAGGCAAGCTTTTCAAAATTCCAAATTTAATTAAATTAAATTTTATTTTCCTTATCACTGATGATACAATATGAATCCGAAAATATTCTGTTTTCTTTTTGTTTTTATTTTAGTATCAAACTCCCACATCATACGGCAGTATGATTGTCCCCCAGCAGTCTCTGAATATAAGCATTGTGATGGACATTCACACATGCGTCTCATCTGTCTCGGAAATTCTGAAGTGTTAACTTGCTGAAACTCACAGAGCAGTTGAGACTCAAGACGCCAGAAAGGTCGTTCAGGAGACAAACTACCCTAAACTAATGGCAGCTATTCTCATTTGCTTGTGTGAAAACCTCGACTGTTGATTTGTCACCTTGCACGGTGAATTATGGTGAAGAGACTCACTAGTAAACACTAGGCACACAATACTAAAATATCTCATATATATATCAAGCTGCATTAGAAAACTCGTCCACTCTGTAGGATAACTAGGCACATTTTATTCACAGACATAAACATGATTTTTTCTCTAAGAAAACAATTGGAGATACACCCGACTTAAAGAGAGCACAATAACTATCATTTAAGTATCATACAAGAAAGCTACATCGTGCCAATTGCAATCTCTTGCAAGCTACAATTTTTGAGAAATGTGAAGCAACCATAAAATAAGCAGATCTTTATTAACCCACGCGAGGTTATTATGCCTAATCTCAGGCTTGTTAAAATTTATTTTGGATTTTATTTATTTTTATTTTATTTATTTATTTAATTTATCTAGTGTCTAGTACCACAGCTACTGCTGTGGTACTAGACAGGTACCAACTGTGCCAGCTACACAAATAGACACAGTTTGAGCGGTGGTAAATATCAGTCAACGTTGTCGCGTCCTCGATAAATAAGGGGCAAAGTATAGTCTCTGATGTACCTTGCATGTGACACCACCAGCCTAGTTTTTGTGGCAATATCAGTTAGAGTTGGGTGCGATGAGCCTGAGTGATGGTAGGAGAGAGTATTTGTGTGCCTGTGCCTGTGTAAGTGGCACACCTGATACAAGACTCCAAGATCTCCTCACCTGGCCGGATGGATCGCTTCTCATGTACATTTATTCCAAATGTTTACCAAGTAGGTATACATTTGTAGGGGAATTGCGTTACAACGCCACACTAATATGCAACCCAGGTGAGAAAAGCCTCAAGAAGTGTTGCAGAGTAATTATAGATAAAAACCCATACAGTCCACATTCTGGCATTGCTAATAATAATATATAATAATGTAGTTGCTGAGAATCAGGCTATGATTATTTTTGTGCTCATTTTTGAGAATAATATTCTATATGTAAATGTAGAGTATGTTTAGAACCTTTGTTGATCTAGACCAAGGTCTCGGCCTGGGTTTAGGAGGCTACTCCTAAGTCCTGTGTGGAATCTTGAATGAGTGTCAGCCTCTACCAGTAAATTCTCCGGTTCTTTTAATACACTCATCAAGAACTTCTCAGTATTTATTGTCTGTCCAATTTCGCTCCTTCGCTCTTATTGTCCACAATTTTCCTGTATGAGAAGATAAGCCATCACGAGGAAAGGTAATTCGGACTCCCGTGTCTCTGTACGTGGCGTCGTACTTGACGATACCCTTATCTTTGTTTCCATAATGCAACTATTATAGAGAATAGGAAAACAACATTTTGTGGATGTACTCAATATTTAATTAAAAAGTTTATTCCCATATACTTATCTCTCGCTCCATCCTTCCCTACTCTCCATTTTTTCTCCTTCCCTCCTTCAATCCTTCACTCACTCTCCTTTCTCTTCATCTTTCTCACTTATATATATTTGATAAGATATTTTAATAGTATTACGAAACTCAGAATAGTCGAGGTGAAAAAAGTGAGGTTTTTGTAGTCTCTGGAGTGAATTTCAATCCAGATTTGGGAATATGTCTTAGAAGAATGATCTGGGTAGCTGGTCTAAAACGGCTTCCTTGAATAGCATCTTACTGTTCCACAAGTTTGAGGGTCTTCGATGGTTAATATGATAATGTCTCTGGAAACATAGTATCTCTGAAAAGAGAGAAGGTAACTAAAGGTAACTAAAGGTGGTACGTATTGAAAATAAACCCTTTGAAGCACATTTGCGGTAACTCCAGAAGTTTTGTAGGCAACCCAAAAGAATATACGTAGCCTTCCCTTGCGGTCGTCGTGGCTGATTGAAATCTGTTTTTTTTTTTTTTTTAAACTTCCATGACCGACTGGAAGACTGAAGGTCAATTTTGCATTTTTTTACGACTTATTGATTCCCTTCAGAAGTAAAATTTCTTGGAAAGTAAAATAATTAATTTTTCCATCTCTGACTGTTTTCTTTTCTGTAAATTCTAAGCAGCTATGCAAATTTTCCCTACACACCCTTCGCGCAAATATCCCTCTACCGCTATCAGCAACGCACCCCAGTTACTACTTTCCACTTTCTCTCACTACCAAGACTACTTTAAAACGAACTCATTGATCCCTGAACCATGGCACTTCGCATGGCATTCCATGAATATGTAACGCGAATTTGAATATAAAGCTATAGAAATAAATCCTGCACTTTTTTCCCCTCGCTACGAAAGGAACATTATTTTCACAGCGTTCTCTATTTTGAGAGGACGGGAGGCTTTCACCGAGGCTCAGGGAGAGGCGTAGTTACGGTGTGTGCAAGGAGGAGAGAGAGAGAGAGAGAGAGAGAGAGAGAGAGAGAGAGAGAGAGAGAGAGAGAGAGAGAGAGAGAGAGAGAGAGAGAGAGAGGTTGGAAGAAAAGGGCAAGATATTTATTTTAATTTTTCCTAAAGGGCTGGTTTATAAAGCAGGTGTCCTGTGATTATACATTAGGCAATAAAAACTATATAAAGAGAAATACACATCATTTCTGTGTCACCTGTGTCAACTAGCCAGTCATAACCTCTCCCATCCTGTTCAACTAACACTCGATCCATCTCTAGCATTCGCACCATTCCTCTCGTCCACTCATTTTACCCCTGCTCAGCTCCACTCTTAACCAACCACTCCACTCTTTTCAACCAACCACCTTCTTTCCGCCAATAACCTTGCTCCTTTCAACCATCCTCCTACCCCTCTCAACCAACCATCCCACTCCCTTCAAGCACTCTCTATTCTATCATTCACTCCAACTTCTCTACCATCCACTCCACCCCAATCACCTATCTTATTCCTCTTAAGCACTCACTACACTAAATTACTAAATACTCCCTCTCCTTTCTTCATCACTCTTCCTCCACATCCATTACCTCAATCAGCATTTTCACTCTCCTACTTACTCTTCCTGTGAGTGACAGGTGTGGCACTCACCTCACCTTAAGTGCCACTTTATAATTACAACCACGCACCGACCGCTCTTCTCATCCTCTGACACCTTCCTACCTGCATGATACATGGCATTGCCGTGATACATGGTACTGCCGTGATGTATGGTACTGCCGTGATACATGGCACTGCCGTGATACATGGCACTGCCGTTATACATGGCACTGCCGTGATACATGGCACTGCCGTTATACATGGCACTGCCGTGATACATTGCACTTGCCTGACAGTAGCTGCAGCAGACGGCAGCTACTGTCGCGGGAAAACAATCGATTACAGTTAGTAACAACATAAGCATGAAGGAACACTGTGAAAGCTCGCTGGCCCCATGTTAGGCAGCCGCCCCACATCTATCCCCTCAGAAACTCGCATCCATCCAAGCCATTTCTAAAGCTATCCGAAGTTAGTTTGAGTAACATTTAATGACAATGATATTTAACATTTAATCCACATAACCGACTACTGTATGGTAGGTTGGCACGATAGATGAGTTTTCAGCTTCAATTTTGGGATTGGTCTATCACCTGCATAACAAATAGTTTAAGGTGTCATTACACAGGCACAGTACAACAACAACAAAGCCTTGAATAGGTCATTAGGGTTATTGATGCTATTACCTTGAATAGCTATATAAATAGGTCAGACAAATAAGTGTCCGGGGCCCAAGACTGTTTAACAGCCTCCCACCAGCCATAAGGGGAATTGCCAATAGACCCCTGGTTGTCTTCAACAGGGAGCTGGACAGATACCTAAAGTCAGTGCCGGATCAGCCGAGCTGTGGTTCGTACGTTGGACTACGTACGGCTAGCAGTAACAGCCTCGCTGATCAGGCCCTGATCCACCAGGAGGCCTGGTCACAGACCGGGCCGCGGGGAAGATGATCCCCGGAATACCCTCCAGGTAGGTAGAGTAAGAACTACTTAAATTTAATAAGAACTGCCAAGTATGTGTCAGTATGCTTGCTGCATTGCTCATCCATTCTTTTGTTCTTGTGTAATATTGAGAACATCCCTTAAATAAGTATTAAAGTAAGCTTTCACTTCTTAGTATATACCCAAAGTAAGCTTTCACTGCTCAGCATATACCCTGACAAACGGCAGTGCGTGTGTGTACCACTGGCTTCAGGTGTGCAGTTACAGCATTCGTGATCCATTGTGCCCTCAACACTGTTACAAAAAATCTCTCTCCCTCTGATATGGAATGTTATGAATATCACGTGTGGCCTTGACTTATTATTTTCTCCAAGGTTTCATTATATCTCATGGATTTAGTTTTTTCATGGATCTATAAAACAAAGCTGAATGATATAAAATATTCAATAGTCAGATCATATAAACACTACGAAACAAGCAATTTGATGATTCTGTTCAACACCCATACCCCCGCCCTCCCTCCCACCATTATAATCATAAATTTTAACACATGTTGTTGATGTATCCAATTTTGCTAACTAAAAAAAAACACATTTACACACACACACACACACACACACACACACACACACACACACACACACACACACACACACACAAACACACATTACATTTGTCATTATCCTATTCATTAAAGACTCATTGCCAGATAATTATAAGCCAGACCTTTGCTACCTTCTCTCCCACACATCTGCTTCTCTAGCCTCCCACAAATAACAATATCCCATATGACTACGGCAGTGCTCATTTATTTGCCTGCTTTACACGTTGGAATATCTACAGTAGTTATATTTCTTCTATATTAGTATTTGATGTTGGTAATGGTGGTGGTACCGAGTGATTACTCCTCTTTCCATACATTCCCTTCAATTCACCTGCTACCACAGGTACACACGCTCTGTTGCGTTTTGTCAGTATACATACCGAACACAAAATATTACTTTAATACCCATATTAAAGATCAATGTGTACTTAATATTTCATACGAATATAAGAATGGAGGTAAAATGCAGCAGGCCTACTGGCCCTTCCTAGGCAGCGTCTGTTCAACTGCAACAGTTCTGACTAAAATATCTGTCAATCCTATTTACAGAGCTACAAATGTAATCAGGTAAATAACCTTAACAACCTTATACAACCTTATGCCCATAATTATCGTTTTTTATATTCTTCATAAGAGTGAGTGGTCAGCAATAACATTATTTTCCCGTGCATACTTAATATCAGGTCCTCAGCATAGCGGACTAATGTTATATACAGAAATCGACAGCTTTTCTTCTAGTCAATGCCTCTGTTACAACGCTAATTGTGTGGACACCGTGTTCAGTCATGAGGAAATTGTGTTTGCTATGTCGGGGAGTTACCACATCTCTCCATCTGAGCCCTAATGTATCTTCCGTGGAACGAATTGTACACACACACACACACCGTGTACGTCAGGCCCATACTAGAATATGCAGCACCAGTCTGGAACCCACACCTGGTCAAGCACGTAAAGAAACTAGAGAAAGTGCAAAGGTTTGCGACAAGGCTAGTTCCACAACTCAGGGGTCTGTCCTATGAAGAAAGGTTGAGGGAAATAGGACTAACAACACTGGAGGAAAGAAGGGTCAGAGGAGACATGATAACGACATACAAAATATTGCGGGGAATCGACAAGGTAGACAGGGACAGGATGTTCCAGAGAGGGAACACAGAAACAAGGGGACACAACTGGAAGCTGAAGACTCAGATGAGTCAAAGGGATGTTAGGAAGCATTTCTTCAGCCACAGAGTAGTCAGGAAGTGGAATAGTCTAGAGAAAGATATAATGGAGGCAGGAACCATACATAGTTTTAAGACGAGGTATGATAAAGCTCATGGAGCAGGGAGAGCAGAGACCCAGTAGCGGACAGCGAAGAGGCGGGGCCAGGAGCTGAGTCTCGACCCCTGCAACCACAATTAGGTGAGTACAATTAGGTGAGTACACAGGGTTGTTAGGAAGTGGAACAATCTGGAGAATGAATTAGTAGAGGCAGAATCCACACACAGCTTTACCAAGAGGTATGATAAGGCTCTCGGAGCCGGGAATGGACCTAGTAGCTGCCAGCAAAGAGGCAGGGCCAGGAGCTGTGACTCGACCCCTGCAACCACATAAAGGTGAGCATACATGCGCACACAAAGTACACACGTGCGTGTGCACACACACTCAGCTCAACAAATCTGTACACAGCTGTGTGTACACGGACGAGCAGAGATCAGAGGCAGCAGGTCTTAATTACAATATAGAACATGAGTAGGAAAAAAAGTTTAGGGACGTTTTCAAAGCAAGATAGAGAAGGTATCTGCAGGAGAAAAGATCGCAGCTGCTGAGGCAAAGATACAAAGCCAGGAAGAGGATCTGAAGGAGCTGAGAAAGAAACTGGAGGAGACAAAGAAAAGGGCTAATGAGATGGGAACAGGAATAGTAACAGCAGGTCAATGGAAACAAGGAAGAGAATAATGAGGAAACAAGGATATTCAGAGCTAAGGGGCATGTCCTACGAGGAGAGTTTCAGGGAAAATCGACTTGACGACACTAGAGGACAGGAGAGAGAGGGAGAAAGAGGGGGGGGGGGGTAACAAGATAACGACATATAAAATACTGAGAGGAATTGACAAGGTGGGCAGAGACAGGATGTTCCAGAGATGGGTCACAGTTGGAAGTTGAAGACTCAGAAGAATCACAGGGATGTTAGGAAGTATTTCTTCAGTCAGAGTTGTCAGGAAATGGAATAATCGAAAAAGTGACATAGTGGAGGCAGGATCCATACATAGCTTTAAGATGAAGTATGATAAGGCTCATGGAGCAGGGAGAGAGTAGACCTAGTAGCGACCAGTGACGAGACGAGGCCTGGAGCCATGAGTCGACCCCTGAAATCACAATTAGGTGAGTACACACACACACTATATATATATATATATATATATATATATATATATATATATATATGTCGTGCCGATTAGGTAAAACTTGCTATTTTGGCTTAAATAGCAACGCTCACCTTGCCATATAAGACAAGTGAAAATTTGTGTATGCAATAATTTCGCCAAAATCATTCTGAACATAACGAAAAAAATATATTTCATTGTGTTTGTTTATTATTAAATTAATGTTAACGTATCTAAAATATATTTAGTTGGGTTAGGCTAAATTAAATTGCGCTTGTTGTAATAAGGTTAGGTAGGTTTTCAAAGTTTATCTTGGTACAAAATTATAAATTCTTACATTAACATAAATGAAAAAATATATCTTTAAACGTATAAGAGAAAATTTTAGAAAGGACTTAATTTTAAATGAGTTCTTGCTAATTGACCAGTTTTACCTAATCGGCACGACATATATATATATATATATATATATATATATATATAGTGTATATATATATATATATATATATATATATATATATATATATATATATATATATATATATATATATATATATATATATATATATATATATATATACGCCACGCATATGTGCATACATATTCCATAACTTGGAACATAATCAAATTTGCAGAAGCAGCTTCCATTTATTCTCTTCTTCCTGTCAGAGATAGGATCTTCACAGAGAATTTGCCTCAGGAAACCAATTAATAACGCTCACTTTTTTCTCTTTACATTTCTTCCATATCTGAAGAGTTTCTACGGTTGAATCTTACTACTTATATCTTAAGGTTATCAGATCGCGCAAAGAACCATATTCAAAGAACACTACGTACGTTTTTAAATTACTGAACGAAGATTTCACACCCGTGTTTGACCCACTGTTTTCTCCACGAGGCTTTAATAACCCAGTCACTCCTACACTAATAGTCATCATTCCTCTGATCTCGCGCAAAATACCAGGTTTGTACACAGCAAAGATGCAATCATTCTTCTAACGTCTTTATCATCCTTCTTGGAAACGCCTGTAATACAGGCATAAGTGTAAGGCAACCACAGGCTCCGTCAGTCTCTCATCTGGTCAGGCTTCGTCAGTCTCTCACCTGGTCAGGCTCCGTCAGTCTCTCACCTGGTCAGGCTCCGTCAGTCTCTCACCTGGTCAGGCTCCGTCAGTCTCTCACCTGGTCAGGCTCCGTCAGTCTCTCACCTGGTCAGGTTCCGTCAGTCTCTCATCTGGTCAGTCTCTCACCTGGTCAGGCTCCGTCAGTCTCTCACCTGGTCAGGCTCCGTCAGTCTCTCACCTGGTCAGGCTCCGTCGGTCTCTCACCTGGTCAGGCTCCGTCAGGCTCTCACCTGGTCAGGCTCCGTCGGTCTCTCACCTGGTCAGGCTCCGTCGGTCTCTCACCTGGTCAGGCTCCGTCAGTCTCTCACCTGGTCAGGCTCCGTCAGTCTCTCACCTGGTCAGGCTCCGTCGGTCTCTCACCTGGTCAGGCTCCGTCAGGCTCTCACCTGGTCAGGCTCCGTCAGTCTCTCACCTGGTCAGGCTCCGTCAGTCTCTCACCTGGTCAGGCTCCGTCAGTCTCTCACCTGGTCAGGTTCCGTCAGTCTCTCATCTGGTCAGTCTCTTACCTGGTCAGGCTCCGTCAGTCTCTCACCTGGTCAGGCTCCGTCAGTCTCTCACCTGGTCAGGCTCCGTCAGTCTCTCACCTGGTCAGGCTCCGTCAGTCTCTCACCTGGTCAGGCTCCGTCAGGCTCTCACCTGGTCAGGCTCCGTCGGTCTCTCACCTGGTCAGGCTCCGTCGGTCTCTCACCTGGTCAGGCTCCGTCAGTCTCTCACCTGGTCAGGCTCCGTCAGTCTCTCACCTGGTCAGGCTCCGTCGGTCTCTCACCTGGTCAGGCTCCGTCAGGCTCTCACCTGGTCAGGCTCCGTCGGTCTCTCACCTGGTCAGGCTCCGTCGGTCTCTCACCTGGTCAGGCTCCGTCGGTCTCTCACCTGGTCAGGCTCTACACTAACAATCAGCCTCCTTCAACATTATTAATCATCATAAACACAGTATTATACAGATTGCTTATCTCTAGTGATAGTATAATCCTGCGTTTTAGTATTTATTATTATTAGTATTATTATTATTAGTAGTATTATTATTATTATTATTGTCGTTGTTATAAAATTAAGCACTAAACTCGTAAGGGTCATAGAGTATTTTTTTTGTGAATAAAATAAAATGTATTAGAGCCGATGAAGCAAACACCAAAGGCAACTGGAATGATCTCATAACTCAGCAAGAATAAACAGCCACAATAATTCTGCCCTGTAAGCCCACGTCACTGGTCATAGTATACGAATTTGTTGGTCGACATAAAGCCTAGAGCCAAATGCTGACTGATGCCGCTCATTCGTAAAGCTAAACGTGATAATCTTAGGAGGACGGTAGAGGCTCTTAACAGCACGGGTGATGGATGGTGGACCTGGGGCGAACACTACCCACCAGGAGCTTAGCTCGCTCTCTCTCTCTCTCTCTCTCACACACACACACACAATGGGAAGACCAGAAAGAGCCCCTGGTTTACCCAAACGTGCAGGGAGGCGAAGACTCAGAGTGTCAGAGAATGGAAAAGGTACAGAAGGCATAGAATCCAAGTAAACAAAGAGATTAGTCGAAGAGCTAGAAACGAGTATGCACAAGTACGGAGGGAGGCCCAGAAACAGTAAGAAAATGACATAGCATCGAAAGTCAAGTCTGACCCGAAACTGATGTACAGTCACATCAGAAGGAAGACAACAGTCAAGGACCAGATGATAAGGCTGAGGAGAGAAGATGGGGAACTCACAAGTAATGATCAAGAGGTATGTGAGGAGCTCAACTCGAGGTTTAAGGAAGTATTCACAGTGGAGGCAGGAAGGCAGCTGGGTAGACAGGACGGGGTGCGTCACCAACAAGAGATGTATCAAGTGCTGGAGGGCATACACAACTGAGGGGGAGGTGATGCAGTTACTCAGTGACCTTGATACCTCAAAGGTGATGGATAGATCCGGACAATATCTCCCCGTGGGTCCTTCGGGAAGGAGCTGAGGTTCTGAGTGTGCCACTTACCATAATATTCAACACATCCCTTGAAACTGGGCAGCTACCTGAGATATGGAAAAAGACCAACGTAGTTCCCATTTTTAAAAAAGGAGACAGAAAAGAGGCACTAATCTATAGACCGGTGTCACTTACGTGTATAGTGTGCAAAGTCTTGGAGAAAATCATCAGGAAAAGAATGGTAGAGCATCTGGAGCAGATCAGACAAGAGATAGAAGGGTGGGTTGACTGCATTTTCCTGGAATGCAGGAAGGCCTTCGACACAGTTCCTCATATGAGATTAGTAAAGAAGTTGGAAGACCAAGCGTGTATAACAGGAAGGGCACTGGAATGGATCAGGGAATACCTCACAGGGAAGCAACAACGGGTCATGGTGCGTGATGAGGTATCACAGTGGGAGCCTGTGACGAGCGGTGTACCGCAGGGGTCAGTCCTAGGACCAGTGCTATTCTTGGTATATGTGAATGACATGACCGACGGGATAGACACAGAAGTGTCTCTGTTCGCAGATGATGTGAAATTAATGAGGAGAATCACATCGGATGAAGACCAAGCAGGACTTCAAAGAGACCTGGACAAGCTTGACATCTGGTCTAGCAACTGGCTTCTCAAATTTAACCCCACCAAATACAAAGTTATGAAGATCCGAGAAGGACAAAGAACGCCGCTGACAGAGTACAGGCTAGGTGGACAAAGGCTACAAACCTCATCAAAGGAGAAAGACCTTGGGGTGAGTATAACGCCAAGCACGTCTCCGGAAACACACATCAACCAGATAACCGCGGCAGCATATTGGCGACTGGCAAACCTAAGATTAGCGTTCCGTTACCTTAACAAGGAATCGTTCAAGACATTGTACACCGTGTACGTCAGGCCCATACTAGAGTATGCAGCACCAGTCTGGAACCCACACCTGGTCAAGCACGTCAATAAATTAGAGAAAGTGCAAAGGTTTGCGACAAGGCTAGTTCCACAACTCAGGGGACTGCCCTATGAAGAAAGGTTGAGGGAAATAGGACTAACAACACTGGAGGACAGAAGGGTTAGAGGAGACATGATAGCAACATACAAAATACTGCGGGGAATCGACAAGGTAGATAGTGACAGGATGTTCCAGAGAGGGAACACAGAAACAAGGGGACACAACTGGAACCTGAAAACTCAGATGAGTCAAAGGGATGTTAGGAAGCATTTCCTCAGCCATAGAGTAGTTAGGAAGTGGAATAGTCTAGCGAACGATATAGTGGAGGAGGGAACCATACATAGTTTTATAAGACAAGGTATGATAAAGCTCACGGAGCAGGGAGAGCAGAGACCCAGTAGCGGACAGCGAAGAGGCGGGGCCAGGAACTGAGTCTCGACCCCTGCAACCACAATTAGGTGAGTACACACACACACACACACACACACACACACACACTCACGAAGTGCAGATTCATGAAGATTTGGGAAGGGCAAAGAAGACCATAGACAGTGTACAGGCTATGGAGCTAAAGAGTGCAAACCTTACTCAAGAAAAAGGATCTTGGGGTGAGTATAATACCAAGCACATCTCCTGAGGCACACATCAATCAAATAACGGCTGCAGCATATGGGCGCCCTAAGAATAGCGTTTCGACACCTCGTTAAGGAATCGTTCAGGACTCTATACACCGTGTACGTCAGGCCCATATTAGAGTATGCAGCACCAGTTTGGAACCCACACCTGGTCAAGCACGTCAATAAATTAGAGAAAGTGCAATGGTTTGCACTGGGACTAGTCCCAGACCTAAGGGTTATGTCCTGCGAAGAGAAGTCAAGGGAAATCGACCAGACGACACTGGAGGACAGGAAGGATAGGGAGGGCATGATAACGACATAAAATACTGAGAGGAATTGACTAGGCAGATAGGAATAGGATGTTTGAGAGATGGGACACAGCAACAAGGAAGTTGAAGACTCAGATGAATCACAGGGATGTTAGGAAGTATTTCTTCAGTCATCGAGTTGTCAGGAAGTGGAACAGTGTGGAGAGTGATGTAATTTAGGCAGGATCCATACATAGCTTTAAGAAGAGATACTATAAAGCTCATGAAGCAGTGAGAGAGAGGACCTAGTAGCGATCAGTGAAGAGGCGGTGCCAGGAGTTGACTCGACCCCTGCAATCACAAACAGGTAAATAGGTAAGTACACACACACACACACACACACTTTTCTGGCTACCGCTCCGATGCTCCGAGAATTTTTTGTTGTCTACAAGGAAAATTAGAAACCTTGTTACGAGGACAAAATAGCCAGCTGGTAATGGAAACCTTTGTGTACATAATTACTGAAGCCTCACACGCGAGCCCCGTGTGGCACACACACCTCCCACCATCCCCATCCCCACTAAATAAAAAGCCTCACTTGCTATATTTTGCTCTTAGAATACAGTGTGTATCGCTCAAAGCGATGCACTGAACACTGAACATCATTTATAATAATAATCAATGCTTAGCCTCCGGTGAGGACCTGACAAACACTTTCTGAGAATACTGGGTCGAGTATTTAATAGAATTTATTAGTTAAATGGTTAAAGATTAAAAGTTCAAACAATGTTTCAAAACAAAAGCAGATAATGAAACTCAATAATATATTTAAACAATACCGAATAATTCTCTCTCACTCACACACACACACACACACACACACACACACACACACACACACACACACACACACACACACACACACACATACACACACACCAGGAGCTGTGAATCGACCCCTGCAACCACAAGTAGGTGAGTACACACACAGGAGAAGAGTGGTGGAGCACCTAGACTAGAAAGGAATGAGTTTATATACGATAACGAGTACGGTTTCAGGGAAAGGAAATCCTTTGTACAGACCTACTGGAGTTTTACGACAAGGTGACAGGAGTGAGACAGGAGAGAGAGGGGTGGGTAGACTGTATTTTCTTGGACTGTAAAATGGCTTTTGACACAGTTCCGCACAAGAGATTAGTGCAAAAGCTAAAGAGGAGGCAGGAATAACAGGACTGCAGTGGATCAAGGGATACCTGACAGAAAGGAAACAACGAGTGATGGTACGTGACGAGGTATCAGGTAGGACTACAAACGGATCTGGACAGGCTGCAAGCCTGATCCAGCAACTGGCTCCTGGAGTGTAACCCCACCAAGTACGTCATGAAAATTGAGGAAGGTTAAAGACCGCAGACGGGCTACATTCTCTACGGGGGTCAAAGGCTGCAACCCGCACATGATCTTGGGGTGAGTATCATACCGAGCACATCTAAAGCGCACATCAACTAAATAACTGCTGCAGCGTATGGACGCCTGACAAGCCTAAGAATAGCGTTTCGACGTACACCGTGTACGTCAGGTCCATATTTAGGTATGCAGCACCAGTATGGAACCCACACATAATCAAGCACTTCAAGAAATCAGAGAAAATGCAAAGGTTTGCAACAGGACTAGTCCCGGAGCTAAGGAGGTATGTCCTATGAAGAGAGGTTAAGTGAAATCAATCTGTCGACACCGGAGGACGGGAGGGATAGCGGGAAATTACAAGTATTTACTACAACCATTTTCACTATTCGTATTTCCGCTCTTTACAGTTGTGAACTCAGTTCGTACCTTTTCCTTATACAAGTAGTAATCAGGAAATACACTTGATTTATGCGAGAATGATCTTGCTTCCTGTTGAAGAGTTCTACTATACTGAGTTTTGCAACAGAATGATGTAAGTTTTTAAATAATAAAAATGATTAGAGGTTATTAAACGAAATAATTCTGAACACTTGGTTTTATTGACACCAGAATATATTTAACAAGGATAAAAAGGAATGGCTACGTAGATAGTTTTGTAATGTATCACTTGGGAAATGGAGGACTTTGAGAGAGTGAAGTCTGAATGATAATATAATAGGATGCATAATGAGTTAGTAAAAGTAAGGCACCTAATAACCTGGAGTAGGGAAACCAGAATAAACTACTTATTGAATATCAAAAGTGAGTTTCATCTCCCGTATCTGACTAAGAGTATTTCTCACTACAGCACAATTTAAAAGGTGCCTTGCTTGAGAAGTGCTCTTGATCCAAAGAAACTGAGCTATCCTCGCCTTCCTCTTATTAAACCTGTTTACCTCCCAGAGCTGCATGACCGTACGGGATCAGTGTTCCTTTTGGGCTTCTCATTTTGGGAAAATAGTGATTTTTTTTTTCTGATACAATTGCACAAAAAAACTATTTTGGCATCTTTCATTCTTTGCGTCGATAATTTTTTTTTAATTGTCTTTTTTAAGAACTCTCAATAATTTTGAGGAGATACAGACAATGCCTAGATCTTGCTCATGAAACCAAGATTCAGCTTTCAGAAGATAAGAATAAGACGATTCTACACACTGATGGCAAATATACACCATAACCTGCAATTTGAGATTTTCCATATTTTTTTTTTTTTTTTTTGTAATTGGGGAGGGGGGGAGGAATAAAAAGAAAATTACAATGTATTTCACGGTTTATCAGTAAATCTGAAATATTTTGCACCCAAAATCTAATTGGAGTTGTTTAACAATGTTATAGAACGTTTTTGCTTAATGTCATATTAATTTTTTTTTTTTGTCTTAAATGTTTTTTGTAAATTTTAAAGGACAAATTTTCATTGAAATTTTTTTGTAAAATTTCTGTACATCACAAATTTAATTTGTCTTCCTTTAAGCCATTTCGTAATATAAACTCTTCAGTACTAACATACCAAAACAAAAACAAAATATATACATTTTCCTTCCTTTCTGCTGATCATCATAAAAGTTACAGGAAGAACATACGGTAAAATAAATTTTACAAGATTCTGGTAATTATGAACGAAATTGTTGTCAGGAAGTACTCAGGTCCCTTATCTCTTACCTCAGGAACCTACGTTTTACTAACTACTCTTCTCCTCCAACTTTGTAGTTGTGTGAGGGTGAATATTTTGTTTTAAAATATTTTAACTGACCCTTTGCCAAGGTTGTAAAAATATAATTTATCAAAGTAAACAAGAAGTAATGTTTGGCTCAGCTGTTTCAGACACTGTCGTCGCTACAGCAAAGGATTGCTTCAGTTTCAGTATCTACTTCAAACTTAAGAAATTGTGAGCCATTATTATTTTGGTAAAGAATTTAAAAACTAAGGCTGTGTTGTTTAAAAAAAAAATCATAATAGTAAAACTACAATGTAATATTAGTTATGAACACCTTTTTTTACTGATATTCACAAAAACAAAAATATATGTAAAAGCATATTAACTCCGCTCAGATAATAACTTGCGGAACAAGTTATTATTTGGACGACGGATGATCTGATCCAGCTGGTCGATCACCATGCCCAGCCCTTCTAGGGCAGGGTAGGTGCCAAGGCTGGAGCTTGCTACCATCTGCGGCTCGCAAGCCTGTCCTTCCCGTCAGCCTCCTTGGGGCGGGGAAGGTGGCAGACCAGAGGGGCCTAGCAACTATCTACCTACCTGCCTCGTGCTTGTGGGCGAATATGGCTAGGCCTGGGACCAGTTGGTCCCACCGCTGAGGGGTATCCCCTCCCATGGGAGACTTCGGTCTCTGCTACTCCCACGCCAGGGAGCCGGAGCCGGGTCGCCATCTGGTAAAGACCCGGGCCGGGAGATTTCCCGGTGAATCAACACCTCCTCCTCCTGATCCAGCTATGCACTGGATGTAAACAATATCCTAACAAAAGTTTGTTATGCAACATGAATTTTCTTCTCTTTGTAGGACGCCATTCGGGTCCAGTTCTACCCTTAGTAAATATAATGCAAGATATGAAATATATTTTTTAAAAAACATGGATAATGTCAGCTAGAACATTCCTACAGTTGCTAACTAGGGGTGTTTATATAGTACATCCCGCTGAAACACTGATAAAGTCTATGCATATCAGAGAGAAACATTTAGACACCATTCATTTCCAAGACACAGACTAGACAATGGATAAGTCAGAATAGTGATAGACTTGCATATGTAAGTTCGTTGACTGAGTATCCAGCACTTACACAATTTGTTGCTTTCATGACTTGCAAGAACTTTATTTCATGTAGAATCTCTTAATGGTTTAGCCACGGAAGTCACAGTGAGAACTTTGGCACATGAAATAATAGGAGTTTACTATGGACCGATAGAAGCCGATGGTCTTGACCCCGAGTTGAGGATAGAGAGTCGTCATGGGTTCAGCGACGGGTCCTGTGTAAGGTGTTCTGTCTCCCCAAGCATAGCCTTGGCTCGTCTTCAGGAGGTCCACGAAGACTCCTGTCAGTGAAAAAGTAGAAGACTTTGCATTATTAACAACAGATAATTAATACTCGAGGATAACCCAAGGAAGCCAAGGAGAATTCCTATTTCTGATGGGGCATTAACGTTTTCTACCCTAGAATACTGTTACTGTTAGGCGAACAACGATAGCAAATGGTTATTGTTCGCTAAATATACAGAAGAGACAAGAAGCATTAAACAACATAAGGATCTCTGATATATATATATATATATATATATATATATATATATATATATATATATATATATATATATATATATATATATATATATATATATATATATATACATATATATATATATATATATACACCCCCGTGTAGCAAAAAAAAAAAAATCCTACGAGCTAAGAATGAAAATTTCCTGTGAGGTATAAACATTATAATGGCCCAACAGCATGAGATTAGAGGGAAACAGAACCCATGTTGCTCAACGTTAGAGAGGGCGAAGGCTCAATCCTTCGTCCACTATGTGCAAGACACGCATGTTATATAGTTGCAGAATAAAAGGATAAAATTAGAAAGTCTGAAAAGGGAATATTGGTTGACCATACTCCTACAGATGGATAATAAAAGGCATGATATAACTACGAGAGGGAACGACACGTGATAAAGAGGGAAGCAGAGGATGAAAAGGTAGGTATAGTGACAGCAGTTTTTGGTCCCAAAGTATGCATGACATACCTGGGGAGATCATATACTGTATTTCAGATATTTGCAGACAGGTGAAAATAGAAATGAAGATAAATACAGGATTGCAAAAAGCTGCAAGAAATAGGGGTAAAAATACAGGGATGGTCGAATAAATGATCAAGAGTTTAATTATAATAAATTTAAGTACACATTTAATAACTTTATTGAAGCTTAATGGTGTCCTATTTAGTGGTCGTTAATTTGAATCTTCCGCTATGGCTTTCAAAGAAATTTTGAAATATTTTGTGATTTTTTAACACGTACGAAGAAACCAAGAATGTTGAAGTTATGTGCTAAAATGTGGTCCAGGTAACCCTGGGTTCTAATGAAACCTCCAATGTGGAGAGTGATGTTGTGGAGGCAGGATCCCTACACAGCTTTAAAAAGAGATACGATAAAGTTCGTGGAGCAGGGAGAGAGTGACCTAGTAGCCGACCAACGAAGAGGTGGGGCCAGGAGCTGTGAATCGACCCCTGCAACCACAATTAGGTGAGTACACACACACACACACACACACACACACACACACACACACACACACACACACAAACGACAACCAGCACGGTTTCAGGGAAGGAAAATCCTGTGTCACAAACCTACTGGAGTTTTATGACAGGGTAACAGAAGTAAGACACGAGAGAGAGGGCTGGATAGACTGCATTTTTTTGGACTGCAAGAAGGCGTTCGACACAGTTCCTCACAAGAGATTAATGCAAAAGCTAGAGGATCAGGCACACGTAACAGGAAAAGCACTGCAATGGATCAGAGAATATCTGACAGGGAGGCAACAACGAGTCATGGTACGTGACGAGATGTCAGAGTGGGCACCTGTGACGAGTGGAGTTCCACAAGGGTCAGTCCTAGGACCTGTACTGTTTTTGGTATATGTGAATGACATAACGGAAGGGGTAGACTCAGAAGTGTCCCTGTTTGCAGATGATGTGAAGTTAATGAGAAGAATCAAATCAGTCGAGGATCAGGCAGGACTACAAAGAGACCTGGACAGGCTGCAAGCCTGGTCCAGTAACTGGCTCCTTGAATTTAACCCTGCCATATGTAAAGCCATGAATATCGGGGAAGGGCAAAGAAGACCGCAGACAGAGTATAGTCTAGGTGGCCAAAGACTGCAAACCTCACTCAAAGAAAAAGATCTTGGGGTGAGTATAATACCGAGCACATCTCCTGAGGCACACATCAATCAGATAACTGCTGCAGCATACGGGCGGCTGGCAAACCTAAGAATAGCGTTCCAATACCTCACTAAGGAATCATTCAAGACTCTGTATACCATATACGTCAGGCCCATACTGGAGTATGCAGCACCAGTTTGGAACCCACACCTGGTCAAGCACGTCAAGAAATTAGAGAAAGTGCAAAGGTTTGCAACAAGACTAGTCCCAGAGCTAAGGGATTGTCCTACGAAGAAAGGTTAAGGGAAATCGGCCTGACGACACTAGAGGACAGGAGGGTTAGGGGAGACATGATAACGACATATAAAATACTGCGAGGAATAGATAAGGTGGACAGAGACAAGATGTTCCAGAGAGGGGACACAGAAACAAGGGGTCACAGTTGGAAGTTGAAGACTCCTATGAGTCAAAGGGATGTTAGGAAGTATTTCTTCAGTCATAGAGTTGTCAGGAAGTGGAATAGCTTAGAAAGCGACATAGTGGAGGCAGGAACCATACATAGTTTTAAGACGAGATTTGATAAAGCTCATGGAGCAGGGAGAGAGAGGACCTAGTAGCAATCAGTGAAGAGGCGGGGCCAGGAGCTATGAATCGACCCCTGCAACCACAAATAGGTGAGTACACACAAGCACAAGCGGCAAAGTAAAGAGACAACGACAGGAGCTGAGATTCGATCTCAGCAACCACAAATAGGCTGACAGCCAGAACTCTCAAAATACACAAAACAGTTGACCATACCATATATATTAGCTTGACCTCCAAGTTTCTTGCCGATGTCTATTTGCATAGGTGTCTTGAGCATAGCCAGTTGGAAGCCAGGAATCTTCTTACAGTAGACCTTGGCGTCTTGGTATGATAATATCAGATTAGGCACAAAGTAGTGACATCCGTCCTCTTTTTGGACTGCATCGATTAGACCAGTGAGTGAGTCTGAAAATAATTTGTCTGCTAATGGGCTTAATGGTTCAAAAACATTGACATTTTGATTCAATGGGATTTTTCATTACCTTTATGCGCCTTCAGATAGGACTTCTTAAAAGTACAGTTACATTTAATTTTATTCCATCTAAAGGTAATGTGTTCTCAATATGTATACCTTTTCATTCATATTCTTTTGTGACAGAACTGGTTAGTGGAGTTGGCAATTAAAGAAAATCTCTTCAAATATATGTGTACCAGTTCAGCATTTATAGGAAAAAATAAAATGGGAATCTCATAAAATCATGAAAAGTGAACAAAATATATAAAGAGTTCTGAGTAAGCATACTCAGGTTTCTTAGTTCAAGAATCTCATGCACCTGACTAGCTTTACTAATGTTTGGAATCAGTGACAGCCAAGACAATTTGTTACAAAACTCTGTTAAGTATGTAATGTTTTATTTTACTTTTTTGACACTTGCTAACAACTGGTAATTTATTATATTTATTAATATGGTGAATGCAAAACAACCACGGGGGGAGTTGAATGATAGCTCTAGGCCTTTCGTGTTGCAATCAACACATCAGGAGCTTGCAGTGTTGCAGAAAAGAGGAGGAAGTTCAAGCAAATACGTTCAGAGGAATCGTCTTTGCTCAAACATACTGCTATTTAAATATGAGAACTATATAAAGAGGCAAATAGGAATCAAACCTGATTGCATGAATTCCGAACTAAAAATTGTATTAAAGTCAATTTAATTTATACACCATCAATCACGTTAAAGTCTATAATTATCTCCATAATCTGCATGGCAATATAGACGTTAGTGTTACTGAGAAAAATGGATGTCAAACTCTTCGTGGTAGGCCATTTAATGTTTTGCAAGATGACGGTAAATTAAATCAATCCATCTGAAGCGTTTTTCTATCCTTTAATTTCAGGCCATTGTGAAGGTATAAGTATATATATATATATATACACACACAAACACCTACCTATCTATACCTACCTTCCATGAAACCATACACAGAGTCAGCGTGGGTGTTGAGAGTAGTGGTAAGGGGTGGCCCTTGCTTAGCGTGTAGACAGTGCCAAGTTCCGGCCTCTCTCAGTACTGTCCACGCCTTGCATGTGTCAGTAGCGAAGCACATTGTCTTGCATGTACCTCTCACGGATAAGAAATCAGTAGTATAATAAACGGTACATATAGAAATAGTTTCGAAAAATAATTATTTTTACAAGTTTTTATTTTTTGTGTGTCAAAGAAGGTAAAAGTATTGGTATACTTACAATGATTAAAAATAATTTTAATGACGAATTATAATGAAAAATATTACAATTAAACAAAGATGTTTTTGTCTTACATGTTTTTTTTAAGTTATATTGTCTTGCCAGGGAAACCCTATAAATTTGTTTGACAAGACTTAATAAGAAGCTCCATGCATAAACATTTAAAATGCATAGTAATTACACAAACAATACACATAAAATTGATACAAATATTTAGAAAACTAAGCAGTTTTTATTGCTGTAGAAATTATGTATTTACTTAAAAAATTACTTTGCTAAGTGGAAAAGGGTACTAACTCTTCCCTGACCGCATTTGTATCTACAAAGTGCAAGAATAGTATAAACAAAATAGCAAAAACCGAAAATACAGGAAAAAAATCTCTAATATATCAACCCAATGCAGCAAGTACTGTTGTAGTTTCTTTAGTTTTTTCTGGTAATTAAAATCAAGAATGCCAAACATAAGTATTCACTCTATCATGACATTCATCTACCTGGAGAAAGGGAACTAACTACGAGGCTGTGAAAAAAAAAATACAAGCTTACAAAAATTTACAAATTTACAAAAGAGGTTCTGTACAGGAACACAGTCGAAGGCTAATTTTATTAAGTGACCCATATGAGAAGTGATGGACCTACTTGGTTCACGAGCTCTCATTATTTTGAATACTCAATTGGTCCAGCAGATCGTGTGCGGTCTGCTGGACAAATTGCATCTATATAATCAAACATGGCTTTCCTTTCACGTTATATACTTTTACGCCAGAGTGAAGTTTCAGTTTACATAGATGAGAGTACCGGGTATATAGATGAGAGTACCGGGTATATAGATGAGAGTACCGGGTATATAGATGAGAGTACCGGGTATATAGATGAGAGTACCGGGTACGTATATAGAAATTAGAACTTCAGAGGCAACTGATGGTCAGACGGGCACTTTACGTGGATTACTATATCCCTCCACTTCTCATGGGGACTCGTGATACAAGGAATTGGATCTGTTCTCCCTGTCGTTGGATCGAACCTGATTGTAACCCATTCTTCCCGCACAGCAAGACATTAATAGGTTGAACAACTCTCCTTAAATATAATAATAACCATCCCTCTGCTGATCTAGTCACTCAGGCCAAAATAGCGCAAGGATTACCAATTTAAACTTTTCCTTTATTAATATACAATACTGTTGAAATTTTGAAACTAGACAGAAAAGGCATTCTCAAGTTGCTGCAGAGAAAATAATAACTTTTTTAGTTATTTTGTAAAATTAGGAAATTTGCCCTCACTGCACCCAAAATTATATAGACTCTTGATTTTGAATAGATGCATCAGTGTTGCACATACGAAGCTGCTTAAAAAATGGCCTTGTCAAGTTATAACACAGAAACTACAATGCCATTTTATTTGTAAAATAATAGCACATTGAGAGCTTAACAGCACACTAACAAGTTTATGGACGAGCAGAAGAGTAGTTCTCGAGATATCGTAGGAAGATCATGAAGGAAAAAAACGTCCAAAAAACTCCATAGGTATTCTCTTTTAGAGAATTCCTAATAATGATCAAATTTAAGTTCTGTGCAAGAGGGTCAGGATATAGGCGGAGGACCAAAGACCAGCTAATTAACAGATATGAAAAAGTCTATTCTCATTCACTAATTTCTATATTTTAATCTGTCATGCTAGACTGAAATATTATTCTGTGGAAGCCAACAAATCTTTGTTTCAGTTGCTACTGAACTGATGATCAACTCCTTTACTCTAAGAACTCACAAAAGGGTCAGGAGATGGAGATCAACACCCACAGAAGGCCAGAGAGCTTTAGCTCAACAGTATATAGAGATTCAAGAGCTTTAGCTCAAGAACCTAGAGAGATTCATGCTCACCCTAGTGATTCAACAGCTATAGCCTAACACTTTAGAGAGGCTAATTGTAGCTTGCAATTCCAAAAAAAACCAGAAGTTGCCATGCTACACCACTCCGAAAAACTGAAAGATATTCTCAAGAGGCCCAAGAGCTGTATATAACACAACACTCTAAGGATGTGGATAAAAGTATAAAATACCGACACGATGGAAAAATAAACACAAATGCAGTATAATAGTATAAAGTGATCCTTTATTGACTACGTTTCGCCCACATATTGGACTTTTATCATGTCACAACATAGCTGAACCCCTTGCCAGGAAACTTCTTTATCGTTATCCTACATAACAACATACACACTCGCCCGTCCCTTGCAGGTCCATCTGAAATCCAACCTACCCAGCATTCTCCACCTGACTCTCCACCCTATATATATTCATGTACTCTTTACCCATGTAGATCTGTTGACTTGATGAAGTCCACTGTGGGGAGTTTATCAAGTTCACTCTCACGATGTCCTTGAGCTATCTCTAACTCAACATTCTCGAGATTTCCAGAATCTGGAAATATACTCTGTTACGAAACTTAAGAATTTGAAATGAATCATTTATAGATATCCTCGAGCAGCAATGAGCCACAACTCGAAACTAAACCCAATCAAACACCTTTAAAAATTGAGATCAATCGGATGAAGAATTGTGATGGTACCCTCAAGAGCTCTAAATAATTCAACAGCTCTAAATAATTCAAGAGCTCTAAATAATTCAGCACTGTAAAGAGGCCCAGGAGCTGTAACTTGTAGATAAGTTCCAAGAGCTGGAACTTATTCAATTTAAACGCCAAGCATATTAACAACCAATAGTAACAGCTAATCTAGTATCATATCTACATCTAGTGACCTTTAAAATAACATTTTATTGTAAATATTAGTAGTAGAGATATTACAAAAACGAAAAACTAAGCAGTAAAGGCGAGCCTTTAGGCGACTCACATAAGGAGCTGACGGAAAAGTTGTTGTAGGCTTCGCTATTGTTGAATGTAACTCCAGGTGCAATGAAATATTGCCAGCGTCTCATCGCCTCAGCCCAGCTGACCATCTGGGCTAACACCAGCCACACCCACATCTCTCCTGCCTCATCATACCCAGAGAACAGGTTAGTTATTCAGCGAGGTAGAAATATAAACCCTACCATGGGGGGGGGTTAGAACCCACGATCAGTCATAAAACTCCAGACCGACGCGGGTTCTAACCCCGCCCGTGGTATGGTTTGTTTGCAATCGTGTCATTACGATTTCGTGAGTCAGGTAGAAATATGTTTATTTTAATGGGAATGAATATTTCAAATACATTCGCTAAAATTTTGGTATCGTTAGGACTGATACTTTGTCATTTAGAGGCCAAATTTTGATGACCAAAGAGCTTTGCTCAAAATGTTTTAGATTACTCAAAAGAAAATATTCCATACCATACTCTAAATATAAACTTATCATTATTGTATAGTATTGTAAATACAAGTTAAAAATGATTATCAATTACCTGGTAGTATTTATTAATTAAGATTATATTTACGGTAAGCTGGCTGATTACTACTATAAGTAAGTTTGACGTGGGTCTCCCTTTTAGAGGCAAGTTTTCGGAAAGCTGACTGATGTGTAAGCCTGCTTTCTACAGCTTTTCAAACTGCCCACCATTGGTCTATGCCTGACCTGACATATTATGGTAACTCCCATTGCTTGGCCCAGCTCAACACTGGACACGAGGTCCCACTCTCATTTGCCTAGCTATCAGCCCTCCACTGGGTTCATCTTCACTTTTGGTTCGTCTCCGCTTCGCCAGCCTGCTTGTATATAGCAAACACACACGTGTGTTTGCTTCCATCCGTTCATTAAGTATCCGGATAACAAGCTGGACTGCTCAAGTAGTTACTCGCTTATTCCAGAGATAAACTGATTTGAAGAAACTTCGTCAGAAATTAATTTGTAAATTCATTTTACAACCTTCATTACAGAGCCCATTTATTCAAAGGAATAAGTTGTACCAGAAACTGAATCAAGTAGCACACTGGTCTTCTTCAAGTATGGTACTTGAAAATAAAATTTTATTCATGTATCATCTTTAATGCCATGAAGTCCTGTATCTGCAAAAGTTATTTTATACTGAGGTGGACTTCATAACCTGAAGTGTCCTGTCAGGACAGCCATCTCTGATGACATTCATCACGAAACGCTTTACAAGAAATTTGACCCCTGTTTTGACTTTTTTTAAGTAGTCAAACCTGAAGTGAAAGTCGTCTATTAGTCCTTGTAACTTATCTTTATATCTTCATTATCCCTAAGTGTATTTATCCTACTATCGAGAAGAGGAAAATAGTAAGAGTTCTTCATAGTAATTCTTTTTAAAAGAGGTTGACCTTGCTCTGGAATCTGAAAACTATCTGTGTGATGTCAAATACGATCATGGCCTTTCCCTGAAGAACTTACGCCTCTTCTATTGTTTAATTTCGCTTATGTCTCATCTAGCTTTTCATCATTCGTATAGCTTCCATCTCTCCTATTGTGTGTCTCTACTTTCCATATATCCTAGCATGTCTACTTCCCTCTTCTCTTCACTAGTAAATTTGGTTAGGAGTTATCCTAGTATGGCGAAACTCTAACTTACAATGATGGGTAGTTTTTTTGAAAGCGTTAAGTATGGCTTTTTTCCACAGACTATAATTAGTTATTACACCCGAAGGTAAAGTAGAATATACTGTACATTCAAAGCTGAACCCTCACCTGCTGAGGTATTCCTGCTTTCTCAGGCAGCACGTAGAGCCTGGCCGTCTATGACCTGGCTCAACACCTACTGACAGAAGACTGTTGTCTACTCTAGTAACTCACCACTCACACTGCTGTCTCCCCACCTGCTCACCACCCACACTGTGCTGTCTCCCCACCTGCTCACCACCCACACTGTGCTGTCTCCCCACCTGCTCACCACCCACACTGTGCTGTCTCCCCACCTGCTCACCACCCACACTGTGCTGTCTCCCTACCTGCTCACCACCCACACTGTGCTGTCTCCCCACCTGCTCACCACCCACACTGTGCTGTATTCCAACCTGCTCACCACCCACACTGTGCGGTCTCCCCACCTACTCACCACCCACACTGCTGTCTCCCCACCTACTCACCACCCACACTGCTGTCTCCCCATCTACTCACCGCCCACACTATACTGTCTCCCCACCTACTCACCACCCACACTGCTGTCTTCCCACCTACTCACCACCCACACTGTTGTCTTCCCACCTACTCACCACCCACAACTGCTGTCTCACCACCTACTCACCGCCCACACTGTGCTGTCTCCCCACCTACTCACCGCCCACACTATACTGTCTCCCCACCTACTCACCGCCCACACTGTGCTGTCTCCCCACCTACTCACCGCCCACACTGATGTCTCTCCACCTACTCACCGCCCATACTGTGTTGTCTCCCCACCTACTCACCACCCACACTGCTGTCTCCCCACCTACTCACCACCCACACTGTGTCGTCTCCCACCTACTCACCACCCACACTGCTGACTCACTACCTACAGTGTGCTGTCTCCCCACCTACTCACCACCCACACTGTTCTGTCTCCCCACCTACTCACCACCCACACTGTGCTGTCTCCCCATCTTCTCACCATCCACACTGTGCTGTCTCCCCACCCACACTGTGCTGTCTCCCACCTACTCACAAACCCACAATGCTGTCTGCCCACCTACTAACCACCCACACTGTGCTGTCTACCCACCTTCTCATCACCCACACTGTGCTGTCTCCCCACTTACTCACCGCCCACTCACTGCAGTCTGACCATCTACTCTCCACCCACACTGCTGTCTCCCCCACCTTCCCATTACTAACATACTAACTCACCCACCTCCTCCCCACTCATACACTATTTCCCCCCACCTCACCACACACATGCCTGCTCCCTCATCCTCTCACTAAATGGACCTGACGTCACTTAAGGACAGAAGAGATGGGGGGATATGATAACGGCATATAAAATACTGAGGGGAATCGACAAGGTGGACAGAGACAGGATGTTCCAGAGATGGGACACAGCAACAAGGGGTCACAGTTGGAAGTTGAAGACTCAGATGAATCACAGGGATGTTAGGAAGTATTTCTTCAGTCACAGATTTGTCAGGAAATGGAATAGTCTGGGAAGTGATGTAGTGGAGGCAGGATCCATACATAGCTTTAAGAAGAGGTATGATAAAGCTCATGGAGCAGGAAGAGTGACCTAGAAGCGACCAGTGAAGAGGCGGGGCCAGGAGTTATGACTCGACCCCTGCAACCACAACTAGGTGAGTACTACTCACTCGATGGCTTCCCCTCGTATTGTACTGACGGCCAGATAAAGGACTTGCATATTGCTATTAAGAGTTGGACTGAGCGACTGATGAGCCTCACGATGCCAGATTAACCTGCTCACTTCATTCGTGTCACAGTGCTTTTTGCTATTCATTTGTTAGTAATGTGTGTGTTAGTTGGTTACCAGTTGTCAAAGGTACTTGTCGATAGGCACTTGACCTGTTTGTAGTGTGTGTTACTAATTATCAAAGAAACTTTTCCATAGACACTTGGCCTTTATTTCGTGAGTTTCTGCTCGTGTGTATTTTTTTTTGTGTGTGTACTCACCTAGTTGTGGATGCAGGGGTCGAGTCATAGCTCCTGTGTGTGTGTGTGTGTTTGTGTGTGTGTGTGTGTGAAATACTTAAGATCGAACTCTGGAACCTGGTCTCTTTTATAGTGGAGTCGATTTATTTGGGTTACCTTCGTCATTACTTTTGAACCCATGAATGGGGTCAGCTAAAATTAAGTAGCTTTAATCTCATTCGACTTCTTTACTGTCCTCAGAACGTGAATGTGCTTTTATAATATCTCTGACTTATTTTGGAGACAAAAGAATTAGTGTAAAATTCATGGACTCCGTCACAGGCTGAATTTCTCCTACATGGTAAAACTGGCAAGCTAGCCAAAGAAAGTACCTGGAAGGAAAAAGTTGAATATAATTTTGCTATTCATTACTATAGTATTATATATAATATTAGGAGAGAAATAAAGAGTATAAATGTCATAGGAATACAGTAGAAGACTGAGTAGATCTATAAATTAATGTGATAACATTAACTTAGATAAACAAATTTGCGGAGCAGTTTGCATTATAAACATATTGATGTTATAGTTGACTAGTTTAGGCTTAGTTACAAGTACCTCTAGCAGTCTGGCATATACACAGACGATAATCAGACAATATGCAGAGTATGCGGTTAGCCTTATTTTCACTTTCTTGAACATTTTGGGCTTCATTGTCCACCTAATGAGAGGGACAATATATATGTGATTTGTCAGGGAATCTTAATATTGAAAATAAGATGCCATTCATTTTTGAGCCAACATCCAAAATTTTCTTGTGACAAATGAAATATAAATTTTAAATTTATATGATAATGAAATCACATTCTTGCTCTACCGTCCACAGGATGGTAATGGGGGTGCTCAATAAAACTAGCCGCGGCGACGGCAAGACCTAAACTCTGATTTAAAATATTGAAATTTAGGGACATTTGTTTAAGTCCGCTGGTGGTAAACAACACCATTTTCAAAGCTTGGAGGTCTCGCATTCATTCATTCTTTCTACAGAACTATTTCATTTATCTTTTATGTTAAATTCAGCGATTGTGATGGGAGTTGAGGTAAATAAAGTATATCTTTTAAGTTATACATTTATATCTCCCTGGAATATTGTAAGAGACGAGCGTGTTTACTTGATGACCTGTAAATATTTTTATTCAGAAGCTGCCAAACACGCAATATTCTCAGTCATTCCCACAATGGTTGAAATCATCTTTTATCAGTTTTTACCCAAGTCTTGTTTACCACTTGGAATGCCCTTTCTTTGATGTCTAAGTCTCGTGGTTTAATTATTGCCCGAGTCTCTTGTTTCTCTTTCGTTTGAGTCTCTTGGTTTCTTTGAAGTCTGTCTCTTGATTTATTTTAATTTCTGCTACAATTCTCATATGTTTATTTTCAATGCTGTGTAGCCTAAGAATTCTTCATAACTTGGAACGAGCAGTTCCTCTGTTCCTTTGTTTAACAGACAGTTAGGCAATGCTCTTCACCCACTCCGTTTCTTTCCGTTATACTACATATCTTTGATTAATTACGTTAGTTCGTTGTGAGCTGGTCGTTCTTTTAGTCTTTCAGTTTGATGCTTTTTGTGTGAGCATCCATCTGTGTGAGTGTTACTTTTAATTATGTTGGGTATTGTTTTTGGATTCGGTATTACTTTCATGGGGAGATCTGAAACCGTTGGGATCATGCAGCGCTTGTGGGATTGGAAGGCATTCAAGTTCGACACAAGAAAGAGAAGTACGGTTGTAATTCCTTAGATCAAAAGCCTCTCACTGGGAACAAGGAACTTGTGAGTAGAAGCAGCGATTAAAGTATCCTTGAACTTGTATACTTTAGTATACTTTAATAAAGACTTAATGCCCCTCGAGTGGTCAATATTCTTTATTCCCAATACACCAAAAAAGATAGTCACATGCAATATTTTTTTCTGCCTTAGAGCAATTACGAATGAATTCTTCATATATCTATGAATAGACAGACGACCATGCGAAATTAGATTTCACGCTGTTGTGAATGTAAGAAACAGTGGTATGGACCACAGAGGATTGATATTTTTTAATTTAAAACCGTGACATGAAGGTTTAATGTCCCTCGTGTGGTCAATATTCTTTACCCACAATAAACCAAAACGCCAGTTAGTCACAAACAATGCTTTGTGCTTCTTGATCGAATGTGAATATTTCATATGTCTATCAATAGAGAGACAGCCATAAGAAATTAGATTTCACTTCATTGTGAATGTGACAAATGGCGGTTTGGATCACAGAGGATATATATTTATTAATTTATTTATGCAAATCCCGTGTGGGATATTCGGTGCAAGGAACAGTGAAGGCTCGATCTTCGGTTGGTTAATAGCGACCTGATCTCTGAAAAAAAGGTGGTGTGAAACAGTGTAAAAATCTTATTTCATGGACAGATGTGTATATGACTGTGATATTTGTGCGTATATACACAAAAACATAGAATAACTCTTATTTAGGTTTTGGTCATTAACATTAATGTTTACAATTTAAACTCGCTTCAACCATTCATTATGTGAACGTTCTAGGCTAGGCTATATATATATATATATATATATATATATATATATATATATATATATATATATATATATATATATATATATCAGATTGGAGGGAGAGAGTATGTAGGAGGTGAATGTATTCAGATATTTGGGAGTGGACATGTCAGCAGATGGGTCTATGAAGGATGAGGTGAATCATAGAATTGATGAGGGGAAAAGGGTGAGTGGAGCACTTCGAGTCTGTGGAGACAAAGAACTTTGTCCATGGAAGTAAAGAGGGGAATGTATGAGAGTATAGTTATACCAACACTCTTATATGGGTGTGAAGCATGGGTGATAAATGTTGCAACGAGGAGGCTGGAGGCAGTGGAGATGTCATGTCTGAGGTCAATGTGTGGTGTGAATATAATGCAGAGAATTCGGAGTTTGGAAATTAGGAGGAGGTGCAGGATTACCAAAACTATTATCCAGAGGGCTGAGGAGGGGTTGTTGAGGTGGTTCGGACATGTAGAGAGAATGGAACGAAACAGAATGACTTTGAGAGTGTATAAATCTGTAGTGGAGGGAAGGCGGGGTAGGGGTCGGCCTAGGAAAGGTTGGAGGGAGGGAGTAAAGGAAGTTTTGTGTGCGAGGGGCTTGGACTTCCAGCAAGCATGTGTGAGCGTATTTGATAGGAGTGAATGGAGACAAATGGTTTTTAATACTTGAGGTGCTGTTGGAGTGTGAGCAAAGTAACATTTATGAAGGGATTCAGGGAAACCGGCAGGCCGGACTTGAGTCCTGGAGATGGAAAGTACAGTGTCTGCACTCTGAAGGAGGGGTGTTAATGTTGCAGTTTTATAACTGTAGTGTAAAGCACCCCTCTGGAAAGACACAGTGATAGAGTGAATGATGATGAAAGTTTTTCTTTTTCGGGCCACCCTGCCTTGGTGGGAATCGGCCGATGTGTTAATAATATATATATATATATATATATATATATATATATATATATATATATATATATATATATATATATATATATATTGTCGTGCCGAATAGATAAAACTAGATTATCACAACAGCATTATGCAGCCAAATGAGATTTTTAATCATGTTAGAGGTTGTAGTCGTCGATTGAACTTGGAAAACAGATCTTTGTCTCCAACAGTTCAACCATGAAGAGAAACGTAATAGTCTTCTGTAATAAAACATGCCAGTCATGCTCTATATAACACGAATCAAGGGTTTTACAAATTAGATCTGGTTATATTTTGTTAATTCATATTATCATCAAGCTGCACAACACTTTGGGACTAGGTATAATACCTTTTTCTATCTGTATTGTTTATAGATTATATTCACTCTTTATTGACTAGCTTTTTTACTGCCTTTTGTAATTAGTTTTTTAGTGTATTAAATAACTCTGTATAATGTTATTGCTTATATATTGCTCCTTGCAATATATATGCTATATGATGTTCATTTCTTTTTTTACAACGTCCCCCAACACCTTGTGACTAGGTTTAATTCTTGCTTATACTTTATATACTCTTCGTATACTAGCTTACTGTTGGCTTTCATTTTGCCATCTAACTCACTTCTTTCGTTTGTATTTCACTCCATTTTTTAACTGGTTTTCTGTTCTGTTCCTCCTTATTCTACTCAGGTTTTTACATCTTTGTTATTTAAGATAACAAAACTTGCCGATGATACAAAGTTGGACGAAAATTTGAGCATCCAAAGCAGATGACTTTCAACTTTGACAAGGTCAGAGTAATGCAGTTTGTGTACAACAATCTCAAACATGAACCAAAAATCTTTGGTAACAAACTAACCAAAAACAGAGAAGTAAAGGTCCTTTGACTAATCGTAAGCGTTGCACCAACAATGTCTATCTGCGAGGGACATATCTAACAGACTGACGCCTAGTAATGGATCTGTTAGACCGCAACTTGAAGTAAGTCGTCCAGTTTAGGACCCCAGATTGTGGAAAAGACGGATAAACACCGAAGACAGTACAAAGAAGAGTAACCTTGTTATAAAACAAACCATATGAAGAAAGACTCAAAAGACCTAAACTCTCCTCTCTTGAGAAAGAGACTACGAGATCTCAATCAAACCTATGAGTTATTAAATGGTTTAGCTTCAGTCGAACACGAAGAGCTATTTTAAATGAAAAATAAATCCATAACTCGAAACACTGGAATGAAACTTCGAGGCAAATGATTCAACACTAACGTATGTAAAGTTTTCTTTCTTAGCTTGCAAGGAAAACTGTAGGGAATGGAACAAACTATCCGTTACAGGTGTAAGCAAGAATACAATGAAATCATTTAAGAACCAGTTGGACAAGCACTTTGCAAGTGTAGGCAAACTGAAGTCCACGGAGTCCTGATGTATGTTCTGCAATTGCATCAGTAAATAACAAGTCAATCAAGTTAATGGTTGTGGTGGCAGTAGCAGATGGCAGTGTTAATTATAGCAATGATGTGCAGTAGAGAAACACAATTATGAAACAAACAATACAGGATAAGCAGTGGTAACTAGTCCATGTCTTCCATACACTTACATTTCTCTTATATTTTTCACGTCATTTTTTCAATAAAGTATGATATATTTTTCCTTGTTTTGATGCTGAAGTGTCTGGAGGGCGTGGAGGGTGGAAAGTGAGCCTTCTATTTTACTATCTTTGTCTAAATGATCTAGATAATGCACGATAGTCTTTACCCAAAGCAGAAATAGACAGATCATCTCAGCAGATAGTTTTGGTTTGGACTCTAAAGTCCTGTACTATCTTTCTCTCTCTCTCTCTCTCTCTCTCTCTCTCTCTCTCTCTCTCTCTCTCTCTCTCTCTCTCTCTCTCTCGTACAATATCGCTGGCACCACTGACAGGTTCTAGATAGCGTTAGCAGGACTGTTGGGCGGGACCCTCCAGGCTTTTGTTAATTAATTCTGCGAGTTAGGCAACACGGTCTGTGACCCAGGATGTTGTGTTGTGTCCTGCTTATCCTCTGTCTGGACGAATCTTTGTCTGTCTATATCTCTGTACCTCTCTCTGTCTATCTGTATATTTTTCTGTCTTGTCCGCTTGTTTGTCTTTTTTATTTCTCTCTCTCTATCTCTCTGATGGGCATCTTTGTTGTATAAATAATGGTAAGAGTAGCTATCTGCGCGGGCATGGATTTCAAAGGTACTGGTGGCGAAATGTTGAAGCTGTGTACAGGCTGTCATAAACACGGTGCGTAGCAGGTTGCGGTCTGCAGATCAATACCTGGAGGTCGATGGGCTTCAAAATAAATGGTTTGCAAGTGCTGATAGCTTATCATTTCTTATTAATAATTACTAAACCGTCTTCATTATACGCCTGACTGACAACAACATGTATTTGGGGTTACTTGCCAGTGTCCGTGGTAAGAGATTTTTCTATGGCTCACTATTCAGAAAAGGACATCGAAACATCACAGGGATCCTTTTAGAGAGACGTCTTAGGCTTACAATCTTCCATCAATACCTGTTACAAAAATTCACCTACCGCCTAGTTCTCCGGAGCTGGGAAAGCTTGATCGACAGATTCGATAGTGTTTACATACAAGTACTGACTTGGAACTACCCGATTTTTTCTGGAGCATTTGAAGTATGCTTTCGATACATACTCTTCAGAAAAAAATGGAGAAAATGCAAATATGAGAGAGAGAGTGAGTGAGTCGTTCTTAAAACAGAAGATGACTGACAACAGACCTCAAAGACATCAGACTGTTTGAAGATCAAATGGAAACACTGGTAAGGGAATTGGCAAATACAGTGTTCAAACTGAGTCCATCACATATAGTCCAGGAGAGACAGAGAACAAAGAGTCATAAATTATATATGAGAAGAAATACAAAAATATTATTTTCTCATATGCAAAATCCAGGGCAAAACTTCCTTCTGGTATCAGGCGCTTCCTTAAAAAAAAGATGGAACATATCCTGATGATTATAAAGAAAGTGTGAAATACTGAAGCCACAATACGACTCTGTGTTCCGTGAATCGTTAACTAGTTTAAACATTGACGACCCTAATGATTTTTTTCATATGTAAGTCGAATCACTACAAACATCTCCAAAATTTTCTACATAACCGTTATCCATTTTGCTTTGAAGAAGCCATTGAAAGTATGCCCATGTTCTCTGCCCTAGGCCCGGACTCGTGAAAATTAATTTTCATGAAGAAATGCAAAAATCCACTATCTCATGTCATAACTATTCTGTGAAGATGCCTAGAAAAAAAACCCAGTCATTCCACAGCCAGTAAAAGCAACAGATATACCCACTCCACAAAAATGGCAAAAAACTATAGACTGATATCGCTAACGTCACACACTGTCAAATTCTTTGAAAGGTAATCAATCCATGATGGACTGATTACATTGACTCCAGGCTGAGGGACTGATTACCTCAAACTCCTTCTAATCTTCACCATTCTTCTTTGTACTGGACTGATGAAGGCACTCTGTGGCGAAACGTGTTGCATATGTGTCTAATTTATCAACTTCCAGCCTTCAGGAGTCATGTGTTGCTCGCATGCCTATCAAAACATGTAACAATAACAATATATATTAATATTAGCGAGATTGCAAATTTAATCATGAACGAGTAACATAATTAAAATTGTCTAAATATCCTTTTTTTAGACAATTGGAATTTCGTCATTCATTCTTGATAAATAAAATATGAATTTAAAATCTACTATCTGTCAGTTATCAATATATATATTTTTAGTGGATCCGAGATCTATTGCACTTGATCATTCGATCATTAAAAAGTGTTCTTGCTTCTTTACACAGATTATATTTGATAATTCCACATTAGGAACTATTTGCTAAAGAGTAACGAGGTCACCCTCAAAATTTAGCAATTACTATATCACACTCTGTATGTTTTGTTTTAGTTAATGTGTACACAGACACGTAGGATTCCAGCCAGTCTTAACCACAGACATAGCAGAGTTGTATAAGGCGTCAACTGGTTGGCCGCTGCAGCCTTAACAATTGAAATATGAGTTGTTTTTCACGAGGCTTGCAGAGGCTGCCTGTTTTCAGGTCGAGGGGCAGACTTTTTTGTATCGCGTTTTATTTACAGTTTTTGTGTTGTAATCCAACCCAACCCAATCCAACCTAACTTAGAAATGGGCTTCAAACTCTATGTGAAAGTGAGACATAGTTACTAGGAGGATGGGTTGAGGATTTAGGTCTAATCAAATCCTAATTTTTAATGTTACTAATCAGGCATTAATTTTTCTTCCATCAGCAACATTATTTTTTGTTATAGATTACATTAAAATCTTTCTGCATAGTAAATGAAACTCAAGCGCTTTAAGAGATGACTTGGAGTCACAACCGACCACTTTCTAATTAGTTGAAGAGGCAGTGAAATGAAAGCCTCATTAAAAGGTATAAAATTGGATAAACATTCTATAACGGACGTTATGGTTTTTGGTCAATGGGAGCTTCCCATTGAGCAAAAGCTCGTTATAATGAAGAACTTCTATTTGTGACCACTCTTCCTCTTCCGTTGTTTTATAATGATCTAATTATTAGCGCATTATAAAGCAGAATTAAGAGGCCGCCGCTGTAGTACAATTTATACATCGCTGACCCGACTCATCAATCTTCACACATTGCTGTCTTGAACTTAGTAACCTGAGCTTTAGTGGTACAGCGTTCGCCGCACAACCGAAAAGCTCAGGTTCGATTCCGGGGCAGAGATAGATGCACAAGCAAGTCACCTTATATCTGCTGCCGTTTCTCAACTTTCTAGTTAATAGGTACCGTTGTGTTAGTCGGCTACTAGCATCTCATTCTAGCAGTGCTATACCCTAGATAGCGGAGGTAAGATAGGCTTTTAGCCTGAAGATTAAAGTGTGTAAAATTTTTGTATACAAAGAAAAATTACAATACTAATATTATGAATAACACTGAACTGGCATAACTTATTACGAAGAATGTTACGTGTGAGAAGAAGGGAAAATTAGAAAAGGGGGGAATCCACGGCCCATCTCCAAGCTATATACTGAGAAAGACAAGATACGTTCGAGTCACCTCTAAATCTGTCTAAATAGGTGACCGCTGGACATTACACTAGAAGGCTGTATGAAATTTCTAGGTCCGGGAAGCGAGAAGTGTTAGATGACATAAGTTGGTGTGTACTGACACTACTATCATGTCAGTTTGCTAGGAGAAAAAAAAAATATTGTCTGCACGGTGCAATCTGCCAAGTCACTAATTATAACTATTAAAGTTGGAATAAGTGTAAATACAATTAACGTTGTTGGGGGTTTATTTGAGGGTCTTATGTTCCTAATGCATAAAACAAAAGTTTTGAGTGGTGCATTTCTACTAAATATGGTATGAAGTTTCAGATTATGATACATGTATATTAGCACATCGTAGACTTGTCAGAGGAATGCTGAAGTGTAGTTCTGGGCACGTCATGAAGAGGCTAGGTGAGTAATGGCAAAGAAGTAGAGGATGATGGGAGGAACAAGAAGAGTGTGAGGGTGAAGGGAACAATAAGAAGAGAGTAATGGTGGGGGAAGTGACAAGAAGCGTGTGTGGGTGTGGAACATAGAGTGTGGGATGCTGTGAGGGTGATGGGGAAGGACCGAAGAGTCTGAGTGAGGTAGAAGGGGGGAAAGGATAAATAAAACAAAGAGAGTATGGGAAAGAGGGGAGTTTGACTGAGGAGGAAATCGGTTGGAGAGAAAAAATAGAGAAAAAGGAGAGAAACCGTGGAAAGAGTAAGGGTGAAGGGCGAGTAAGACTGAAGGGAAAGTGAAGGTGAGAGTAAGTACCTTTTGCAGGAAGCCGAGAAATAATTACCCTCCCTGTCCCCTTTTCCATTCCCTGCCTTCTTCCCTTAATCCACTCTCCCCTCCTTTTCTCCTTGCCCCTCTTCCTGACCAGCTGCATAATGGTTGCATTTTATGAGGATATGCTGGCTGGTGTCTGGGTTCCGGTTGACACATGCAATGAGGCCTTTGTCACTGTTGAACTTGTGCGGGCGAGGGGGACGGGGAAGAGGAGGGGAGGGGGGAGAGGTAGTTGCTGAGGAGTATGGGGAAGGAAGAAGAGGGGATAGGTAGAGGAGGTTGGTGAGAGGGGGGAGGACAAAACGGAGAGGAATAAGATTAAAAAAACAATTAAGAAAGATATGGATGAGGGAAGATTGATCAGACATACAAGTGACTTTTCTGAGTACATGTAAAGGTCGACTAGTCAGTCTTTATTGCTGCTATGTTCTCCTGTGTCATGGTCATGTAAGATGGCAGGTATGTTTAACAAAAATCTACTTTCTTTCAGTGCAAACTCGTCTTAATTTTCCTTTGTTTACAATCATTCTAATATTTTAATAAGGGCTGTACCAAAGTATCGGTATCGACGATTTTCACGGTATTGGTATCGGTGAAAAGAAAGGCCGATGCTTTTTAAAATATTAATATTACACATGTGCTTAAAAATATTAGAATTAACATTCTACCTCACGATTGTGAGGGTTATACGCGCGCGCGCACACACACACACACACACACACACACACACAAACACACACACACATAACGACATATAAAATACTGCGAGGAATAGATAAGGTGGACAGAGACAAGATGTTCCAGAGAGGGGACACAGAAACAAGGGGTCACAATTGGAAGTTGAAGACTCCTATGAGTCAAAGGGATGTTAGGAAGTATTTCTTCAGTCATAGAGTTGTCAGGAAGTGGAATAGCTTGGAAAGCGACATAGTGGAGGCAGGAACCATACATAGTTTTAAGACTAGGTTTGATAAAGCTCATGGAGCAGGGAGAGAGAGGACCTAGTAGCAATCAGTGAAGAGGCGGGGCCAGGAGCTATGACTCGACCCCTGCAACCACAAATAGGTGAGTACACACACAGGACCCTGTACACCGTGTACGTTAGGCCCATATTGGATTATGCATCACCAGTTTGGAACCACACCTAGCCAAGCACGTAAGGAAACTAGACTAGTCCCGGAGCTAAGGGGTATGTCCTACGAGGAGAGGTTAAGTGAAATCGACCTGACGACACTGGAGGACAGAAGAGATAAGGGGGATATGATAACGACATATAAAATACTGAGAGGAATCGACAAGGTGGACAGAGACAGGATGTTCCAGAGATGGGACACAGCAACAAGGGGTCACAGTTGGAAGTTGAAGACTCAGATGAATCACAGGGATGTTAGGAAGTATTTCTTCAGTCACAGAGTGGTCGGGAAGTGGAATAGTCTGGGAAGTGATGTAGAGGCAGGATCCATTCATAGCTTTAAGAAGAGGAATGATAAAGCTCATGGAGCAGGAAGAGGCGAGGCCAGGAGCTGTGAATCGACCCCTGCAACCACAACTAGGTGAGTACACACACACATTCTCCATACATCGCTTTAAGAGCAGGTATGGTAAGGTTCACTAGGCTAGGAGGGAGTGAATCTGGCAAACAGCAAGTTTAGAGGCAAGGCCAGGAGCTGGGACTCGACCCCTGTTGCCACATATAGGCGAGTACATTCTCAAGAAATATGGCCTACTGGCTCCTATTTAAAGAAAATGATAAATTTGAGGAGCAGACAAACCCGAGGGGCAGAGGGAAGTGCAGGAGGTGAGTTGCACTATTTAGATACGATTATAAATGGTTTAAAGAGCAAATTGGATGAGGAATGAGAAAGAAAATTAAACACCCTTCGGGAGGAAACCTAGCTTGTGGAGCATGTAAAAGCACTGTTATCTCTGAATGCACTAAGAAGATTAAAAAAAAAATCCAAGTATCGGGAGGTACACCGTGACATACAACGTCTAATCAAGCTGACCTGGACACAATCCTGACTTTTTACCCGGTACTAATGCACACACTCGCCTTAGCCCACTCCGGGTAGGTGCCTCATCAAATAGAAAGACCAGTTCACAACAACTAGAGCTTGATCAAGGAGAGAAAGTTCAGAATGTGGCACACAAATACTCATGAATTACACTGAACAACAGTAAATTTACTGCTACTGTAAATGAAGCTTAACCCATCGGATGAGGTATCAGAAACACACGTTGTTCTAAGTTACATGTATAAACCTGAATAAACCTCTGAGGAAAGTCTTGTGGCTGTCTGCTTACATGCACCAACATGAATCTTAGGCATCATGTCTACTTATCAGAAAGAGTCGGAGAACATTTGTGCTATGGCCGTTCCGGTGTTCAGTCATATTTACAAAAGGTTGTTATTCATTGTGTCCATTGGCGTTTCTTTTACTTAAAATGCGTTTCGCTGCCAAATACACAAATCCGCATTTACATTCGATTTTTTTTGCTCTATTATGTGAAAGTTCTATTTCAGATTAACTTGAACAGACGAGGATGCCTTTACGGTGCAGACAGTTTATGCTATGTATGTGGCAAGTATACACTACTTGATCAACGAAAAAAACATAACAAATCGTGTCATGATTGCATATAAGCACTTCTTCAGTTGTAAGACAGGTGATCACAGTAAAACATGGGCTCCACGCATATGCTGTATTGTTTGTTCCTCTGAACTGACGCAGTGGTTGAATGAAAAACGTATACCAATACTATTGGGAGTCCCAGTGGTGTGGCGAGAGCCGAAAAATCCCCTGAATGACCGTTAGGTCTGTTTGGTTAATGTGGTTGGTTTCTTGAAAACCAAGAACAAGATTACGTATCCAGATTGTGAGTCAGTATTAAAACCTGTCACATAGTGAGATCAGTACTACTATACCTGTTCAACTTGTTGCTTATGATACTGAACTGATAACACTGATCTTTACGAGTCAACAGAATCTGAAGCTTTGAAACAACCTCACTTAATCATTCTACAGGAGTTAATGGACCTTGTCAGTGACCTCGACTTATCAAAGGAGAAAGCAGAACTGCTTGGATTGCGTTTATAATAGAAGAACGTTTTAGCAGAGGGAGCAAACGTATCTCATTGTCATGTACGACGCACTTGTTTGGCGGCATTCTATCAAACAGAGAATGAAGTATAGTTCTACACTGATGTTAATGGTTTTTATTAAGGAACTGAGCTACGAACATCACTCTGACAAATGGAGATTATTCATCGATGCCAGCAAGGTCAAGTCTGAAAGCACTGCTTCAAAACTTCAGTGAAAGGTCAGTGGTTCATGCTGTGGGACTAAAAGAAATATAAGAATCCATGGAATTTCTACTCAGACTAACAAAATATAACGACCACAAGGGAAATACATGCGGGGTTCTAAAAGTGATAGGGTTAATACTTGGTCTCCAGCTTGGTTTCGTATGCTTTCTTTGACTATACTATAGTTGACAAGAAATGACCCAGTTCCAGGAAAATTTAACATACAGCATATGCCTATAGTGCATCCTCAAAAGATTTTTTTCCACCATTGCATATAAATTTTGAAAAGATGGTGAAGGTGCAGTATTTCTTTATCTTAAGGAAAATATTGGGGGAGTTTTAACTGACGCAAAACTTAAGGTCGGAGTATTTGTTCGGCCACAATTACGTGAACTGTTATCCGACCCATTATTCCTATCAAAACTGACCCTACTGGAGCCGGCTGCATGGTGAGCTTTCAAACAGGCTGTCCAGAACTTCCTAGGAAGGCACAAAACAGACAATTATGCAGAGTTAGTGCATAACATGATAAAAGCCTATAGAGTACTAAGTTGCGGTAAGTCACTGACAACTCTTTTTTTTTTTCATTCACACCTGGACTTCTTTCTATACTATCATGGTGCAGTTAGTGATGAGCATGATGAATTGTTTCATCAAGATATTAGTACAATGGAGGTAGGCTCTCAGGAGCGTTTTAGTCCCAACATGGCGTCTCTAAAGAAACCAACTACTGTCGGTATTTTCAGACACAACTGTTAATCATAACTTTAAAGCCAAATACTTAAACATTATTTGATACCTTCTACTTCCAATGTTAATAAATTTCTTATATCTTTGAAGCATTGTTTCGCAGTTACTTTATAATAAGTAACAAGTATTTAATGACTTATTATATTACTCGTGCAGTAAATTTTGATGAACCATCATTGACAAAAAAAAATTGAAATTATATTTTTTCAATTACTAAAAATTGTTGCTCGCTAGCTCAGTTTCGACTCTAGAACATCTACATTTGTTTCAGTAGCAGACCGAACATACGTTTTTTGCTGCCCACTGATATCGTATAAAAGTGACGAGTTTATAGAATAGATAGAGGTAAACCCAGACATCTTAGCTATCACACAGACAAAACTATCTGAAATTATAACTAATTCCATATTCCAAGCAAGATGCCAAGTACAAAGAAAATACAGAGGAAACAGGGGAGGAGGAGTGGCTCTGCTCGCTAGAAGTTAGCAAAGTTTCGAAGAGATCAAAACAAATAAAAATGAGCAAATTGATTACTTAGTAGGGTACAGTCAAGGTTGGGGGACCCAAAGAGGTGGAAGCAATGATTTACAATCCACCTAGCAATAGGAGACCAAGAAAGAAATATGAAGAGAATGACATGGCAATGGTTAACATCTTAGCAGCAAAGAGAACTCATAGGCCTAAAGTGAAGTTATTAATCATGGGTAATTTAAACCACAAAGAAACTGACTGGGAGAAGTAGGACCAACACTGTGGACCAGAAACATGGGGAAGCCAGGGGTGAAGGAGGTAATCAGAGAAAACCTTCTGTGTCAGAATGTAAAAATGACTACGTGAGAAGGAGTAGGAAATGACCCAGCAAGGTTGGTTCTGGTATTTACAAGAGCCCCTGTGAACTAGTGCCTATACTGTACTTAACATCTTGGGCAAACCTAGCCAGTAAATATTTGAGTTCAACCCCCTCTTCTATAGATTTTTAAGCATTGTAGATAATCAACACTCCTCATAGGAACAATTAAATTTTCGAAGACGGGTAGATGTTCATGTTCCTCAGCTTCAGTAATGTATATATGTATTTTTTTATTTTTTATTTCAAGTGTTAGAATAATGTGCTTTTTTCCATTTTTTTTGTGTTTTTCATCAAAGTTAAATTTTTAAGGTGTATAATGGAAATGTGTCGCTGGATTCAATTTACTAATGTAGGAAAGTTGTTCAAGATCTGAACTGGCAATAAAGCAATTGCAAAGGATTATAGACCGATAACACAAACGTCCCAAATCATAGTCTTTGAATGGGTTCTGAGAAGCAAGATGAACAGTCTGAAACTTCACGAAGGGGGTCGATGAGTTGAGTTTGGGGGACCCCGGGTTAGACGGACTCGAGTCCTAGAGATGGTAAGTACGATGATTGCACTCTAAAGGAGGGTTAAGATTTTGGATGGTCATCTGAACTATGATGTCTGGATGCTTCTGGCAAGACAGCAATCGATTGAATCAATGACGATGAATGTCTTTCCTCTTTTTTTCTTTTTTGGTCACTACACTGTGAGACGGATGGTGTGTTAAAGTAAATTATATTTCCATCATACATTAGTATAAAAACAATCGCTTAAAAGTACTCATTTCGATAACTTTTTGAGTCTTCTGAGTATATAAATATAAGACTAATAGGCTCTTAGTAACCAGAACAGGTGAAGTTTACTGAAGGAACGTTAAGTATATCATTAAATTGGGTTACTATGATGTCTAATAACAAAATTAAATTATACGTCTTTCATAACTGTAGATACTGATATCAGTGATATAGTTACATAGATTATCATACATCCTAGAACCTAGGATAACCCAAAAACGTCAGACAAAGTGACTTATTTCCATTGAAGGTAACTACATTGCTAATGGAATTATTTTCTCTACCTGTTTTTAAATTATATTTTTCACAACTGTCATGCTTAGGTTAGGTAAGGTTTGTCAGGAAACAGGACAACTGTTTCCTGACGCAGTTCTTAGTCATGTGATGACCCGCTACTGGAGCTTTTGGTCATCTGACCGAGGCCTTCCGCTGGCTTACCGGTCCACCCGAATGATATTGTTTAACAACATAGCCTGATTATTGAATTTTAATTATGTGAGGGTTCATATGTTTTAAAATTTGAAGTTAAAATATTTTACATTAAATATCAAGTAATTGTAATTGTATTTGTAATTGATTTTGAATCATATAATTATACTGCGAGCCTACCTGAGAATAAACCGTCTGGTATGGGTCGCATCCTCTGGAAGATCAGACAACCCTAGAGAAAATAAGCGAGGCTGTTTTTTTTTTTTAACCCTCCGGGGTAAGTAATCCGTAGAAAGATTTCAACTTTTTCATGAATTTTATCCACTTGTTGCAGGCTGTGAATGACAGCTTGTGTAAGAAGAGATTAAATTTAAGAAATTAACGATGTAGCCAGTCATCAGATGCGAATTAATGAAGATACCAATAGCACAGAACTGGCGTATTAGTATTAGATTAGTTATACCCTTCTTCATTCTCTAAGCTATGAAGGGTTAAGAGCACAGACTCAAAGAAAACGAAAAAGAGACAACTACGCTACTTTGCACCAATGTCAGTAAATATTAATGAAACAATTAGAAATACGTAATAGTAAAAAATAAACATATTTATTCAGCACCTCTTTTTTAAAGGATTTTTTCATTTCTTTATTCAGTTTAAAAGCCTGCAGTTTTAACATATTTATTTTTCTCTTTACCACAAAGAAAATTTTTAGTCTTTGCAATGAGTGTACTTTATTCCCATAAATGTGACCAAGTATTCACTGGTGACCTCCAGTTTTAAAGGCCCTCATAGAGTCGACAAACTTTCAACCTAACAAGTCTTAAGTGGTACATACAACAAAAATTGTATAGTATCTCTCTGTAGAAACTTGTTTGGATTGGCCTCTTGTAAGTTGCACTCTGGGCAAGTACTGTTGACACCGACACTCTGAGACACTTCTCTCAGACTTACAAGTGGCTATGGTACAAATTTCTAGCTGATTGCAGTAAGGGAACCCCACTGCCTACACAATACTAGAAGGAGATTACTTACTTGAAAGAAAAGGGTGGTATGTGTCCTGGTCTTCCTTATATATAACCCCTCCTAACACCATGTGCAGTGGAGAAACTTTGTCTGCAAAAGATGGGGTAATTAGTGTCCTGTCTGCACCTCAGAGTTCCCTGGTTACTAGGATATCCCTTGAGTAATATATGCAGTAAGTAACACTAGCTTCCAGACTTGAACTTAGGAGACGACGCTGTTACATACCAACACAAGTCGTCCGTCCGCCTAAGACCCACAGATAACTCACTAACGTTTCCCCCAGGAAACTGGCCAGATACTGAGAGAAAGAAAGCCTAGTCTTACTGTGACAGGGTCTGGATGGAGGCAGATGTCCACGGTACTTCGGGATCTCCTCCGTGGCCCCAGGACAGATGTTGGGTCACGTGGGGGGTGCTGCCTAATCTCAGCACGACTTGTCCGTGTGGAGTCTGGTCTGGGAAGGACGTAGGTCATAATTCCTGACCACCACACTGCCTAGATTCGTGTGGGCTGCCAGTTGTCTCTAGCTAACATAACCTAATGCTTGCCTATTCAGGCCTATAACTACCTATATTAGGGTGCTAGAGCTACACTATTAATACCTAACGTTGCCTTAATAATCTTACTATTAGTTTCTATCTGTACAAACTTGCCTAGGTGTTCCTAGGTGGATAAATCTATCAATTAAAATATACACAATAGTCACCTTCAAAAGCTGGAGTGTGTAGTTGTTTTGGTTGGGAGTGTGGGTTTATAAACTCCGAGGGCCGATCCACGGTATGTAAGGCTTTTACGGCTCACTTACCCTGTGGAACTTTTAGTGACTAAAAAAGTTTCCACACTCTCAGTTTGCATTCTTGAGTTGTATGAGAGGAAACAGCAAGTCTCCCAACACCTGCTGCCTCTGTTCACCCAGCAGTAAATAAATATCTACTAGTCGATTGTTGTGTGTGGCATCTTATCGACGGACATTAAGACCTGAATGGAAATAAGCCACACTGCTTGGCTTGCTGGGTTACTGAACTAAATAATAGGAATGAAGGATTTTTTTAATCATGAGAGTCTGGAAAGTCCCTGGTCTAAGGAATAAAGTAGATTCGATCTTAGTTGATAAGTGACCTTCAAACTTGGAGAAGAATTTGCAGTCGATAGGTTTTGCACTAAAAAATTAAGTTGTGAATAATTATACCACAGGATAACCTAACACAGTCTAGCCGGATATATTACCGCTGGAAATCTCAGCAGAACATAGCCAGATATAATACCATCAGGGTCTCATTATTTAGTTTCATTCAACATACATCATTATATGTTCAATATACATTGTCACTTTTCTACTTTTTGCATCTTCATTACTTAATATAATAATGTAGTAGTTGTAAGCTAAATGGTTATAACCATAACGATAATTTTTAAACAGCGGAAGGCCTCGGTCATATGACCAAAGAAGTCTCTAGCTGTGGGTCATTATATGACTAAGAACCGCGTCAGGAAAGAGTCTACAATTAAAAATTATTATGGTTGTTACTGAATTTGCTTCCTAACTTTTTCAAACTTTGAAGGAAGAGAATCTTGGCAGAGTCTGTTAGCAATTTTGAAGACAATTTTAATTGTTTCACTTTTATTTAACACACTTATTTAAATCAAATGAACTTCATTGTAGACTACGAGTTATCTGTATTAACTTCAGAATAAATCTTATCATATTTTGAAGCTACATAACACTGTTATGGTCATAATATTTTGAGATGTTTCACTTGTTTTTGAGATGTTTCACTTGTTTTTTGAGATGTTTCACTTGTTTTTGAGATGTTTCACTTGTTTTTTGAGATGTTTCACTTGTTTTTGAGATGTTTCACTTGTTTTTTGAGATGTTTCACTTGTTTTTTGAGATGTTTCACTTGTTTTTTGAGATGTTTCACTTGTTTTTTGAGATGTTTCACTTGTTTTTTGAGATGTTTCACTTGTTTTTTGAGATGTTTCACTTGTTTTTTGAGATGTTTCACTTGTTTTTTGAGATGTTTCACTTGTTTTTTGAGATGTTTCACTTGTTTTTGAGATGTTTCACTTGTTTTTGAGATGTTTCACTTGTTTCAGTGCTCATGATAGCGCTTAAAGCTGGCATAAGCTTGGCAATAGTCAGTGTGTCCGCGGCTTTTGGTCACAATGGGGCCCATGCTAACCACAATTTTTTTATAATAATAATAATATCTTTATTTACTACAAGTACAAGGTATACAGTCCTAGCTGATATCAATGACATACTGCTATATAGAAAGTCCCTTGTTATGCTGAGCATTTCGGGCAAATTTGGTCAGTATCCTAGGATGCGACCCACACCAGTCAACTAACTTCTATGTACCCATATTACTGATGAGTGAACATAGACAACAGGTGTACAAGTGTAAAGAAACACGCCCAATGTTTCTACCCTGGCTGGGAATCGAACCCAGACCCACGCCGTGTGAAGCGAAAGGTTTAGCCACCAGATCACTTACTAAAAACAACTCATTACTTTTAGCTTCAATTGCAATTACAATCCCTCCAAGCCAGAAACCAAGTTCTTATTTACGTCGAGCAGGGAAACTGTCCCATACGTCTGGTCACAGCCCAGGACAGCACTTGTCCCATACGTCTGGTCACAGCCCAGGACAGCACTTGTCCCATACGTCTGGTCACAGCCCAGGACAACACTTGTCCCATACGTCTGGTCACAGCCCAGGACAGCACTTGTCCCATACGTCTGGTCACAGCCCAGGACAACACTTGTCCCATACGTCTGGTCACAGCCCAGGACAACACTTGTCCCATACGTCTGGTCACAGCCCAGGACAACACTTGTCCCATACGTCTGGTCACAGCCCAGGACAACACTTGTCCCATACGTCTGGTCACAGCCCAGGACAACACTTGTCCCATACGTCTGGTCACAGCCCAGGACAACACTTGTCCCATACGTCTGGTCACAGCCCAGGACAACACTTGTCCCATACGTCTGGTCACAGCCCAGGACAACACTTGTCCCATACGTCTGGTCACAGCCCAGGACAACACTTGTCCCATACGTCTGGTCACAGCCCAGGACAACACTTGTCCCATACGTCTGGTCACAGCCCAGGACAACACGCGCATATCGGCTACAAAAATTTGTCGATGCCACTGAAAATGAAATATTTTATTATAGGTCATTTCGAGCATCATAACCCAAGTGTTGCTTTATTGATCCCTTGTAGCAGGATTTTCTCTTTTCATCATTCACCAGCGATATTTGATCTCTGTGACTGATTACTGTAGATGTAGAATTCTACAAATTCCATTCACACTAAAAAAGAGGATATTGCTTTTAACGTTTGTGTTTGTGTGTGTATGGTGGATAATTTTGTCGGTATGTTTGAGCATACTCTCCTATATATGTATACATGGGCCTGGACATAAAAAAATGCAAATGTGGATGTGTATGTGAATGTGTATGATCTTTGATCTTTGGAATGACAGCAGGACGAGTATGTCATTTATACGGGAACGCATACAACTCACCATTTGACAATCAGGAAATTTGTCCATCATATTCCCAGGAACTCTGATCGAGCTATCGCGAATTTATTCTCAGATACCTGTTATTTATGCAAATTATTATCATTATTATTACTATTTTATTATTATTATTATTATTATTGAGTTGTGTAGATGGTAGCTGGTATGGACAATTCACCTTAAGTAAGTTTAATTAGGCACAGGTTCACATAAGTACAATTATTATACATAGTGTAAATAGCCTAGGATAACCCCAAAAAAGTCCGACAAAGTGACCTATTTCCGTTGAGGGACCTTGTCCATGCTTACTCATGTGCTGGGAGGTAGCAGACATGTTAGGAGTAAGGCAGGATAATATGAACGCACATAAACTAGACATTGTTAATTGGCAGATGGGTATTTCCAGGCTGATGCGGGTAAGAGCGAGCCATGTGTGTATAGTTGCTTTGGATTCGATCCTGTTTAAAGCTGTGCTAAAATTACTAGCCCGATGTGTTGATTATAAAACAATTTCAACTCAATTCTCTTTTTTTCCATGATTACTTATTAGAGTTTTAAAGTTTTACTATTACAAAACAAGAACACTCCTGTATTGTTAAAGGCACAAAGTGTTTCTGAGCAGTTTGTCACCGGGGAAACTCGTATGTAGGTGCGATATTGTTTCACCATTTGGGAATGTCAATTATAAGTTATTCTGGATGATGATTTAATAAAGATTTTGGTGGGTTGAATGTCAACTTGCACATTTTGTCTTCATATTGTGAAGGATATGCTTTTATTCATGTGTGTGTGTGTGTATGTGTATAGCATTGGCGTCTTCTGCCGAATAAACCGAGTGAATATTTGTTTAGGGAATAACTGCAAAAAATCAATCTGATCGTTGCGTGAAAAATATATAAATCATGGTTTTTAAGTAATATTAAATAAATTTAAGCCGACCTATCATATATTTAGTAAAATCTGGCTAAAAATATATTTACGTTAGGTTAGGGAAGGTTAGATGATGTTTCTAAGTTAAGTTAGGTTAAAAAAATGTTTTTTTTTTTATAGCTTTGTTAGTGATTGTCTGTCAATCTTTAAAAAAAATGAAAAAGTCTAATTTTTAAGGAAGTTCGGTCTACATACATTCATACACACTGTCACTGTGTATGAATGTATGTACATACACACAAAAGCATTCATGCACACACAAACATGCATACATCTACATACATATATTTTCATTGATACACGAGTATAGTGGCAGGACAGGACCCTGGATGGTTGCTGTTTATGGTAGGATGGGAGTTCCTCCATGGATGGTTGCTGTTTGAGGCAGGAGAGTGGTGCCTCCCTGGATGGTTGCTATTTATGGCAGGATGGAAGTGCCTCCATGGATGGTTGCTGTCTATGACAATATGATTTTACCTCACTGAATGGTTACTGTCTGTGGCAGGAGAGTGGTACCATCCTGGATGGCTGCGTTCTATGAAAGACTGTCATTTACTCCCAGGATGGTTGATATGCATAGCAGGATGATATTACCTCCCTGGATAGTTGCTGTTCATGACAGGATGGTAGTACTTCCCTGGATGGTAGCTATCTATAGCTGAATGGTATTGTTACTGTCTGAGACAGGACATTACTACCTTCCTGGAAGATTGCTGTATGTGGCAGGACAATAGTACCTTCCTAGCTGGCTGTTGTCAATGCCTGGACTGTAGTACTTCCCTAGAAGGTTGCTCCCTATAATAGAATGGTAGTAACTACCTGAATGGTTAGTATGGCAGGGCAGAAGTACTTCCATAGATGGTTGATGTTTATATCAGGATGGTAGTAACTGCCTGAATGGTTGCTATCTGTGGATGGATGGTATTACCTCTCTAGATTGCCTGTGACAGTTCAGTATTATCTCCCTGGAAGATTGTGGCAGGAAAGTAGTACTTTCCTGGATTGTATTGCCTGTGACAGCATAGTAGTAGTTGTCTGTAGCATGTTAGGAGTACTTCCCTGGATGTTTGCTGTCTACGGCAGGACGTAGAAACTCACGGTGTGGTTACTATCTGTGTCAGGACAGTAGTGCTGCCCTGGATAGTTGTTGTCTGTACAGTAGCTTGACAATAGTGCCTACCTGGATGGTTGTTGTCTGTGGCAGGACAGTAGCTCCTCCCTGGATGTTTGCTGTTTACAGATTATACATAGAAAGAAAGGTGCGAGAGATAAGCAATAAAAATGTAAGCTGGAAGGAGAAATCACCAGAGACAACGAACAGAAATGCAAAGAAAGAAAGGTAAGTGAAAGAGAAGGATAAGGAGAGGAGAATGAAAGAAAAGGAAAGAAATGAAGTTGGAAATGAGAAGTAGATGGAAAAAAAAAAACCAGAAAAATGGAGAAAGGAAAGAAGAGATTAAGTGAGAAAGAGAGTGATTGAGAAATGAATATGTAAGGAAAGAAGGGATAAAGAGGACCAAGACGGAGAAGCAGAAAGACAAAAACAGATTGAGCTAGAGTGCTCATGGTGCACCGTAACATATACTGTTCTCCAGAAACCCTCTCTCCTTTGTCTCCGTGTTCCATGTCTCCCTTCATGTCTTCCATGCTGTCTCCCTCTCTATCTCCCTGTCTACCTTCCTGTCACTCTCCCTCCCTGTTTTCCTCATTCCTGTTCTGTCTCCCTTTCTATATCCAACTCTCCCCGTCTAATCCTTTTCCTATCTTCTCTATTATTTTCCATTTTCCTGCCCCATCTCTGTCTCCCTTACCATCTTCTTATCTCACAGTTTGTCTCCACCCTCTCCTCTCACCGTCCTGTCTCTTCGTCTCATTGCTATCTAACACCTCTCAGTTTTTATCACAAAAAGTTTCTCAAAAAGACCTTTCTATAGTCTTCCCGAGTCCATTACTTCCAGAGAACCTCTTCCAGAGGCTCGTTCTTCCAGGATCTTCCTACAAAGAGTTGCTTAATAACACGGAGAAGAAATTTTTTCTTGGATAATTTCCGACACCCTGCTGCCACAGTGGCAGTTTCTGGTAATAGGTAGGGGAAGTTATAGCGTAGGGGAGGCAGAGAGGTGGTGTTGGGGGTAAGGAGAAAGGACCGGGGTAAGAAAGGTGGCAGTTGTTGGTGATGAAAGTGGTGGGTTATTTTGTGCGAGATAGTGGTTGGTAGGGACAGAGGTTGTGGTGGTTGGTAGGGACAGAGGTTGTGGTGGTTGGTAGGGACAGAGGTTGTGGTGGTTGGTAGGGACAGAGGTTGTGGTGGTTGGTAGGGACAGAGGTTGTGGTGGTTGGTAGGGACAGAGGTTGTGGTGGTTGTTAGGGTGAGAAAGGTGGTATTAGTGAAAGTATAGTGATAGGAAATTTAGGATGTTGGAAACGGAAGATGTAGTGGATAAAGTAGGAAGGTGGTGATTGAAATTAAGGGAAGTGGTGATTGAAATTGATGGAGGTGATGCTCGAAGGGGAGGGATGTGATGGTTGAAGTGGAGGAAGACGGTGGTGGTAGTGGTGTGAGTTTTCAGTTGCTGAAGAGGAAGGTTGCGGTGGTTGTTAGGGAGGGAAGTGGTTCTAGTAGTGAGTGATGACTCTAGTGGTGTAATGTTGTAGTTGTTAGAGAGGGAGTTAGTGGTGGGAGGCGACGGAAAAACAGTAGTTGTTGAGGAGGAAGTTAGTAGTTACTTAAGGATTTAATGGTTGCTGGGATGAAAGATGGTGGTTTCTAGGGAATCAGATGAAAGTAGTTAGGTTAAAAGATGGTTGTTAGAAGAGACGTTGATTGCTAGGGAAGAAGTAATCTTTGTTTGGGTAAAAGATGGTAACTTCTAAGGAAAGAAATGGCGACTTCTAGGTGAATAGAGGGTTGGTGCTAAGAAAAGTGATAATGATTGTTAGGGAAAGGGATGGTGGTTGTTAGGTGAAGAGATGACATTCTAGGGGCAGAGATGGTTGTTGTAAGAAGAGATAATAATGATGATTGTAAAGTTTAAAAATACAGTAGCAGCAGTTAGGGAAGAGATGATGGTTGTTGTTAGAAAATAGATGGTGGTTGCTAGGAAGTGTGATGGAAAAGAGAAACAAATGTAGTTATACTGGATTCAATATTGATGAAGTGTCGTCCACATGGTGGGCTTTATAAAGTGTCGTCCACATGGTGGGCTTTATAAAGTGTCGTCCACATGGTGGGCTTTATAAAGTGTCGTCCACATGGTGGGCTTTATAAAGTGTCGTCCACATGGTGGGCTTTATAAAGTGTCGTCCACATGGTGGGCTTTATAAAGTGTCGTCCACATGGTGGGCTTTATAAAGTGTCGTCCACATGGTGGGCTTTATAAAGTGTCGTCCACATGGTGGGCTTTATAAAGTGTCGTCCACATGGTGGGCTTTATAAAGTGTCGTCCACATGGTGGGCTTTATAAAGTGTCGTCCACATGGTGGGCTTTATAAAGTGTCGTCCACATGGTGGGCTTTATAAAGTGTCGTCCACATGGTGGGCTTTATAAAGTGTCGTCCACATGGTGGGCTTTATAAAGTGTCGTCCACATGGTGGGCTTTATAAAGTGTCGTCCACATAGTGGACAATGTTCGCCGGCGTGTATTCGTATCATGTTACGCCCAGGGTGTATGCGAAACATCGTTAGTACAGAATTTCGTGTAATTAAATTTGCGCCTCTTTCGTATCGTATCGATGTCTCGTATCATATCTATCCAGGAGAGACGGTGAAGCATTGTTTCGGACGCCTTAAAGCCATCCACTAATAAACAACCTGATCTGGGTTCACCGAAATGTCCTTTGGGTTCCTTCAATTTACGTTCTTGTATGTAAAAGGAACGTATGCATTGATGAGAACATTTAAAAAGAAAAGTTTCGCAACGAGTGCCAATACGTTTTCTTATTAAATGTTCCCATATGTACATAAAAGTTCTAAACCTTCAACTTGGCGGTATTTTCTTACCAATTACACAACGTTCATCATTTTTCATCCTGATATTTCTTCTCAACAATGCAAATTTCACGAGATGAAGTGTACATGGCTGGGTGTCAGCAATGTTATGGGGATGGGCACTTGCAAGAGCTGCCTAATGTCCCCCTGTGGACGGACTATTTTATGCTGTAACACTGTTCATATATCACCCAGTTTTTCGGTCGCAAATATAGCAAGATAAGTTGAAACTTGTACAGGCCAAAGACATGGTCTGCTGCCTCTACTACTTGGCAACTAGAGACTGGGATGCACACCCAACAGTTGGCTATATATAACCTATTTTATCAGCAGTGAGGCACAAGCTACCTCCCACCCTAGTACTTATATACCTCGTGGTTATACATAAATCTTTCTACATGGATAATGCCAGCTCTAATAATCTCTACTGTTTATCTGAAAGTAAGTAGCTGGAAAAACTTGAGCAATGTTTTGTTTACTTGGAGAGAGTTCCGGGGGTCAACGCCCCCGCGGCCCGGTCTGTGACCAGGCCTCAGGTCCCCTACGGCGATGGATTACTATGAAAGTTAGCGAGTTTCTTGTTCTGTTGGTGGACAGGTTATATGCAGCTTTAATAACCCTTGAGTAGACATGATTTTATATATATATATATATATATATATATATATATATATATATATATATATATATATATATATATATATATATATATATATATACACCAATAACAACACTGCGACTAGCCAAGGAGTCGAACCCATGGTGAGCGAAAACACATGACGCTTTAGCCCACTAGGCCACACAATCCTTAAGAATGGCTCATCCAGCCAAGCTAGATGTTGTACCCGTCTAAAGAGTCATGTGTTTTCGCTCACCATGAGAAGGGCCAAAACAGCATGGGTTCGATTCCTTGGCTAGTCGCAGTGTTGTTATTGATCAATACCACTCGTTCGTGGGTACAATAATATAATATACTGCTCGTTGGGCTAGTACACCAAACAGGGAGTAGAATGAAATTAGTTTAGAGACGTCCACACCACCGTATGTCCTTGGATGGCGGGTACAACATCTAGCTTGGCTGGATGCGCCATTCTTATGGATTGTGTGGTTTTGTGGTCTAAAGCGTCATGTGTTTTCGCTCACCATGAGGCGGGCCAACGCAGCATGGGTTCGACTCCTTGGCTAGTCGCAGTGTTGTTATTGGTATATATATATATATATATATATATATATATATATCGTGCCATATAAAAAAATCGGTTAGATGAGGTTTCTAAGTTATTTTTTAAAGTATTTGTATCACGAGGTGGGTGTGGGAGTCCCCCAAACTCACCTCCTGACAAGGCAGGTGTTGGGGTTCCCCCACACCCACCTCCTGACAAGGCAGGTGTTGGGGTTCCCCCACACCCACCTCCTGACAAGGCAGGTTATGGGGGTCCCCCACACCCACCTCCTGACAAGGCCGGTGATAAGAACGTGTTGAACCCATCGGGAAAACTACATAAATATTAACTTTTTCAGATTTTTTTCTCATTTATAACTTATCTTAAGAGTAACGAAGCAAACCTAGGCAGTGCCAGGTTATTCTGCTAGTTTGTAATAGAGTTAATTTAAAACACTACATTTTTTTACAATAGTTATACAGTAAGTTCGACTCTCAATGAGTAGATTGACTTTTCTCAGGATGTAAAACTTTCCGGTATTGGTTAAGTTAGGAGGTGGCCCACCTCTTTTGTTGGAATTTCCACCAACATCATACTATCTAGTTTAATCATAATATCCGTTCCAGGATATCGATTAGTGAACCAAGTTTCTTCATAGCTTTCTATGAAGCCTTGCCTTCTCCACCTGTTTGATGGCAAGATCTCCGGCACCCCAGGACGCAGCCCCACACAGTCGACAATCACCCAGGTAACTACATGCTGCTAGGTGAACAGGGGCATCAAGCGTAAGGAAACACGCCCAAGGTTTCACCCGTGAAAGGGATCGTTCCCGGACCCACAATTTATAACGAATATTTTTTTAATTTATTTTTTAGTAGGATTTCTTAAATTATGCTTTTATTAAAGTGTTGGCGTGCAATCATATAAAATGCTAGATAGTCGCTCCTTCCTCAGGAAAATGACCCCCTGACCATCTCAAGAGAAGCCGTGATTGCCACCACCGGCTTAAGCGGAAAAAAAAGCTGAAGTTGTTTGCGAATGTATGAATATATAAATAGAGGTACATATGTTTTTTAACACACAGACACACACACACACACACACACACAGTAACAGCCTGCTTGACCAGGCAAGCACCAGACAAGCCTGGGCCAGGGTCGGGCTGAGGCAGAAGGAAAACTCTCTATCTTGCTATTTGTCGTTCATCCCACTGTACGCACAAGAAATATCTTAAGTCAGATAATTACTGTTTAAAGTTCAGTTACTAAGCATCCTCTATCTTAAGGACATTGAAATACTGTCTGTTATATAGATGATGTGTTGCAGAGAGAGTTAAAAGGCAGGACCAGTAGCTATGCTTTAACCCCTCTAAAAATAAATGGGCGAATACAAATGCACATACACACACACACACACACACACACAGGACGGGGTGCATCACCAACAAGGGATGTATCGAGTGCTGGAGGGAATACACACATCTGAGGGGGAGGTGAAGCAGTTACTCAGTGACCTTGATACCTCAAAGGCAATGGGTCCGGACAATATCTCACCATGGGTCCTTCGGGAAGGAGCTGAGGTTCTGAGTGTGCCACTTACCAAAATTTTCAACACATCCCTTGAAACTGGGCAGCTACCTGAGATATGGAAAAAGGCCAACGTAGTCCCCATCTTTAAAAAGGAGACAGAAAAGAGGCACTAAACTACAGACCGGTGTCACTTACGTGTATAGTGTGCAAAGTCTTGAGAAAATCATCAGAAAAAGAATGGTGGAGCATCTGGAGCAGAACAGGTTAATCAACGCCAGACAGCACGGTTTCAGGAAGGCAAATCCTGTGTAACAAACCTCCTGGAGTTCTATGATAAAGTAACAGAGGTAAGGCAAGAGAGAGAAGGGTGGGTTGACTGCATTTTCTTGGACTGCAGGAAGGCCTTTGACACAGTTCCTCACATGAGATTAGTAAAAGATGGAAGACCAAGCGTGTATAACAGGAAGGGCACTGGAATGGATCAGGGAATACCTCACAGGGAGGCAACAACGGGTCATGGTGCGTGATGAGGTATCACAGTGGGCGCCTGTGACGAGCGGTGTACCGCAGGGGTCAGTCCTAGGACCAGTGCTATTCTTGCTATATGTGAATGACATGACGGATGGGATAGACTCAGAAGTGTCTCTTTTCGCAGATGATGTGAAATTAATGAGGAGAATCACATCGGATGAAGACCAAGCAGGACTTCAAAGTGACCTGGACAAGCTTGACATCTGGTCTAGCAACTGGCTTCTCGAATTTAACCCCACCAAATGCAAAGTCATGAAGATCGGAGAAGGGCAAAGAAGACCGCTGACAGAGTACAGGCTAGGTGGACAAAGGCTACAAACCTCAACAAAGGAGAAAGACCTTGGGGTGAGTATAACACCAAGCACGTCTCCGGAAGCACACATCAACCAGATAACCGCGGCAGCATATGGGCGACTGGCAAACTTAAGATTAGCGTTCCGTTACCTTAACAAGGAATCGTTCAAGACACTGTATACCGTATACGTCAGGCCCATACTAGAGTATGCAGCACCAGTCTGGAACCCACACCTGGTCAAGCACGTCAAGAAACTAGAGAAAGTGCAAAGGTTTGCGACAAGGTTAGTTCCACAACTCAGGGGTCTGTCTTATGAAGAAAGGTTGAGGGAAATAGGACTAACAACACTGGAGGAAAGAAGGGTCAGAGGAGACATGATAACGACATACAAAATACTGCGGGGAATTGACAAGGTAGATAGTGACAGGTTGTTTCAGAGAGGGAACACAGAAACAAGGGGACACAACTGGAAGCTGAAGACTCAGATGAGTCAAAGGGATGTCAGGAAACATTTCTTCAGCCACAGAGTAGTCAGGAAGTGGAATGGACTAGAGAAAGATATAGTGGAGGCAGGAACCATACATAGTTTTAAGACAAGGTATGATAAAGCTCATGGAGCAGGGAGAGCAGAGACCCAGTAGCAGACAGCGAAGAGGCGGGGCCAGGAGCTGAGTCTCGACCCCTGCAACCACAATTAGGTGAGTACACACACACACACACACACACATACACCAGTTTAGAGATGTAAAATCTTGTTTTACAAACCTGTTGAAATTGGAAGAAAAAGTAACAATATTTATACAGGAGAGAAACAGAGGTACACGTTGGAATATCAATTACTGTACTCCGGTGGATCAGAGAGTACCGTCGGGAAAGGAGACAGAGTGATTGTCCGGGAAGGTATATCAGAATATGGAAAGGTGAGAAGCGGGATTCCACAAGGATTGGTATCTGGACCTGTTCTGTTTTTGCTATATGTGAATGACGTACCAGAAGCGACTGGGTCACTTACATCCCACTTTACTAAATATGTAAGTGAAACGAAGAGAATAAAAAGCAACGAGGACAGGGAAAGGCTGTATATGAATTTTGACAAACTGCAAGCGTGGACAGGTAAGTGTTTGCTTGAAATCGTCCCCAGTAAATGTAAGATTATGATAATTTAGGAAGGGGACACGAAGACTGGAAACTAAGTAGTACTAAACACAAAGGGACTAAAGACCTCACTCAGACTACTTCACATCTTTCATTGTCTTTTCTCTGTTGTGGACTGATGAAACTACTGGCTGGTGAAACATTAATACAGTAAAATTACCCAAGTGTTGCAGAAGTGACTCCTATCAATTAGTCGGTTTTCTAGACTATTTGCATAATAATGGCTGTCTGACACAGCATCATCTTGGAATATTAATGCAGAGAATTCGTCTATGGCTAACCTATTGGCATGACCTATTTTCTCTAGCCTATTGTGTCCAGTGACGCCTCCTGCAACTGCTTCGCCTCATCTGTCTCTACTATATAAGTCCCTTCTCCGTGCACACTTTTGTCAAGACTTATTATTAGCACACGTCATCTTCAGGCTAAGGGACTAAGTACACCAAACGCTTTCACATCTTCCACCGTGTTTTCTTTGTATCGGACTGATGAAGCCATAAACATGCGAAATGTTTCCGCAGTAACAATGCCTTTGGTAGTCTCATCATAGTCATTAAGGTCCTTTACTGAACATATGTCAGGTCCATCTTGGAATATGCAGCATAAGCATGGAACCCACTTGACAAAACATGTCTGACGAAGGTGCGCATATATATATATATAATATGAGGGAGAGGGAGAGAGAGAGAGAGACAGAAAGGAGGAGGGAGGGACAGACAGAGACAGAATTTTTAAACTAGGCAGGATATCCCGGCTGATAAACAACTGTATAACGTTGAGCACTAAAGCTACCATATTTAGATTAGCTGGAATTATATTACGAAAATCAATTTATTTGTTATTTTAGTAGTATGGGAAGTGATAATAACAACAGTAGTCATGGTAACTAAAATGGAATTAGCGACAGTAGTAGCAGCAGTAATAGTAACAGTAGCAGGAGCAAATGTAGCATCACCCACACTACCACCTCAACCAACACTACTAGGCTGCAAATTTTGAAATAGCATCATAAGAATCAACAGCAATAGCAGGAGATTCAGCACCATCACCCTTACCAGGAGCTATAGCAAGAACAGCAGCGGTACCTCCTTAACTACCACCAGCTGCAGTAACAGCTGAAGAAGTGGCAAGAGCAGCATCACAAGCGCCTTCAGCAGCAGCAGTAAAAACACAGTGGTAGCAGACACAGACATTACCATGTCAAGTTAAACTCTCTATACTACTTTACAATAAAACAAAATATGCGTCAATAAAGTGAGAGAAAGATGAGGAATAATGTGACACACAGCTCCCGGACATTTGGCCGACGGACACTTCGCCGACGGACATTTTACCGGACATTTGACTAAACGGACATTTTACCGGACATTTGACTAAACGGACATTTCACCGAAGGGATATTTTACCGAACTGACATTTATCCGAATGGACTTATGGCCGAACTGGCATTCATCACAGCATATTTCGCAAACATTAAAATGAAGAAATGCTGTATGATCCTTGTTGGTTTAGCGCTTTCTTTAATTATAATAATAAAAAGAAGAAATACAAATAACAAAAAAAATTAAAAAGGCCATAAAATAACTAAGCTAACCTAATTATTCGTTCGGTCTATTGCCCGTTCGGCCAAATGGTTGTCGGCGCAGTGTCCGTTCGGCCAATTGTCCTTCGGTCAAATGTCTGTCGGCCAAGTGTCTGTCGAATATCTGTCCGGCCACGATGATACACACCCATATTAATGATATGTTCACCACTCGGTGTACATAGCTCAGTTAATATAAGAGATGTGTAACTCCCAGTGTACTTAATATGAAAGTTTATTGTAATCCCTGTTTTAGTTATAAAAGCGTTCAGGACTGGTGTACACGTTATGTACAATAAACCAACATGAGAGAGAAAATGCGCACACAGGAGGTACAAGGTTACACACAAGAGGTACAAGGTTACACACAGGAGATACAAGGTTACATACATAGGAGATACAAGGTGACACACACAAGAGGGACAAGGTGACACACAAGAGGTACAAGGTGACACACACAAGAGGGACAAGGTGACACACACAAGAGGGACAAGGTGATATGTGTTTTCTCGGATACTTCACCTGTCTTGAGGAAGGAGAACGGTAACAAGGTACAAACGGTTCGATGTGTACAATAATTATTTTGGTTATTCATATTAAAAAAAAAATACAACTCTGGTAACATTAGCTTCGTCTGTTTTCTGAAGATCATGTGGTCTAACATCGTGATTCCTGGATCTGTTATCTGTTTTTTCCGTGCTACGATCAGATTGGACTGAGTTTCGAATCCTGTTATTCTTTTCCATTTTTTTTTGTTTGCCGTGTGGAAGTAAGCTAAAATTCGTCACAAGTTACGAAATTATTATAATCATGGGGGAGCGCTAAACCCGTAGAGATTATACAACGAATGTGGGGGAGGGATGGAAGGTATTTAGGCTCAGTTTGGGGAACTGGAACACAGATCCAATTCCCTAGATCAAAAGCCCCTCACCAGCGTCAGGAAACATCCCTTGAGGGGACAAGTTTCGAAAACAATTTAGGGGTCCTTGCTAACGAAAACTTAAATCCCAGGCAGTAGTGTCTTAGTGTGCACAACATGGCTATTAGAAGTATTAGTAATAAGTCCTTAGGTTATGGTATAGCTTGTCTTGTCGTTGGCTGGACATAGATTATACTGCATAGTTTTAGTTTTCCTGTTGAAGAATTAACATTAATGAACCCTAACTACATACTACTACTACTACTACTACAGTGAGAGGATATGATTTAAGTATACAAATGCAAAAATAGCAATACAGAAACGTGATTAAATAAAGTGGTAAAGGTGTTAAGAGAGAGAGAACTCTTAGCAACAGATTCAGCTTAGTGGAAACAGGTGTGAAAATTATGTATACAAAAGTCGAGCAACATTATGGGGCTTTTTAAAAGGATCTTTTGTATATACAGTGCACAGTCAGTATAATTGTGGACTGTCTTGTGTGAAATCGCCAGATCGTTGCCCATTATACTTAGGTTATTCGTTGATTTCAGAATATAATTATTTTCGTTTTTATTATTAAGCAAAATTGTATACATCAGCGTAGTTGGGATAGCCTAGTACTAGCGAAAGCAACTCATACAAACACCTCGAAAATGTTTAATTTAAATCAGTACTTCAGACACAAAGACTGTTAGCCAATTAACATTGCAAGTGTGCAGAAAAGTCGTACCAAAGTGCCATGTGTGACAGTGGGTGGGAGGACTGAATTTTTTCATAGATTAAAAGATTAAAATTGTATTCTCCTGTTCTCTTTTGCTGTTTATAAAACACTTCATGAATTTTTTTCTCATGGTAATAATAGTCTTTTTTTTTTTTTTGTAATCTTCCGTAGAGGGATTTCCCTTTTTCGGATTTTCTAAGCAGTTTACATTTCATTATACTGCAGTTCACTTTATCTCACGTCACTTTTCATGTTTCTTGGTATAAAAGTCTATAGACTTTAATTTTACTAATAATTTCCGCCTTCATCTGTGCTAGGTGTGGGCTCCATCCTAGTGCTACATTGTTTTGAACTTGTTCTTAAGAATATTGTAAATGGTGATTTGAAAGATTCCATGTTGTTTATAACCCAGTTTTATTTTTGTATATCTGAGATATGATGCGCAAATGGTATTTTGTTTTTATACACCATGATTTTAAGACAGGTTGTGTTTTACCTGTCTTTCACAATTGCTGGGGTTTATTTGGTGAGTATTATATGCTTGCCTGGTGTTTAATTAGTGAGTATTATATGTTTGCCTGGTGTTTAATTAGTGAGTATTATATGTTTGCCTGGTGTTTAATTAGTGAGTATTATATGTTTGCCTGGTGTCTAATTGGTGAGCATTATATGTTTGCCTGGTGTTTATTGTTTTCTAGGTATTTACCGATATTCTTCTGATGCTAATCGTGAGCAAAAATGCACATATAGAGGAAAAATGCATTCCGAGAGGTAAAAAACAGTCTCACCAAAAGAAAGAGTAGTTAATTTATTATCCAGGTGAAAATGGGGCAAAATACACACCTTATAAATATTCCCAAAGATCACTCTAATTGCCTTTGCCTCTTAAAAACTTCAAGAGATCTGAGTTCTCCTAACTTCAAAGCTTACAGCCCAAGCTAAGCTGCTGGTCTCTCTCCTCTTTCGTCTGATTCATTTTCGTGACCTCTCCTTTCATTCTCCATTGCTGTCTTAAAAATATACAAAAGACGTCTAAAGCCATGCCCTGACAAACAAAAACAAGTCAGAACTTGGAGTTCCTTTGAAGAACCGCAACATCAGAGGTATAGTTTGTCTTCCAAATGCAGATTTAAAAGCTAAGATTCTCCCCTATCATTACATGTTACATTAATCTAAAAGTCTCCACATCTCCACATGGAATAATTTTTGAGGCTGTTGTGAACGCTAGGCTAGTAAAAATAAGTATAGTTCTCAAAGATTTCATCATTTAGGACACTGAATGATCAGCTCTCGAACACCCAGAAGTAGCAAGGATCTCTTGCCTTGTCAGACACAATGTATCAAAAATCCAGAGGGCTGACTGATGAGCCGAAGGCACAGTCTATAAGGAAATACTACAGATCTTACTAGAAGAGAGAGACAATCATATTTGCTATCCGTGTCAAGTAAAAGTTATGAGGCAAGCCCAGGAGCTTGAGGTCACTTCTTGCAAGAAGTGCTTACTGTGTATCTGACCCACATTTTGCTTTCTTCACCTTTTGTGTTCAGGTCCATATAGGTCTGCTCAAAGTAAACCTAATCAGAATTATTACAGTGTGCTCGACACTTCTTTATTTACGTCTCGTTTTATCTTCTTGAACGTTTATTCCATTTTTTTATTTTAATGAATTGTTAATCATTTAGCACTGAGTTTCTTTTTGATTGGTTGGATATCCTTTCCTATCCATATGTCTTTTTTTTATAGGATATTAATGTCTGTATCGATCACATGAAGAAGTAAGACATCAGAATAGCTCCTTCTAGCCTAGCTTTGAAGCAGCAGTCATACAGACTTTTAACACTGTGGAGCATGATCAAGGAGCATTTAGTAACTCAGCTTACACAGGAAAACCTGATAACAAGTGACGCTGACGCCTACAGATATCACCGCCTCCGAGGGCACCTGACCCTGACATAGTTCTTCACTTCACCACACACCTTTCCAGTATATAATGTCCTGTCGTACTCGTTCTTCTATCCTAGATAAATCTCTACCCAGGCGAAACGTCGCCTATAATAAATGTTTCTCAGTGCATCCAATGTCTTTTTTATCATATTTGGCAGCAAAACTTGCCATCCCAAAAAATATTGGGAGGCCCTAGGCCTCTTTTTAAATGTGAATTTGCTACTAACGTATCTATAATATGTCATTTGCGGCTGGATGTGAGGGAGGATGAACATTTATAAATATCCCCTTTAAAAATTAGAGATACCAGGAGAAAAGATGGCTCCCTTTACTTCATACACTTTTCTTGTGTTGAAAATGTTCATGGAAAGATAAAAACTTGTTTAAATCGCACAACTAATTTACATCAAATATATTGTAATTTACGCTGTTACAATAACTTTTGTTTTTATTTTTAAAGCGTGGCCATAGCCGAGACATTCTAGCAACCACATGATATATATATATATATATATATATATATATATATATATATATATATATATATATATATATATATATATATATATATATATATATATATACACCGAGAGATGTATTACTCACTCAGCGTTTATATACTAATAGTTTAATTTAGTCCCTATTTTAGGAATTTAAGTATTCTTGTCTGGTGGTATAAGGATTAGGTAGAGTCTTTCTGACCTCCTCCCCCCCGATGACCAGCCAACTACCAATCTCGTCCCTTCAAAGAGGTTCCTTGATGCCGCTAAGAGGCTCTTTTTCCAAGAAAGTGAACCTGCCATCTTCACTGGTTCCAACCATATTGTTTCTTATTCCCCTAAAACCCTGTATACCCCCTAAGGATTGATAATTACCGCACTAAAGGATGTGATCTAAAACTGTTAACTAATATCCAGGTGCATATGTAGTGTTCGGTGATCAGGTGTAAGGTGATAAATTAGACACATGTTCAACACTTGGGTATCTTTAATGAGGAAACGTTTCGCCACACAGTGGCTTCATCAGTCCATACAAAGGAGAATGGTGAAGAACAGGAGAAGTTTGAGGTAATCAGTCCCTCAGCCTTGAGTTGATGTATTCAGTCCATCAATCTTGGACTGATTACATGGACTGGGTTCTTTTCTTGGCGAAGGTATCACCTTCATCATGGAGTAATCCAGTACGTTAATTCCTTCTACCCCGGATTTTTGAGTATCTATATCTGGCTTCTCTGTCTCACTCTCCATTACTCCTATCGCATGCACTGAGACACAGTGGCCTGAGGTTATGCAATATTGGGATATCTCTGCCGGAGGACGCAGCGACCGGAATACATCTAGTCTTTGGAAGTGGATGCGTTAGGAGAAAGATCAATTAAAGATAATGTGATTCACAAAACAAATCGATAAAGTCGAGGGAACGATCAGAAATCTGAGGGCAGAAGTAAGTTTCCATTGGATTCAAAACTGGGAATGTATCACTGTAACGTTGTGCCTATGATTTTTATAAAGGTGAGGCACTGTGTGAGTGTTGCTACGAGGAGTCTGTAGGTGATGGAAAAGTGCCACAAATCAATGTGCTCTCTGGTTATATACAAGAAACAGATATGCAGACATTTTTAAGATTGTATACAACTACGAAAGATTGAATTCAAAGAGTTGACGAGAGGATAAAATGGTGTAATCAAGTTAACTGGTGGAATAAAACAGGTTGATTAAGAAAGTGCATAAGTTAGGGATGGTTGTAAGGTCTCTGTAACGTCAGAGAAGAGATGGATGTTGTGTGAACAGGAGTTAAGGAATCAAACATCCATCAGGGATGTGTGATCCGGTAACATCATAGTAAGTGCAGAAGTGTTATTTTTTTTTTAATTTTAAGTGCCTATGAAATGTAAACATGGTAATATAAATGAAAAGTGCCAGGAAAAAACAGCTAGCTAGTCATGAGTTTTGGATGTCGGAAATACATTATTCTTACGGATAATTTTTATATGTATATAAGATTTCGATTTACCAAGTAATTTATAATTTCGTTTGTATTTTTCACAGTTAGTATTCCATTTTAAATCGCCACTTTTGCACCAAAACATGACCTACTCATGCAATTTCAATTATAAGAAACCTTAATAAACTTTTTAATCATGACATTCAGCCATTATTTACTATTTTTTTTCAATTTCTTTGCTTAACAGCGTTAAAAAAAAAATTTCTCACTGTTTACAACTGTGGAGTCACATAGTAGTCAAAAGCATATCTATTAAAGGAAACACGAGGGTCCTGATCCATGGGTTTGGAATGAACATTCATTGTGAAAGATCTGGAGAAGAGTACCAGCACTCCGAGGCAGCTACAAAGCTCCAACTGTTGAATCGTGGGCGAAACTCATCTCAGTTGGTGACATCTGTAGAGAGATAATAAAAAGGCGTCAGAATTTGTTTTAGAAGATTCTGAAACTATCAAGGGAGAAACAATGCGCTTAGTGCAATTTGTTAAGTAACTTACTATTTAAGTGCTATGTGATGATAAGTGCTTGTATTCAAGTACCGTCCAACTTTCTGTTTAAAAGTCTGGGACACATAGGAAATTTGACTAATATTCTGTTGTTTTTTCCCGCAGTTACGTGAGTTACTGCATCGTGTTCATGTGAATCTTGCCAAGCGCGTTCAACTTTGCATCGCTAATGGTGGACAACATGTTGAAGATATTCATTAAAATTACTGTACATGTTGACTATCCTCATTCATCCTTTTCCCCCCTCTCCTCATTCATTTTCCTCTCATCACACATTTTGCCTATTCTCTCTCATCCATCTTTCCCTCTTCTACCTTCCCATCCTTTTTTCTCACGTCTTCCCCTAATCCCCCACACATCTTTGTCCTCTCATTCCATTTTTTTTTATAGCACAGTGACACAGTCATCCTCTTCTTCCCTCACCTATCTCACCTGCTGTAGGCTGTCGGAGGCACAAGTTACTTTTCTCCATAAGTGAAGGCCCAAGGCCTTGAGGGAGGCGAAGAAAGAAATGCTGGCGAGGGAGTACATAGGCAGGAAGAGGAGGAGATGGAGACGGTGTACCAGATGGCTGCCCTGTACCATCCATTTCGCCACCGACAGTTTCCTCGAGGCCACCGGGATTAATGTCTGTAATGATACACACGCGTCACACACACTGGTGCTTAAGTACTCATCATGCTCTTTTATAATCTAACGTCAAAGTCTGCAACGACACAGAGGCAGGGATCATGCCCATTCGTAAACTATAGTTAGAAAATCACATAAAACTTTGCGAACATTAGAACGGGAATGTGTGAAAATTATAATAGTTACCGACAAGTTGCCATCGTTGAAAGGCAATGGTAAAGGCTATGGTAAAAAAATCTGTTAAATTTGTTAATAGATCAGAGGAAAGTATAAAATTAAAATAGCTTTTACTTATTCATTATATTATTTTAACAAAACAATTCTTGAATAACGTCCATTTAGATGAGAGGTTTCGTTCTAAAAGGAATACCAAAAACCGTCTGTAAGTCTGATAGATCAAACTAAAAGCTTAGGTAGCTTCAAATATAGGTTAAATAAATACATGAGTGAGTGGGTATGGATTTGAGTGGGACTTTCACTTAAGTTAATAGGGTAATCAAAGTTTATTTCTTGGGTAACAATGATAATGGGTTGGGAGAATATTTTTTAGTGGGTTTGGGTTTGACAAGGACCTGCCAAGTATGGGCCAGTAGGTCTGCTGCAGTGTTCCTCCTTTTTTTTTTGTAATTATACACGAACTCTCTCTCTCTCTCTCTCTCTCTCTCTCTCTCTCTCTCTCTCTCTCTCTCTCTCTCTCTCTCTCTCTCTCTCTCTCTCTCTCTCTCTCTCTCTCTCTCTCACACACACACACACACACATACTCACACACAGGGGAAATGTCCTATGAAGAAAGGTTAAGAGAAATCGGCCTGACGACACTGGAGGACAGGAGACATGATAACGATATATAAAATACTGCGAGGAATTGACAAGGTGGACAAAGACCGGATGTTCCAGAGATGTGACACAAAAACAAGGGGTCACAATTGGAAGTTGAAGATTCAGATGAGTCAAAGGAATGTTAGGAAATATTTCTTCAGTCATAGAGTTGTCAGGAAGTGGAATATTTGGAAAGTGACGTAGTGGAGGCAGGTACCATACATTGCTTTAAGAAGATGTATGATAAAGTTCATGGAGCAGGGAGAGAGAGGACCTAGTAGCAATCAGTGAAGAGGCGGGGCCAGGAGCTATGAATCGACCCCTTCAACCATAATTAGATAAGTACAATTAGGTGGGTACAGCCAGGAGCTGTGACTCGACCACTGCAATAACAAACAGATGAGAACACGCACACAGGCAGCATTAACAGTGTCACTGATATGTATAGTATGTAAAGTCATGGAGAAGCTTATCAGGAGAAAGAAATAAGTTCATACATGGACAACCAGCACGGTTAAAGTATGGAAAATCCGGTGTGAAAACCTACTGGATTTCTACGAAAAAGTAACAAAAGCAAGACAGGAGAGAGAGAGAGAGAGAGAGAGAGAGAGAGAGAGAGAGAGAGAGAGAGAGAGAGAGAGAGAGAGAGAGAGAGAGAGAGAGAGAGAGAGAGAGGGATGGACAGATTTCATTTTCTAGGTCTGTAGGAAGGCTTTTGAGAGTACCACACAAGAACTAGTACAAAAGCTAGAGGAGTAGGCAGGAATAACAGGAAAAGCACTGCAATGAATCAAGGAATTCCTGACAGGAAGGAAACAGCGAGTGACGAGGTGTCGGAGTGGGCGCATGTATCAAGTGGGGTTCCACAAAGGTCAGTTCTAGGGCCTGAGCTGTTTCTTGTATATGTGTATGACATGACAGAATGGATATAGTCAGATGCGTTCCTGTTCGCAGACGACGTGAAACTAATGATGAAAATGCAAGCGGACCAGGATCAGAAAAGACTACAAAAGAATCTGGACAGGTTGCAAGCCTGGTTCAACAAATGGCTCCTGGATTTTGACCCCACCAAGTCCAAAGTCATGAAACTTGGGGAAGGACAGAGAAGACCGCAGACAATACACCCTCGGAGGTAAAAAGGCTGCAAACCTCACTCTAGGAAAAGGATGAGCATCATACTGAGCCCATCCCCTGAAGTACATTCAACCAAATAACTGCTGCAGCATATGGACACCAGGCAAACCTAAAAATAGTGTTTCGATATGTAAGTAAAGAGTCATTCAAGACACTGTACACCATGTATGTCAGGTCCATACTGGGGTATGCAGCACCAGTATGGAACCCACACCTGGTCAAACGTGTCAAGAAATTTGAGAAAGTACAGAAAGTTTGCAACAAGACTAGTCCCGGAACTAAAGGGTATGTTCTACGAGGAGAGGTTAAAGGACACTGGAGAACAGGAGGGATAGGGCAGAACATAATAACGATATATAAAATACTGAGAGGAATTGACTAGGTGGACAGAGCCAGATGTTTCCGAGATGGGACACAGGAATAAGGAGACACAACTGGAAGTTAAAAACTCAAATGAACCATAGGGATATTAGGAAGTATTTCTTCAGCCTTTGAGTTGTCAGGAAGTGGAACAATCTGGAGAGTGAAGTAGTGGAGGGACGATAAGACTCTTGGAGCAGCGAGAGAGTAGACTTAGTAGCGACTAGTAAAGAGGAGGGGCCAGGAGCTGTGAATCAACCTCTGCAATCACAAATAGGTAAGTACACACACACATACACACACACACACACACACACACACACACACACACACACACACGCCCCGGTGGCCTAGTGGTAAAGCTCTCGCTTCACGCACGGAGGGCCCGGGTTCTATTCCCGACGGGGCGGAAACATTTCGAAGTGTTTCCTTACACACACTCACGCACATACATACAACAGGCCTAGTGTCAAATCGACATGTGCCTAGGACAAAATGGTAACTAACACACACACAATACGAAAATAACATAGCATCGAAAGTCAAGTCTGACCCGAAGCTGTTGTATAGCCACATCAGGAGGAAAACAACAGTCAAGGACCAGGTAATCAGACTGAGGAAGGAAGGTGGGGAGTTCACAAGAAACGACCAACAAGTATGTGAGGAGCTCAACATGAGATTTAAAGAAGTATTTACAGTGGAGACAGGAAGAACTGCAGGAAGTCAGAATAGGGAGATACACCAACAAGTGTTGGATGAAATACACACAACCGAGGAAGAGGTGAAGAAGCTGCTATGCAAACTTGATACCTCAAAGGCGTTGGGACCGGACAACAGCTCTCCGTGGGTTCTTAGAGAGGGAGCAGACATGCTGTGTGTGCCACTAACAAAAATCTTCAATACATCCATTGAACCTGGGCAACTACCTGAGGTATAGATGGCAAATGTAGTCCCAATTTTTAAGAAAGGAGACAGGCATGAGGCATTAAACTACAGATCTGTGTCACTGACGTGTATAGTATGCAAAGGCATGGAGAAGATTATCAAGAGGAGAGTGGTGGAGCACCTAGAAAGAAACAAGCTTATAAATGACAACCAGCACGGTTTCAGGGAAAGAAAATCCTGTATCACAAACCTACTGGAGTTTTATGACAAGGTAACGGAAGTAAGACACGAGAGAGAGAGGTGGATAGATTGCATTTTCTTGGACTGCAAGAAGGCCTTCGACACAGTTCCTCAAAAGAGGCTAATGCAAAAGTTAGAGGATCAGGCATGCTTAACAGCAAAGGCACTGCAATGGATCAGAGAATATCTGAAAGTGAGGCAACAACGAGTCATGGTACGTGACGAGCTGTCAGAGTCTGCGCCTGTGACGAGCGCGGTTCCACAGGGGTCAGTCCTAGAACCTAGACTCAGAAGTGTTCCTGTTTGCAGATGATGTAAAGTTATTGAGGAGAATTAAATCGGATGAGGATCAGGCAGGACTACAAAGAGACCTTGACAGGCTACAAGCCTGGTCCAACAACTGGCTCCTTGAATTTAACCCCACCAAATGCAAAATCAAGAAGATCGGGGAAGGGCAAAGAAGACCGCAGACAGAGTATAGTCTAGGAGGCCAAAGGCTGCAAACCTCACTCAAGGAAAAAGATCTTGGGGTGAATATAATACCGAGCACATCTCCTGAGGCGCACATCAACCAGATAACTGCTGCAGCATATGGGCGCCTGACAAACCTAAGAATAGCGTTCCGATACCTCAGTAAGGAATCGTTCAAGACTCTGTACACCATGTACGTCAGGCCCATATTGGAGTATGCAGCACCAGTTTGGAATCCACACTTGGTAAAGCACGTAAAGAAATTAGAGAAAATGCAAAAGTTTGCAACAAGACTAGTCCCAGAGCAAAGGGGATTGTCCTACGAAGAAAGGTTAAGGGAAATCAGTCTGACGACACTGGAGGACAGGAGGGTTACAGGAGACATGATAACGATATATAAAATACTGCGAGGAATTGACAATGTGGAGGAAAACAGGATGTTCCAGAGATGGGAGACAAAAACAAGAGGTCACAATTTGAAGTTGAAGACTCCGATGAGTCTAAGTGATGTTAGGAAGTATTTCTTTAGTCATAGAGTTTTCAGGAAGTAGAATATCCTAGAAAGTGACGTAGTTGAGGCAGGAACCATACATAGCTTTAAGACGAGGTTGATAAAGCTCATGGAGGAGGGAGAGAGAGGACCTAGTAGAGATCAGTGAAGAGGCGGGGCCAGGAGCTATGAATCGACTCCTACAACCATAAATAGGCGAGTTCAAATCCCTGAGTACTTACGTGGGGTACGGAGAGGACTGTGTACAACATGAAGACTTGAAGAGCCGACTTAGCCGTCTTGCGTCGCACTAGTGCTTCAGTTGTCGCCTTATTTTCGTCATGAGGCTGGCCACGACACTCGTGCCGAAACTCAAGAGCCACCAGGATATAAAAGAGGAAAGTCGCTAAAGCCCCGATACTGTATACTCCGCTGTACGCCACCAGAAAACAGAAATCTTTGCCTTCTTTCGAACATATTGTTGTCAAAATGCTCACGCAGGGTAACATTAAACAAACAATAGGTGACACCCAGCAGGCAATGCACAGCTGGCGACAACGAGCTTTCGTTAGTATGTTGTTGTAACGGAGTGGCCAACATATGGCCACATATCGGTCAAGTGCTAAGCAGGTTATGTTGAGGCAACACACGGCACTCAAGTACCTCTGCACTAATTTAACATAGCAGTTAGCTGGAACATTATCCAGTAAGATGGGTGTCGAGACTAAGACAATCGCATAGACAAAGGAGAGAGACGAGAATATCCCGATGCTGACCATAAGAGAGCTGGAGAACCAGAAAGAGAGCTTCCTCCTCAAGTCTCGGTTAAGGAAGGTCACATATCCAGCCAACAGACACTCTGCGAGCGTTGCCGCGCTGAAGGTCATGTAGATATAAGTGAACTTAATCTTGTCATCATTTCCTACCGTCTGGTTTACAGACATTGCTTGCACAAGACTAGGACATTTAAGTAGTACTATTTTCACAAACTCTAAGTTTTCTAATTTTTTTAGGTCATCATCTTTTGTAGTTTCACTTGACTGTTGAGTATCCCTTGATATGTTTCTATTCCCCTCAATATGTCTCTTTTTCAAAATTGTTTCATTTCAATTTTTTGAAGAACAAAAACTCAGTATTTTGTAATCAGAATACAAAATTTTCACATGAAGCTTTTGTATCTCTCAAAGCTAATATAACACACTCTTAAAAAACAAAGTCTCAGTAACGTTTAGTTGTCTACATTTGTAAGACACGACGAATTTTTCAATCCAAAGAATGAGTATTTATATCGTTAAAAAAATACCCAAAAGTTCTCGCTGCTCAAATGGTCAAACTAAAATTTTGTTGTTATTTTATCGACCTCAGTTTTAGCTACTCAAGGGCAAGTTAAAACCTTTGTAAAATATGTTAAATATGATACATTGGCTTAAAGATACGCGTGACTTTCAATTGGTAACAAAGTTGTCTGTGCTGGGCCTCCCACCAGTACAGCTACTCTTGGTACACTGACGCATACACCGCTCGTCAGCTGATTATTACTTTCATTGCTTAGCCGTAATACATTGCGCATCCTGTGACGAGTTTGTCTGTACTGGCCCGTGTGGGGCTTTTACGTCTGTTAAGCAATTCGTACAGTTTCCTAACTAGATCTGTTTCTGTCGCTGTTCTATCTGGAAGCCTAGGAGCTAGAGCTCAAGCCTTCCAGTAAGTCCAGGAGATGGAGATCACGTTCAAGAGGCCCATGGTCAGAAACTCTAGATTAACGCCCTCGACGCACAGGAGCTGTAGACCAACTCCTTAATGAGGCCCAGTAGCAGGAACTTAACCCAGACAAACCCTGGAAATATTTTTCTAGTAAAGGACTCAGAAAATCAAGGAACAGTACTGCTCAAATATGGGAGTACATATGTTAATTCCATTTTCGCGGAGGGAGCAAATACAACTAAATTTTTCTCAAACTTCGACGCTCTATTAAAAACAAGTTATTATTTGTCAGTCTTTTTTTTTTTAATCTTTAATGCTGTATGACCCTTGTTGTTTTAGCGCTTAATTATGATTATACCTGGAGAGGGTTTCGAGGGTCAACGCCCCCGCGGCCCGGTCTGTGGCCAGGCCTCATGGTGGACCAGGGCCTGATCAACCAGGCGGTTACTGTTTGCCGCACACAACCCGACGTACGAACCACAGCCCACATGCACTACGATCATGGAAGAAAGAAAACTATATTATCTTTTTGAACTGAGCGCAGCAGAACTGACGTAAAATAATTTTGTGTTAATTGCATTTTCACTGCCGGAGCAGACAGCTAAATTTGTCAAACTTCAACACAAAAAAAAATGCAAGTTTTATTAATTTTAAGATTTTCTCTTCATAACTCGATTTTTTTTTTAATGCTCTGCCGTCCTTTAGGAAAACAAATAATTTCTATCTATATAAAAAACTGGCCACACCAGGGTTATCACAGCTACACCCATGCAAATCCCAATAGCTTAAAAAAGATGAGAAATTGGCCGCAACACAATAACAAAACGAAACTTTCACAAGCGTTGAACATAAGCCAGATATACAAGCGTTGAACATAAGCCAGATATACAAGCGTTGAACATAAGCCAGATATACAAGCGTTGAACATAAGCCAGATATACAAGCGTTGAACATAAGCCAGATATACAAGCGTTGAACATAAGCCAGATATACAAGCGTTGAACATAAGCCAGATATACAAGCGTTGAACATAAGCCAGATATACAAGCGTTGAACATAAGCCAGATATACAAGCGTTGAACATAAGCCAGATATACAAGCGTTGAACATAAGCCAGATATACAAGCGTTGAACATAAGCCAGATATACAAGCGTTGAACATAAGCCAGATATACAAGCGTTGAACATAAGCCAGATATACAAGCGTTCAACATAAGCCAGATATACAAGCGTTCAACATAAGCCAGATATACAAGCGTTCAACATAAACTTGTGGAAATAATAGCTAGAACTGAGTATACTACAAACTCTAATCACACAATAAAGCGGAAAAGTAATGTGAAGGACCTGGGAGTGGTAATGTCTGAGGATCTCAGCTTCAAGGATCACAACAGTGCCACTATCACATCTGCGAGGAAAATGATTGGATGGATAATGAGAACATTCAAGACAAGAGATGCTAAGCCAGCGATGATCCTTTTTAAATAACTTGTTATCTCTAGGCTGAAATACTGTTGTACATTAACATCTCCATTCAAGGCAGGTGAAATTGCAGATCTGGAGAATGTACTGAGAACCTTTACTGCATGTATAAGTTCCATCAAACACCTTAACTACTGGGAACGCCTGGAAGTACTTGACTTGTACTCACTGGAGCGCAGGCAAGAGAGATACATCATAATCTACACCCGGAAGATCCTAAAGGGACTGGTCCCTAATCTGCACACAAAAATCACTCCCTACGAAAGCAAAAGACTTGGCAAGCGATGCAACATAGCCCCAGTGAAAAGTAGGGGCGCCATTAGTACACTAAGAGAAAACACAATAAGTGTCTGTTCTACAGCCTCCCACCAGCCATAAGGGGACTTACCAATAGACGAATTTGGAATGGTATGTAAAGTAAACATTGGAAAGAGCAGAGTGATATGAGCAACAAAAAATAATTTGGCAATATAAAATTGGATATCAGGTTAGAAGGAGGGAAAATGGAGGAAGTGAATGTGTTCAGATATTTGTGAGTGGACTCAGCGTACGGGTCCGTGAAAGAGGAGAAAAGGTACGTGGTGGTAGGTGGTGCACTGAAGCATCTGTGGAGATAAAGAACGTTATACGTTATATCTGCACTAACACTCTAAAATGGGAGTGAAGCATGAGTTTTTAATGTTGCAATAAGGAGGACACTGAAGGCAGTGGAGATGTCGTGTCTGAGGGTAATGTGTGGTGCGAATATTATGCTGAGAATTCGTAGTGCGGGATACTAAATGTATTATCCAGAGGATTGAGGAGGGGTTGTTGGGGTATGTTGGACATTGAGAGAGGATGGAGCAAAATACGATGACTTTGACTTAGAGGGTGTGCAAATCTGTAGTGGAGGGAAGGCGAGGTAGGGGTCATCCTAGGAAAGGTAGAAGGGAGGTGGAAAAGGAGGTTTTGTATGCAAGGAACTTGGACATCCAGCAAGCGTGTGTAAGTGTATTAAATAGGAGAGAGTGTAGGTAAATGGTATTTATAACCTGACGTGCTGTTGGAGTGTGAGCATGGTAACATATATGAAGGGATTCAGAGAAACTGGTTAGCCGGATTTGAGTACTGAAGGTGGACAGTAAAGTTCCAGTCTTTTACACAGATCAAGTTTACAGGCTAAGAGCTGTTATCCCTACCTTGGCTCATTTCTAAGCCCAGCCCAATCTAAGGTATACTATCACTTCCCAGGATCTGTGTAAAAAAATAATTACACATGAAGTGAGTCTCTAGTGTGCACATTTGGGTACTGTGAGATCTCTCAGTCCTGTGCCTTATTTATGTTTCCCCTCCATGAACTCATACTGACTACACAGCTCCTACAACTACTACTATTACTACTAATAGTATTAGTTCTCAAGAGGTTAGTTCCAGCCCTTTGAGGACCTGACCCTACCACTTATCGTGCAGGTTTTTATCCTGGCGAGTTTTCTGCGGCAGGAGGGTTTTGCCCTTCACCCACTTTCGCCATTGTCTGAACACTGAGGTGAACTGCAATAAATCTATTGGACATGTTAAAGCGTTTCTGGTATAGACATAGATTTATAGCTGATGATTTTCTGCACCGGGAGCTTTAGGGGATAAGGAAATAATAGGGGCTGAAGCCCCCCAAGCCTTCCCTTGCTGCAATTACTGATTTTTTTTATCATGATGTATACTGTCTCTGACCTTGTAGCTCGTCCACTGCTGGACGATTGCGCAAGTCTCCTAACAATTACTGCCCTTGTTCACCTACAGTAGCAGTAAATAGGTACCTGGGTAATTCACTCATAGGTACCTAGGTAACACAAAATTTTGGTCGGATTTTTAAGCTGAAGGGTTATTCACCTAGGATAACCCAATAAAGCCAGTGCTTATTCAGAGACTGTCTGCCTTAATTCCATTGGGGTGCCTTTAATATTATCCTCCAGGATGAGACCACTAACAGTCAGCTAAGTGAACAGAGGCAGCAGGTGTAAGGAAACACTAGGACGATAAGAGACAACATAATAAGTGTCAGGGGCCCAAGACTGTTCAACTGCCTCCCAGCATACATAAGAGGGATTACCAATAGACCCCTGGCTGTCTTCAAGCAGGCACTGGACAGGCACCTAAAGTCAATATACCTGACCAGCCGGGCTGTGGTTCGTACGTCGGTTTGCGTGCGGCCAACAGTAATAGCCTGGTTGATCAGGCCCTGATTCACCATGAGGCCTGGTCACAGACCGGGCCGCGGGGGCGTTGACCCCCGGAACCCTCTCCAGGTATATTCCAGGTATAAACATGCCCAAAGTTTCGCCCGTGCCCTGATCGATCCCAGACCCGTCAATATTTGAGCTGAGGACGCTACCAATCAAGCCACGAGTACCTAAGTGTCAGTCATTTGTTGTGGGACATATCCTGGGGAAGAGTATTAATTAAAGAGCCCTAATAAAGTCTTCAAGTAACTGATATACGATTAATAATAAATAAGTTACCCCATTTTTGTTGGCGCTGATCAATTTTCTCTGAATACTAGAGTTAATAATTTGCATCAGAGACTATAAGAAACATAAGAAAGGACAGAATATATACGTCGCTGATTCTGAATAACTGTCTAACATATGTTATCCCTGTATATATTATGATTATAACTCTCATGTTATGTGTGCATTGGTAGCGGATGTGCAGATCTTCCATTCCGATTCTGTCCCTCAGTCTGGTTCCTGTTCTGGACAGCTACAAAGAGTCCAGAACACCAGACCGAGGGATAGAATCAGAATGGAAGATCTGCACATCCAACAGGAGATCGACGCAATAAATGTCAGTATAGACAAACTCAAGAAGAGACAATTACATGCCATGTAAGAACTCTATATACCAGACAGAGGAAAAACCCCTCCACAACCAACTAACACCACTGACTACATCAACACACCTCCCCACGTTCCATTCACAAGGAGGACTTCCCAAGACCAAAGATTCTGAGTGATCTCCCTGAAAATATAGAAGAATAGGTACCGCCAGAGCCATTCTATGTTCAAAATAGATAAAACCACCACTTCTATGGAGACCCACATCTAACCAAGCTAACCAAATAACATCTGTAAACCTCATATGGCAGGATACCACCTTGGAAGCAGAACAGCCAACCACCAGCTCCAGCAAGCGCCCTACAACTAGCCCTAGCAACTAGCCCTAGCAACTTGCCTCCTGCGCCAAAAAAAAAAAAAAAAAAAAAAAAAAACGTTATTGGCAAAAACTATACGTACTTCCAATTCACCGCCACGCATGCATACAACTTGATATTATCATATAATAAAAGGGAATAAATGGAATTAAACTCCATCATTTGAGGGGGACCTTGAGAGCTGTGAACCCCAAACACAGCATTTTCTCAGAGAGGAACTTAACTTGTCAAATACAGAAACCCCATGGAGTCCAGCCTACATATGATATTAAAACGCAAGTGTTTAAATATCAATATATAGGAGTAGATGTAATTACAGGGAAGGACACACAGAAATCTGCGCCCAGTAAATTCACCCGCCCGGGTAGGCTGGAAACTTAGTCTAGACAGAAGAGAAGAACTCCTCTACCTAGACCTTCATGGTGAGGCCAATTATTGTTTATTTTATTCGTCTATTTAAATGGCATAGCTTTTAATATTCTTATTTGAGTTTTTCTACTTGTTTGTTCATATAAAATTGTGATCTCTGTGTGTTTCTGTGTAACTATCTTACCTCGGTATCAATTTCCGGTGTTATTGTGTTTAATATTATGATCTTTGTATCACTAGTGTAAATATTTATTATAGTGTAACAACGTTATCTTTGTAGCCTTGATATTACTATATATTTAAGGGTGATATTTGCTTTTGTAATAGTACTGCGTAAAATATTGTGACCTTTGCGTCTCTGGTGTTATTATGTATAAGTGTAACATTTATATCTCTGGTATTACTGCATCTAACCCAGTGATCTTCGTATCTCTGATAGCACTAGCAAAGGTTTTCTGATAGTCTAGGTAAATACATCTCTCCATCCATTTCTTTATTCAACAGTTTCTCCTACAATAACTTTACATATTATAAATACAGCATTTTGTAGACAGAAATTCAAATTGTTTACCAGTCATTATGTTGAATCAAATTTCCTCTAACTATTTTCCCAATAATGTTACATCACTTATCAGGATAAGTCTAAACCACCTATCCTGACACTTTTTTTTTAAACTTTGGAACACAGTGTACCATCTACATTTGTCTGCATATGTTCCCTCCAGTATTGTGTTTGTATACTCACCTAATTGTGGTTGCAGGGGTCGAAACTCAGCTCCTGGCCCCGCCTCTTCACTGATCGCTACTGGGTCCCCTCTCTCCCTGCTCCATGAGCTTTATCATACCTCGTCTTAAAGCTATGTATGGTTCCTGCCTCCACTACATCACTTGCTAGACTATTCCACTTCCTGACTACTCTATGGCTGAAGAAATACTTCCTAACATCCCTTTGACTCATCTGAGTCTTCAACTTCCAATTGTAACCCCTTGTTTCTGTGTCCCCTCTTGGAACATCCTGTCTCTATCTACCTTGTCTATTCCACGCAGTATTTTGTATGTCGAAATCATGTCTCCCCTAACCCTTCTGTCCTCCAGTGTTGTCAGGCCGATTTCCCTTAACCTTTCTTCGTAGGACATTCCCCTTAGCTCTGGAACTAACCTTGTTGCAAACCTTTGCACTTTCTCTAACTTCTTGACGTGCTTGACCAGGTATGTGTTCCAAACTGGTGCTGCATACTCTAGTATGGGCCTGACGTACACGGTGTACAGTGTCTTGAACGATACCTTACTAAGGTATCGGAACGTTTTCTCAGGTTTGCCAGTCGCCCGTATGCTGCAGCAGTTATCCGGTTGATGTGTGCTTCCGGAGACGTGCTTGGTGTTATACTCACCCCAAGATCTTTCTCCTTGAGCGAGGTTTGCAGTCTTTGGCCACCTAGCCTATACTCTGTCTGCGGTCTTTTTTGTCCTTCCCCGATCTTCATGACTTTGCATTTGGCAGAGTTAAATTCGAGAAGCCAGTTGCTGGACCAGGTGTCCAGCACTGGACAATCTTGTTCCGTTCCAGGTGCTGCACCATTCTCCTCCTGATAATCTTCTCCATAACTTTGCACACTATACATGTAAGTGACACTGGTCTATAGTTTAATGCCTCGTTTCTGTCTCCTTTCTTAAAAATGGGAAATACATTTGCCTTCTTCCATACCTCGGGTAACTGCCCAGTTTCAAGGGATGTGTTGAATATTATGGTTAGTGGCACACACAGCATCTCTGCTCCCTCTCTAAGGACCCACAGGGAGATGTCCGGTCCCATCGCCTTTGAGGTATCAAGGTCACTGAGCAACTTCTTCACCTCCTCCTCAGTTGTGTGTATGTCATCCAACACTTGTTGGTATATTCATTGTTGGTGTCCCGCTCTGTCTTCCCAGAGTCCTTCCTGCCTCCACTGTAAATACTTCCTTAAATCTCGTGTTGAGCTCCTCACATACCTCTTGATCGTTTCTTGTGAGTTCCCCATCTTCTTTCCTCATCCTGATCACCTGGTCTTTGACTGTTGTCTTCCTCCTAATGTGACTATACAGCAGTTTCGGGTCAGACTTGACTTTCAATGCTATGTCATTTTCGTACTGTCGCTGGGCCTCCCTCCTTATCTGTGCATACTGTGTACTCACCTAGTTGTGGTTGCAGGGGTCGAGTCACAGCTCCTGGCCCCGCCTAGTGTGTGTGTGTGTGGTCCCAGGCGACCTTGCTGGATTGGAATTATGTCTTTTCTAACTGCAGTCGAGACTTTCCTGTGGAAGGAATTGCAAGAGGGGAGACAGAGAAATCTGTATCCTCTAACTATACCCTCCAAGACAGCTATGCACGTACACCAAAACACAAAGATATCGTTTATATATATATATATATATATATATATATATATATATATATATATATATATATATATATATATATATATATATATAATTTCAATTATGTAGCAAAATAAGTGTATGTCTGAACGTGTTTAAATATCTGCACGAATCTTAATCTCCTTACTCATTTTTTTGGTATTGGAAAATATGCACAGATCCATAAATGCGGCCGCATAAACGCACACTGCTGGTATGAAGCTGGTGGTGGTGCTCAGGCTGCTGGTGTGAAGCTGGTGGTGGTGCTCAGGCTGCGGGTGTAAACTGGTGGTGGAACTTAGGTTGCGGATGTGAAGCTGGTGGTGGTGCTCAGGCTGCGGGTGTGAAGCTGGTAGTAATCAAGTTGCTGGTGTGCAGCTGATGGTGATCCAAGCTGTAGGTATGAGACCAGTGCTGTTCTTCAAGCTGTAGGCATGAGACCAGTTCTGTTCTCCAAGCTGTAGGTGTGAGAACAGCAGTATTACCCAAGCTGTGACGACCCACATTGCTCTCACACCAGGAAGTTGATCAACACGGAAGTGTATGTGGCATCACCTTACCTCCTCTCACTAGTGTGTCTGGATTCTGGTGAAAGATTCTGCATCTCACAACCTGCAGTTGCATTCTTCTTTCCTGAATCAAATTTGAAAGCCTCTTAATCACCATGCGCTGTATGATCCCTATGGGTTTAGCACTCCTGGATGAATATAATAATAATGATCCCATCCTGCTTTCTGATTTGAAATGATAGATAGACACCACCACTGTGATGGTGTATACTAGGTAGTCACCACCACTGTGACGGTGTATACTAGGTAGTCACCACCACTGTGACGGTGTATATCAGGTAGACACCACCACTGTGACGGTGTATATCAGGTAGGCACCACCACTGTGATGGTGTATACTAGGTAGTCACCACCACTGTGACGGTGTATACTAGGTAGTCACCACCACTGTGAAGGTGTATATCAGATAGACACCACCACTGTGACGGTGTATATCAGGTAGACACCACCACTGTGACGGTGTATATCAGGTAGGCACCACCTCTGTGACGGTGAATATCAGGTAGGCACCACCACTGTGACTGTGAATATCAGGTAGGCACCACCACTGTGACGGTGAATATCAGGTAGACACCACCACTGTGACTGTGAATATCAGGTAGACACCACCACTGTGACTGTGAATATCAGGTAGACACCACCACTGTGACTGTGAATATCAGGTAGACACCACCACTGTGACTGTGAATATCAGGTAGACACCACCACTGTGACTGTGAATATCAGGTAGACACCACCACTGTGACGGTGAATATCAGGTAGACACCACCACTGTGACGGTGAATATCAGGTAGACACCACCACTGTGACTGTGAATATCAGGTAGACACCACCACTGTGACGGTGAATATCAGGTAGGCACCACCACTGTGACGGTGAATATCAGGTAGGCACCACCACTGTGACGGTGAATATCAGGTAGACACCACCATTGTGACTGTGAATATCAGGTAGACACCACCACTGTGACTGTGAATATCAGGTAGACACCACCACTGTGACTGTGAATATCAGGTAGACACCACCACTGTGACTGTGAATATCAGGTAGACACCACCACTGTGACTGTGAATATCAGGTAGACACCACCACTGTGACTGTGAATATCAGGTAGACACCACCACTGTGACTGTGAATATCAGGTAGACACCACCACTGTGACTGTGAATATCAGGTAGACACCACCACTGTGACTGTGAATATCAGGTAGACACCACCACTGTGACGGTGAATATCAGGTAGACACCACCACTGTGACGGTGAATATCAGGTAGACACCACCACTGTGACTGTGAATATCAGGTAGACACCACCACTGTGACTGTGAATATCAGGTAGACACCACCACTGTGACGGTGTATAACATGAATGCAAAACCACAGTGACGGTGCATAACAGGGAAACTCCCCATTACGGTGCATAACAGGGAAATCCCCACTGTTACGGTGCATAAGAGGAATTCACCATCATTGTGATAGTGTAAAATAGGAAGACACCACTAATGAGACGGTGTAAATCTGTGACGGTGTAAATCTGTGACGGTGTAAATCTGTGACGGTGTAAATCTGACGGAGTAAATCTGTGACGGTGTAAATCTGTGATAATAACTTCACCGATTTGACTTACATGAAAGTGCAGACCGAAAGCCAAATTATTTACCAGTTAGTATGTGGTTATTCTCTAAATGTTAAATCCACTTTACTCTCATGACTTTTTCAAATAATTTAAGAACACTTCTCAACGAAACTTGCCTATAATTTAAGGGATTTTTTTCTATCACCTCTTTTTAATTATATGCACAATATGTGGCACCTTTCTTGAAGTTGCCCAATATACCTTCCTGTAGTGAAATCCTAAACAAAACTTCCCAAAGTGGATAACCTAACTCATCTGCAGATGTTTTGAAGACCCAAGGTGATATTCCGTCCGGGTGTGTAGGTGTTTTTGTTATCATCGTGTAGTAACAACTTCCTCTTCACTTATTTCAATAACCTTTAATTCAGGTGTCTAGCACGGGGTTAAAAACCACCTATATAGAAATATCTTTTATGAACACTGAAACTTGGTATTCAATCCTCAGTAATTTTTCCCGTCGTCATTTATTCTTAGTATTTTGTCCTAAACATAAGTTTACTTTTTGCAAACTTACATTGGAAAGTTTAGTTCTACTTTGCTCTTGTTTAATATTTCCTTTAAAAATTGTCTTTCTCCCTCTCTACATTAGTATTTTCATTTCCAGCCTCCTTGAATCTCGATGTTTCTTCAGTGACCCACTTCCTATATTAATCTCAAAGCCATTTTTTTTCATAGTTCTCCACGGTGGCCCGTAGCCTGGTGGCAACAGCTCTTTCTTCACACACTGACTGTCCGAGTTCGATTCCCGGCAAGGGTGAAAACATTGGGCGTGTTTCCTTACACCTGTTGCCCATGTTCACCCATCAGTAAAAATGGGTACCTGGGTGCTAGTCGACTGGTGTGGGTCGCATCCAGGGTCAACATTGACCTAATTTGCCCGAATTGCTGTGCATAACAAGGTGCTTTCTATATAGTAGTATGTCATTGGTGTCAGCTAGGCCTGTATACCTTGTACATGTACTTGTAGAAGTAAAGATATAATATATTTATTCTTTATTATTTCGTCTTGTATTCCCATTTAGAATAAACTATTTAATTCCATTTTCATATATACTACAGAATTGTATAGATTATCTGTAACTGTCTCTTGAAAAATATTGCTGCATTTTTCGTCTCTTAAATACTGTTTTAAAGCATTGTAAATCCCTTTCTTAAATTTAATAATTTATGTTTCAGAATTTCATTTTCAACTCCTAAATCATATTACACTGCGTATGTTATTTCCAATAGAACAATAGAACATGATCAGTCTTCCCAAATGGGTTTAAGTACTGTAGGTTATATTGAAAATTACCTCCGCTGTTGGAGTAAACATTAAATGTTATTGACAGTGTGTTGCTTTGTCTCATTCTAGTCGCTTCATTTACATTATTTTGCATAAAAAACACCTGCCATTATGTTGATGAAATCTATTGACCATTTATCTTCCGTTTCAGCCTCATAGGCTGCCCACTGTATTTTTTTGTATTTAAATATCTCAAAGTATAATAACTCTTTTCCTCATAACTCTCAATTTTCACCAATAGTTCGCTAAGGATATTATGTAATCCCTCATTTATCCCATCGAACTTCTCTCTTTCACAAGTATTATTAAATGGTGGTTATTCACATTTACTATTAAGAGTTTCTATATTTTATACTCTTTGTAATTTCAACATCCTCAGTATTCTTTTTTTTCCCCTACTCTGTCTCTTCCCCACACTGAGTACTTTCCATGAAATAAAAACCTAGTTTCAAATCTCTTCTGTTTTGGTTTCAGTTAGACAAACTATATCAAGATTCTCTTCTTTTATAATATCTCTAAGTTCTAATCTTTTTGAGATTATTCCATCTATATTAGCATATAAATCTTCAGAAATATGTTACTCTCGTTATTGCCCTTTTTCCCATTTGTTTTAAAATAATTTTAATCTATCATCTATCATTTGATAGATTTCTATGGCCCTGTTACCCAGTAAAAAAAAAACGTCTTTTCTTTCTTACTTCTATCCTTATTCAACCTCTTAGCAATGTTTATGAAATCTTTTAATTTCATCCGATCCTTCTTTGAAAGATCTTATGTAATTTGTATATCCTTCTAACTCTCCAATTCTTTGAAATCCTATAAATGTTATTGTTAGTGGCCTATGCATGGCTATCTCGTATCTTCTATTATGCCTATATACACAGTACATGTTGTCACCTCATTTATGTGTTGCTATTCCTCTTTGATTCTTTTTATTTGTTATTTTATTTCCTTTTCAGCACAGCCAAAAAAAAACAATAACTGTTTTATCTCTATCAACAGCGTTCCTCTATAACTTAATATGAAACCTAATCTTTTAAATCTCCTGACTAATGTTGGCTCTACTAGTGAATTCTTCAGCTAATACCACCTGTTGTTTGTGTCTTTTCCTCAGTAAAGTCTACAAAACATTCTCTAATCTTAGGTATATATTTTTTTCAGACCAGTCATCTCTTTCTCAAAGCTTCTGTTGACATTTTCTTGTGGCAGCTGCCCCTGCTGGTCTAATTCTGTCTTATGCTTAATTATTTCTACATAACTCTCTTTCTAATTTTGTTTTGTATACGACCAAGCGTTTAATTTCCTTCTCGATATGATCCCTATTTTTTTTTTAAGCCAATTCCTGATCTATCAGTCCTCTCATCTTTAACTCAGCTTGATCACTTAATGTCTTCTGCATTTGCTGTGTGTGTGTGTGTGTGTACTCACCTACTCCCCTATTTGTGGTTGCAGGGGTCGAGTCATAGTTCCTGGCCCCGCCTGTTCACTGATCGCTACTAGGTGTGTGTGTGTGTAGCGGAAGCGGTGGTGATGGTTATTGACCCACTTCACGTAATTACTCTACTTATCTTGTATTGACTAATAGGTTCCCAATTAAAATTCACAGTACTAGAACACTATATAACCTTCCTGGTTTTATATTAAGCTCTTATCTAATATTTTTGTATAAAAAAATTAATACAATGTAAAGCATATACGATCCATAACATATAAACACATTATTTTTTTTGGCATGAAACAGCTGAAGGTAGTATAATTAGGTGATTAAACACAATATCAAGGGACACTTCCTCATCTCTCTCTTCCACCACACTGGTCAATAACCTCATCGAGTAGGGATATATAACACTCAGAAATATTTGGCAATGCCTCATTCACCCACCGTCGCCTAGCTACGACCACTACAGCGAGCGACCGTTTCACACTGATATTCTGTAAACCCACGTGAGTATATAGTTTTTTTTTTATCATTGAAGACTCTAAGGCAATAATCTCTGAAATTTATCTGCAATGCTGTTATTTACGTATTTCCAGAAAATATAAAATGTAATACTTCTGTTTTGTTTTGTTTTAGGTTGAGATCTTCCATATTTTGAAGATTATTAATAGATCATGCACTCTACTAATTTTTTTTAACTAAATTAAAATTCCCCATTATGCAAAGATTCTTCGCTTTTTAAAGTTATTCCATTTCGTACCCAGGAGGCTGATGCTTTATAATTTCGGAGGTCGCTGTAGCAAACTCAAGTTCAACTTTTCATGCCCCTTAAAAGTTTCCAAACATAACGATTCGGTGCGGGTTCCTTTAGAGTCTATCTCTTTTTTTGATGCTGTAGTTAATTTCTGTGCCAGAATCATCCCTTTTATATTGTTTGTTATCTTTGCACTTAATATTCAATACCTATTTTTTCTCATCATGTAAATTTTTATTATCTTTTTTTTATTTTGTTTCTTGCACTCCTCTTATTGTGAGAAGAGAGTGAGAAATCTTTTGTTTAAAATCTCCTTCTTCCCTCTTGTATTTAACTCCATTTCTCGCCAAGAAAAATAAATCAGAGTATCGCAGCTGGAACATTTCATAAGTATCCCACATGTTTAATAAAATTCTTTGCAAGTTTTTAAATGTGTATTTCTATAGTGAAAATTATACTTTTGTTTACTGCATCTTAACTCTTTCCTTCCCCAAACACACAACTAGTTTCTATTGAACTGAGCATACGCTAGTGTTTGTTATTTAGCACGTTCTTGTGAACTAAAGAATAATAATAATAATCATGACAATGATAATATCACGAAATCATCGCATCGTTCTTTTTTGTGTTCCCGTTTCGTCCTCTGATGACTTTTTCAGATCACTAACTGCCCAATCTAGTGATGTAACTAAAACTTTGACTCCCGCTCCCAAGATGTCCCACTTGTCAATTGCGTTTATTTTGTTTTCATTACAATATTCATTCTGGCGAAAAATTTCTCCCATAACCCTGAAAAGTCATCCGTTTTTAACACTCTTCCTAGAAAGAATGCCACAAATTTTATATTTTTGGCAGCAGTTTTTTTTTTATTTTTTCTTAAAGTTTCACGTCTAGCCTTTATGATATTGTTTCTGTTTGCAACTCAGGTAAATAATAATATTTTTCTCACTTCTATAATATCTTATTCTCTGTTAGTATATTTCTCTGGAAAAATCAGCAGCCGCGCATCTTGAAATAATAACCCCTCTCAAAGGTTCCTTAAGAGCTACTCTGGGACATACGTTTGGTCACTCGTGGCCTTGATATCACAAAATTACTCCAAACTGTATGCATTACTGCCTTTAAATCTCCAATAGAAAGCGTTTTTACATTGTGAATACCTCGGTCTCCGTGATTCTTAAGAGAAGGTTGTTACAGTCCCATGGAACAAGAGCTATTCTCCAGCCTTCTCTTGAAGGGTGGTTCTTGGTTGTGAAATGGACGTTTGGTTTTTGGTTGTGGGACTGTTCATCTAGTTTCTGGAAATGGGATTGCTCACTTGGTACCAGATTATTTGACTGTTCGTCTGGTTTCTATTTGTAAGACTAATCGTCTGGTTTCTATTTGTAAGACTAATCGTCTGGTTTCTGTTTGTAGAACAATTCGTCTGGTTTCTGTTTGTAGAACAATTCGTCTGGTTACTGTTTGTAGAACATTTCAACTTCTGTTTGTAGAACAATTCGTCTGGTTTCTGTTTGTAGAACATTTCATCTGTTATCTGGTTGTAGAACAATTCGTCCGGTTTCTAGTTGTGGGCCTTTTCGTCTGGTTCTAGTTGTATGGATCGGCTTTTGATTCCTTGTAGTTGTTATCAATGCCTTGTTCTTTGTTGCGAGGCTCGACGTCTAGTAAATCTCGACATTTACTTTTCAGTCGATTCAATAAAAGAAACTTTTTGGCAACTTTATTAATATCAAACCGAAGCTGGTGATGAAATTCATTTTATATGACGCTTAAAAATATCTAATAGAGGAACTTCGAATAAGGAGGAAAACTCTTCTTGTAGCATACGATCATGTAACTCGTAATTAGTAAGATCCATTCTGATAATATTGTCCTCCCTTCGCTTATAAATTGTCAGTGTGCAAAAATTCTTCGTACTGTTGTGTAAGTGGTCAGCGTGGAATACTAAAAGTCTGTTGTGAAAGTTGCATATTTACTGTCAGACATTTTGTCAAGCTATATGTTTTGTCCTTATCATAGAAAGCACGATCACTATATACTTGCGAATCCGTAGCATCTAAGAATATACATACCTATATTTTTTTTTTCACTTGCACTTCGCACTTGATCTCTGTATTCACCTTGAAGTACAGCTGCTGAGTTACTAAATGAGATCCTGTTATCTAAGATAACACCTACACTCCCAGTCTTGAGTATTGTTTATTTATTATTTACCACTGATCACAAATTCCCTTTCGCCTATTTTGTATTCCCATGCCCAGAATGCGGTTTAAAATTTTCTTAAAATCTTGTCCAGCAGACAGTATTTCCACTTTAGCTTTCAATGGCAGACAGTATTTCTTTGATCACATAATGAACTGTTACTAATTATCCAAACACTCACGTAAACTGTGTTCAGATGCCGCAGGTCAAGTAGCAACTCAGTGACGTTCACAAGTACAAAGTATGTACATTGATCAGCATCATTCCACTCTTGTAAGATCTTCCTTAGATAATGGGGTAAAGTTTATGATATTGCAATGTATAAGGGTCGTAAGTACCTTTGAGTGTTTTCAAGAATAAATAGTAGATACTTTACTAACGAAGTGAGAATAAGAAAGGTAAATAACAAAATCACGGTAGAGAACACATACGGATATATTGGTTAATGTAAAGGATAAAACATGGGCTCTGATAACGCCAGATTAATAAAAAAATATATAAATATTGGAGAGAAATGGAGAAAAAATAGATATAAAGAAGGAAAAGGGAAACTATCAAAATGTGTGGAAGAAGTTATCAGGTACCACCACTGACATAAACTAGAATTTTTTTTTCTATAAAATGGTTGAACACGTTCATGAGAATGATTGCTATAATTACGTTCCGCTTGGCGTACACAGGGATGTCCATATCATGAAAAGAAAACAATATAATCGGCGCATAATAAAAAAAAAAATTCTGTATAGAAGGGATAACATTTAGAACATTTAGAACTATAGAGTAGACGCGATCAGTACTGAATGCGACACAATGGAAACTGATGTTTCAAATTGTCGATTTCTTACCCAAGAACAAGCGCAGGGATATGGAAAATATAATTTTGCATTATTACATTAATAGAATAAATAATTATAATAACTAATTTTTAATAAAAACGGTATCGAAAAATGAATCAGAGTTGATGTACTAAGTAAAAATTATATTATTAGCAAATAATCTTTAGTAACCATACATGCTTAGGAAAAAAATGTATAACTTGAATTACTGGAGTGACGAAACTAGCAACATCAGCAGGTTTCTAGTACGAGAACAATATTAAATAGCATGTTTCTTATATTAGATAATTTTAATTTATATTATATAATGTAATGTATTGTGTTAGATAGGAGTGAATGGAGACGAATGGTTTTTGGGACCTGACGAGCTGTTGGAGTGTGAGCAGGGTAATATTTTGTGAAGGGATTCAGGGAAACCAGTTAATTGATTTAGTTGGACTTGAGTCCTGGAAATGGGAAGTACAATGCCTGCACTTTAAAGGAGGGGATTGAGATATTGGCGGTTTGGAGGGATTTTCTGAACTGTCGTATCTTAGCGCCTCTGCAAAGAGGCGCTAAGATACGAGTGAGGTGAAAGTGTTGAATGACAATGAAAGTATTTTCTTTTGGGGATTTTTTTTTTTTGGGACACCCTGCCTCGGTGGGAGACGGCCGACATGTGTGTGTGTATATATATATATATATATATATATATATATATATATATATATATATATATATATATATATATATATATATATATATATATATATATATATATATATATATATATATATATATATATATATACATATATATATAAGGTAAAATTCATCGTATTAACTTGTCATTCTTGAAGGATCCCTTGACATTCTGTGGCAGACAAAAAGCTTCTTTGAAATAATGCACTAATACACTTTCAAAGAGATAGTATAAAAATGTGCTATGAACATTTCATTAATGCCGCTTATGACCATCAGGCTTATTATGAAAAGAGAAAAAAACAGTGAATTTGCAATGTATTCAACTAGATACAGTAACTTAATTTGGTCATTTGTATCTACGACATTAGAGAGTAAAACACTCCTGTTACTTAAGATGGCTAGAACTGAGTCTGAGGGACTAGTGACCAGCTAATTGCAAAATGTTACTGTGGATATTTCCATTTTCTGTTGCCCTGTAACTAAAAATCTAATAATTAGTTTTATTGTTAGACTATTAAAAATTTATGATATATTTTCTTATATGATGCAAAAACTTAAACCAATTCATTAAATTACTATTTTTCATGCTGGGGACCACTTGAAGGCTAACCATGGACCACTAGTGGTCCAAGTTCTAAAGGACAACAATCCCTGATCGAAAGCAATTTACTTCTTTTCACAGTTTAGGATCAGTAATACAAAGCAGAGTGTTTATACAATCCTTAACGAATAATATCTTTTTACATATGCAAGTAATTTTTTGCAGGTCTGACATAAATTACCCAATATTGTAAACAAAGAATACATATTAGACAAGTAAGATGAAAAAAACTTTTGTTACAAACAAAGTTGAGCATCTGTGTATATTAAAAAAATTCCCTTTCTCATAACTTAACAATTTTTGTATTATTAGGCCAGCCGGTCTCTCTTGCAGGATTTTTAGTTTCTTCAGGTAATTTAATAACTGCCGGAGTGAGGAGGATGTTTGTGTGTTTTGGTCTAGTGATTGTGATAGCGCTTGTCTCAGCAGCGGAGATGATGGGGAACGACCCAAGGGAAGACTCCAGCATCCAGCTAGACCACTCTGCAGCAGGTATGGTAATTCTTGCCTTAACAAAGCAGCACCCTCCCATAAAACAGTCTCTCTCTCTGTTTCTCTTTGTTTATCTCTTTCTCTTTGTTCATCTGTTTCTCTTTGTTTATCTATCTATTTTTGTTTATATGTTTCTCTTTATCTGTTTCTCTTTGTTTATCTGTTTCTCTCGCTCTCTCTCTCTCCGTCCCTCTTTCTCCCTCCCTCACACACACACACACAAACACACACACACACAGAAACAAGGGAACACAACTGGAAGCTGAAGACTCAGATGAGTCAAAGGGATGTTAGGAAGCAATTCTTCAGCCATAGAGTAGTTAGGAAGTGGAATAGTCTAGCGAACGATATAGTGGAGGCGGGAACCTTACACAGTTTTAAGATAAGGTATGATAAAGCTCATGGAGCAGGGAGAGCAGAGACCCAGTAGCGGACAGCGAAGAGGCGGGGCCAGGAGCTGAGTATCGACCCCTGCAACCACAATTAGGTGAGTACACACATACACAACAAGAACCATCACATACAGTAAGACACAGTGTACACAACTAGCACCATCAAAAACAAAGACAGTTCACAACTAGCACCATCACACACACTAAGACAGTCCCGGTGGCTGGTGGCTAAAAGCTCTCGCTTCACGCACGGAGGGCCCGGGTTCAATTCCCGGAGGGCGGAAACATTTCGAAGTGTTTCCTTACACATACACACACACACACACACACATACAACAGGGCCTAGGACAAAATGGTAACTAACACACACAGGGAGGAGAATTAAATCGGTCGAGGATCAGGCAGGACTGCAAAGAGACCTGGACAGGATACAAGCCTGGACCAGCAACTGGCTCCTTCAATTTAACCCTGCCAAATGCAAAGTCATGAATATCGGGGAAGGGCAAATGAGACCGCAGAGTATAGTCTAGGTGGCCAGAGACTCCAAACCTCACTCAAGGAAAAATATCTTGGGGTGAGTATAATACCGAGCACATCTCCTGAGGCACACATCAATCAGATAACTGCTGCAGCATACGGGCGGCTGGCAAACCTAAGAATAGGGTTCCGATACCTCAGTAAGGAATCGTTCAAGACTGTACGTCAGACCCATATTGGAGTATGCAGCACCAGTTTGAAATCCACAACTGGTCAAGCACGTCAAGATATTAGAAAAAGTGCAAAGGTTTGCAACAAGATTAGTCCAAGAGCTAAGGGAATTGTCCTACGAAGAAAGGATAAAGAAAATCGGCCTGACGACACTGGAAGACAGGAGGGTCAGGGGAGACATGATAACGACATATAAAATACTGCGAGGAATTGACAAGGTGGACAAATTGGAAGTTGAAGACTCCTATGAGTCAAAGGGATGTTAGGAAGTATTTCTTCAGTCATAGAGTTGTCAGGAAGTGGAATAGCCTAGAAAGTGACGTAGTGGAGGCAGGAACCATACATAGTTTTAAGACGAGGTTTGATAAAGCTCATGGAGCAGGAAGAGAGAGGACCTAGTGACAATCAGTGAAGAGGCGGAGCCAGGAGCTATGACTCGACCACTGCAACCACAAATAGGTGAGTACACACACACACAGAAAAAAAAGATCGCAGACGGAGTACAGTCTAGGGGCCAGAGACTACAAACCTCACTCAAGGAAAAGGATCTTGAGGTGAGTATAACACCGGACACATCTCCTGAGGCGCACATCAACCAAATAACTCCTGCAGCATACCGGAGCCTAGCAAACCTAAGAATGGCATTCCAATATCTCAATAAGGAATCGTTGAGGACCCTGTACACCGTGTACATTAGGCCTATATTGGAGTATGCAGCACCAGTTTAGAACCCACACCTAACCAAGCACGTAAGGAAATTAGAGAAAGTTCAAAGTGCAAGGGGTATGTCCTACGAAGAGAAGTTAAGGGAAATCGACCTGACGACACTGGAGGACAGGAGAGATAGGGGGGATATGATAACGACATATAAAATACTGAGAGGAATCGACAAGGTGGACAGACAGAATGTTCCAGAGATGGGACACAACAACAAGGGGACACAGTCAGAGTTGTCAGGAAGTGGAATAGTTTGGGAAGTGATGTAGTGGTGGCAGGAGCCATACATAGCTTTAAGAAGAGGTATGATAAAGCTCATGGAGCAGGAAGAGTGACTTAGTAGCGGCCAGTGAAGAGGCGGGGCCAGGAGCTGTGAATCGACCCCTGCAACTACAACTAGGCGAGTACACACACACACACACACACACACACACACACACACACACACACACACAGATATGTAACTATTTGTGTATACCTGAATAAACTTACTATATGAATCAGCAGTTAGTGAATATAGCACTGACTGATAGCACAAGTGCGTTCACACCTTGAATATGCACCGCTTTCTTGGACTGCTGCTCGCCCTCCATCTCATCAGCGACTTTTGGACAGAATCAAGAACCGTACAAAATTTATTTTGTGGTCTCGACCAAGTTCGGTTGGATCTTTCATTTTAGTAGAGTCTTCAACACTGATGAAATGTGAATGGCCTTATTCTTATATATAAAGAAAATGTTATCAAAGTACTTCACATACCTCCACTTCGCATCCAGCGAGAAGTTTCTATACCAAAAGACGATAAATAAACAAGATCCACATTATTGTTGTACCTTTCTCATGAACAACATTTCATCTGCTATAATTCTTTCCTAGAATGAATGGAGTTTGGAACATGTATAGACGAAATTTATTTTTTGACCCATAACTACCTCATACTGTTTCATGTTTGCATACTTCAATACTATAAAGATTTAAAAAAATATATATTATGCTATCTATAGTTGTGTTAATAAATCACTTCTGGTTATATAAGTAGTAGTTAGACTGTTGGGTTTAGTCCTGACTCTTTCTCTTCTACTTTAGCTCTTCCTCTCACCGGCTATTCTTCTTCTGTCCCCACTTCCCCCTCGCCCCTAGTGGGTCCTTACCTGAGAGTCTGAACTGAACACTTCTGGTTGTAATGAAAATTTTGGTATAAATTTTTATAAAGCAACACATATGTATTTAAGTCTTCCTCTCAGTTTCATAGAATATTGCAGTCTCTATGTTGACATATATATGTCACCGGCTAGCTTCCTAACCCATCGCATCTTTACAGAGTCGCTGCACAAACCTCCTCCCGGTTCACGATCACAACATGTTTTTCACATGGTCGGCAGGTGTGTATATCTGATGTTCATGAGAATGCATATTCAAAAAAGCTTGCGTTTTATACTCACTAACAAAAACAAACACACATTCAACATAGGCTCTCGCTTTCTCTGATACATTTGAAATTTTATTTCTCGTTGCCCCTTTCAAACTTCACGACCACGTTGAACTTTATTTCAGACACAGCTCGGATATTCACCTCATTCATTACAATAAAAATATTTTTTAACATCCTCATATTACCAAACAACGTAAAAGATTTTTTTTTTTCAGTAATTACATCCAGGACAAAAAGGGTAATCATTCCATGGGTTCTCTTAATAAAGTGGACTATTTTTTTTGCATGCTTCAAATATTTTTATAGATATTCATTTTAATCATAGCGTTTATCAATGGAACATTCATTATGTATTAGCGTTTTTTTTAAAGATTAATTCGCCTCTTTTTTCACTTTACTAATTATTCGTGTCTTTCCACTGAATCCTAAGGAGCTCGATGCCGGATAACAGGATTCAATCATCCATCATAGATTCTGAGACATTTGATGACCATATGGATATGTTCATTCCTGTTGTGCCTCCTGTTAATGACACACTCAGCCAAACAGAGGATCATGTCCCATTGGATGGCGTCAATCCTTCGTTGAGGGATTCTTCCGAGAAGAACACAGGAAAAGAGAGTCAAACCTCTAGCAAGCACAGTGAGTTAAAGAGTTTATAGTTTCTAAGATGCCCTTTAAGATTATTATTAATATATTCATCGGGAAGGTTAAGCCTGTAAGGACCATAAGGCTCCAGGTTAATGGGATGTATTCAGGTTTATTTTGAATTGTAGTAGAAGCCTTTCACAAGCCTCATCAAATCCCACATAAAGTGGGATTTGTCACAGTTGCTCTTTGCTGATGACACTGTGCTTTTGGGAGATTCTGAAGAGAAGTTGCAGAGGTTGGTGGATGAGTTTGGAAGGGCATGTAAAAGAAGAAAATTAAAAGTGAATATAGGAAAGAGTAGGGTGATGAGGATAACAAAAAAATTAGGTGACGAAAAATTGGATATCAGATTGGAGGGAGAGAGTATGGAGTAGGTGAATGTATTCAGATATTTAGGATTAGATGTGTCAGCAGATGGGTCTATGAAGGATGAGGTGACTCATAGAATTGATGAGGGGAAAAAGGTGAGTGGTGCACCAGCTAGCTTCCTAACCCATCGCATCTTTACAGAGTCGCTGCACAAACCTCCTCCCGGTTTACGATCACAACATGTTTTGCACATGGTCGGCAGGTGTGTATATCTGATGTTTATGAGAATGCATATTCATAAATGTTTGCGTTTTATACTCACACACACACACACACACACACACACACGCACACACACACACACACACACACACACACACGCACACACACACACACACACACACACACACACAAACACTGATTGCATTTTCCTGGACTGCAGGAAGGCCTTCGACACAGTTCCTCACATGAGATTAGTAAAGAAGTTGGAAGAACAAGCATGTATAACAGGAAGGGCACTGGAATGGATCAGGGAATACCTCACAGGGAGGCAACAACGGGTCATGGTGAGTTATGAGGTATCACAGTGGGCGCTTGTGACGAGCGGTGTACCGCAGGGGTCAGTCCTAGGACCAGTGTTATTCTTGGTAAATGTAAATGACATGACGGACGGGATAGACTCAGAAGTGTCTCTGTTCGCAGATGATGTGAAATTAATGAGGAGAATCACATCGGAAGAGGACCAAGCAGGACTTCAAACAGACCTGGACAAGCTTGACATCTGGTCTTGCAACTGGCTTCTCGAATTCAATCCCACCAAATGCAAAGTCATGAAGATCGGAGAAGGGCAAAGAAGACCGCTGACAGAGTACAGGCTAGGCGGACAAAGGCTACAAACTCGGCAAAGGAGAAAGACCTTGGGGTGAGTATAACGCCAAGCACGTCTCCGGAGGCACACATCAACCTGATAACTGCGGCAGCATATGGGCGACTGGCAAACCTAAGATTAGCGTTCCGTTACCTTAACAAGGAATCGTTTAAGACACTGTACACCGTGTACGTCAGGCCCATACTAGAATATGCAGCACCAGTCTGGAACCCACACCTGGTCAAGCACGTAAAGAAACTAGAGAAAGTGCAAAGGTTTGCGACAAGGTTAGTTCCACAATTCAGGGGACTGTCCTATGAAGAAAGGTTGAGGGAAATAGGACTAACAACACTGGAGGAAAGAAGGGTCAGAGGAGACATGATAACGACATACAAAATACTGCGGGGAATCGACAAGGTAGACAGTGACAGAAAGTTCCAGAGAGGGAACACAGATACAAGGGGACACAACTGGAAGCTGAAGACTCAGATGAGTCAAAGGGATGTTAGGAAGCATTTCTTCAGCCATAGAGTTGTCAGGTAGTGGAATAGTTTAGAGAAAGATATAGTGGAGGCGGGAACCATACATAGTTTTAAGACAAGGTATGATATAGCTCATGGAGCAGGGAGAGCAGAGACCCAGTAGCGGACAGCGAAGAGGCGGGGCCAGGAGCTGAGTCTCGACCCCTGCAACCACAATTAGGTGAGTACAATTAGGTGAGTACATACACACACACACATAATAAATGTTCTCGCTTTCTCTAATACCTTTGACATTTTATTTCTCGTTGCCCCTTCCAAACTTCACAACCACGTTGAACTTTGCTCAGACATTCACCTTCCTCTCATTCATTACAATAAAAATATATTTTAACATCCACACTACTTCGAACGTAAAATATTTTTTTTTAGTAATGTCATCCAGGAAAAAAAGGGTAATTCCATGGGTTCTGTTAATAAAGTGGACTATTTTTTTGCATGATTCGAACATTTTAATAGATATTCATTTCAATCATAGCGTTTATCAATTAAACATCCGTTATGTATTAGCGCTTTTTAAAAGATTAATTTGCCTCTTTTTTCGCTTTACTAATTATTCGTGTCTTTCCACTGAATCCTAAGGAGCTCGATGCCGGATAACAGGATTCAATCATCCATCATAGATTCTGAGACATTTGATGACCATATGGAAATGTTCATTCCTGTTGTGCCTCCTGTTAATGACACACTCAGCCAAACAGAGGATCATGTCCCATTGGATGGCGTCAATCCTTCGTTGAGGGATTCTTCCGAGAAGAACACAGGAAAAGAGAGTCAAACCTCTAGCAAGCACAGTGAGTTAAAGAGTTTATAGTTGCTAAGATGCCCTTTAAGATTATTATTAATATATTCATCGGGAGGGTTAAGCCTGTAAGGACCATAAGGCTCCAGGTTAATGGGATATATTCAGGTTTATTTTTAATTGATGGTGGTCCAGTTACATGTAGTAGAATCCTTTGACAAGCCTCAGAGTACTTTCCTTTAAGGTACTTTCACATAACATTAGAAGCCACTGAAGGTCGTTTTAAACAGGTTGAAAAATTTAGCTTTCTGTCGCTTTTGAAACTCCATTTTTTCCAATTATGTTTTATTATTTTCTTCACGCTTTTCTAATACTCTTTTTATGATATCACCGGAGAGAATCTTTGATAAACCCAGACACATAGTTCATGACAGCACCAGACACAACCTTTATTTAAAATCCCTGAGACACATTTCTAAATAATGTGTAATGAAGCCTCATTCTCCTGATTATTCCTATCCTAGTATTTTAATACATCATCGATACTCATCACTTACTTTGGGCTTCACCGTCGAAAACGACAAGAATACACTGAGACTGAGTAATGTTCACTAAATATTTACTAAATCAGCACACATAACACTTTAAAAATACCTGAAGCTGAAAATATAAGATCAGCACTGACAGATGAAGTATCAACCACAATCTTTAATTTACATAAAAAAATGTTTGTGTTCTCACTTATTTGGTCAATACCGCAAATTATCTGAAAGTGCTTTTGTTAACCGCTAAACCAAATGGATTTCCTAACAAGTTACTAAGAAATTTCCTAGATTTTCCAACTTTATACGCAAAAATAGTCTCATGACACAAAATAATCTCATGAAACAAAATAATCTCATGACAAAATAATCTCATGACACACGAGATATGATTCAGATCCGCATCAGTGATTGGCACAGACAGGAAACAAGTAGTTTAAGTCTGGAAATTATAGAATTTAATTAGCTAAATGTAAGAAGTTAGCGTCATGGCATCAGTGCTCCAACGTTTTGCAAAATTCTCCTAAACGATATTGAAACGGAGATAAAATAAAAATAAAACGTCTTCATTTTGTACAAAATTTAGTAAACCCGCTTCATGTGTAGCTTATTACAAAAAACAAAATCATATTTATAAATTGGCGTTGTGGTGAGAGATGTAGGAAAATGAGCCTCTATATCTGCATATAAGTTTATACATTTTTTATCCAGTGATGTTAGCATGGAAAAGAAAGTTTCGAAATTCGGTTTACCAAGCATTATATAGATTGGCGGCACTGATGTTTCTCTCCATATCGCTGGAATTTTTTTTATCTTTATCAGATGATATTTATGACACTATAATGACTTGGATATCTTATTTGATGGTACATACTCTTATTCCAACTATTTTGTAATATGCAACCTTATTTCAATTGTACCCAACCTTACCTTTCCTCAACCCAACAATCCTGCGTTACCCAACCTTACCCTTTCTTATCCCAGCAAACCTACATTACCCATCGTTACCTGTCATTACCTAGTTATCACAAATTACCCAACCTAACATAACCTGACTTATTCCTGTGTAATATCTCAACCTGCAACTAAAATATTTAATAAAATTTCAACATATTTCTTCACTTTTGAACATATTTCTATACTTTTTCCCATATTTCCCAATAATTTTAGGGTTTTCCCATATTTCCCCAGATTTTCCATGTTTTTCCTATTTTTCCATATTTTTCTCCCATATTTTCCCGTATTGACTTATTTTTCACATTACTCTCAGATTTTACTACTATTCCTTATCTTGCGTTTCATTATCTTACATTACTCTTTTCTCGCAGTCTTCCCCATCTGATTTCTGGTTCCTCCTTTTCTCGTTCATGGACTGATATATTTTAATTCCTCTTTTTAAAATAAGAATAAAAATAAATTCTTCTTCTTCTTCTTCTTCTTCTTCTTCTTCTTCTGAGTACACAGACACACACACTCAAACACTCACTTCCGTCAATTTTCTTAAAAACAAAAAAATATTAAAACGTTTTCTTTATCCTCAATACAACAGGTTCACCTAAGAGCGGTAATGTCAAGGCAGATATCACAGGTCCTAACACAACCTCCACTACTGACAAGCTCTCGTACCCAGACTGTGCAATCTCTACAGTCAGTCCCAACAGGATCATTCAAGGGTCAATTGCTGCGCAATACGAATTTCCTTGGCAGGCAGGTCCATTTTCTTGTTCTCAATATTATTATATTACTAATAAAATCACGGGAAAGCGTCAAATCCGTAGGGGTAGTATAGCGCCCGAGGAGTGGTGGGTAATAAGGTTTCATTCAAACAAAATGAAGTTTAGCTCCAATTCCTTGGATCAAAAATCAAGGGGATATATAAAATGAATTATAAAATGGATTATAAGGGGCAGAGAGGAACTGGATCTAGTTGAAAGGAAAACTTAGAATTGGGTGTGGAAAAATTGGGTGAGTCCGTAAGCAGTTTGTAAGAGAATAAAATAGCAGTGATAGAAGAAATTCCTGTAAAAATAAGATACCATAAACAAGGAGTTTTAACTATGGATTGGTAGATAATATTTTTTGTAATGCTTACTTTTTATAAAAAGGATAAGGTATATACAAGCATATGCTCAAAGCATGCATAGGTCTTTTGAATGAGTAATAAGATGCCAAAAGAGAGTGAAAGAATTTTACTGGGGAATTTCTGATAGAGAAACAGGTTAAAGGTGATAAGAGTAGCTAGAATTGTAAAAGAAGCACGAAATACAGAAAGTAGGATTATAAAAGTAACAAGGTAAATTTAGGAAGATAAGAGGTATTGAAGAAAAACTTAAAGACCCGCAACTCGTTAGTGAGCAATAGTTATGTTACTGATGTTTGCAGTAGTAATGTATTTGTAAAAGAATATTTTTAAGACAAATTGTTTTCCCATCTTATAAATATGTGTTAATAAATTAAGTGGCATTGTTTCGCTTATTTATTTCACAGGCACTTCTGTATATCCAGTGGAGTGATAAGAAGCAGATGTGTGGGGGCAGCCTTATCTTTCCCCAGTGGGTTCTTACTGCCGCGCACTGTGTTCTAAGGTGATTATGTACCAATATCTAATATTTTTTTATTAATTAATTGTATCACTGTCAATGAAAATACTTATCAATCCGAATTTTTTTTTTGGAAAAGTTTATTTTTTAAGGGAGTTCGGCTTATTAGGTAAGACACACATATATATATATATATATATATATATATATATATATATATATCACAATATATAGATATGCAATAAGATCACAGTAAACAGGAGATATCACAATATGCAGACAACCACTGTGAAAAATTGTGAAATTCAAGCGCTTTCGTGACTTCTCACATTATCAAGGAACTATAATGTGAGAAGTCACGAAGCCTGAATTTCACTATTTTCATGGTGATTGTTCTCGCATATATATATATATATATATATATATATATATATATATATATATATATATATATATATATATATATATATATATATATATATATGTCATACCTAATAAGCCAAATAAGCAGAACTCCCTTAAAAATTAAACTTTTCCCAAAAAATTTTTTTTCGGATTGATAGCTGTTTTCATTGACATTGATTTAAAGATTTTTATTTTCTGGACAAAACTAACATAGAAAGCTCACCTAACCTCCTTTAAATTAACATTTTTTTTTTTAGATAAATTCTGCTATAAATTTATTTACTAATACTTAAAATCATTGATACATATTTTTTTCGTACTGTTCAGATCCATATCCGCTGATTTATTGCAAAAACTAATTTTCATTCGGCTTAATCGGCAAAGTGCACCATTGCCAAATAGGCCAAACTGGACGATACAGATAAAGTATATTAATTTTGTATTATTATTCATTATGAGATTTAATATACAATGTATTTATATTTTTTTTTTAGCAATGAGTGACTACGATGCACTAGACTACAGGTACTAATCCCAGCTGCCGTGTTATTTTTAACGCAGGAAAAACGCCGATGGCAGCTTGTTGATACCGCTGTTGCAGGTCAATCTTGGTGTCCTGCAAAGGGACAAGAAAGCGCTGGTGTCTGTCATGGCTGCCAATATCGTCATCTACCCTACATACAACTTAGTTAATGATCTTGCTCTGATCAAGTCAGTAACCAGATTTCATATATCTCTATGACTAATTTACGTTTTATTAAATGATAAAATTTAGCAACATTTATTTGAAAGAAGGTTATTTGAAAGAAATTCCAATTTCCGGTGAACCCCTTAAATTGAAATCGTCTACAGATAACCCTCAGGCCTAATCAAAATTCCACTGGGTGCCCAATAACAACTAATGTTAGCGTTAATCATTCGTGCAGTATATATATCTCCTATTATCAATGTTTTCTAAGGTTCTTTTGGTACAAAATTATTAATTTTTACATTAACATAAATGAAAAAAATATATCTTTATATGTACAAGATAAAATTTTAGAAAGGACTTAATTTTAAATGAGTTCTTTCTAATTGACCAATTTTATCTATTCGGCACGAAATAAATAAATAAATATATATATATATATATATATATATATATATATATATATATATATATATATATATATATATATATCTGGATTATACCTTAGTTTTGACTACTTTTTCCTTAGCATTTCATCTTATTGATGCTCACAAATACCGTTATAAATATATTTAAATTTGCTTTTACTTATTTATTGTCAAAATTTAATTTACTTCTTTGATATGTTTTGACAAATTCTATAAAAAGTAATATGCATTTTGTATTTGTATTCGTATCTTAGCTTCAAAATTTAATGTTATTCTCACACCTTCACCTCCCCTCCGACAGACTGCCCTATGCAGTGACCACCAACACTCAGATATATCCCGTGTCTCTGCCATCTCGGAGTATGCTCGGTCAGTCTTGCCAAGGAAAGATCTTCCGAATCGCTGGCTTTGGCATGACAGAACTAGGTACGGCTTTACTTCTCTTTCATCTTCCAGTACGATCCATTATGAATAGCTTCCAAATTTGTCTTCCGTAATTCTTTCATCGCATAATATTTTTTTTCACTGTTTGTTGCATTTATTACCTACTGTTTTATTTACTTAAATTTTCTCTTTATCACCATCTGTGCAGTTAATATTTCCTCTTTTTCCCTATCAGGCCACGTAGGCAACAAGATTTCCTCACACTCTCTCTCTCTCGCTCTCATTTCTCAATTAATCTTTGATATTTCATTTATAAGAAAAGTTGTTCTATCTTATCTCATTTCAAAACTTGGCTCTAGCATAAACGCACGAGGATAACCACACACACACACACACACACACACACATAGCTTGGGAAGCGATGTAGTGGAGGCAGGTTCCATACACAGCTTTAAGAAGAGGTATGATAAAGCTCATGGCGCAGGGAGAGTGACCCAGTAGCGGCCAGTGAAGAGGCGGGGCCAGGAGCTATGTATCGACCCCTGCAACCACAACTAGGTGAGTACAACTAGGTGAGTACACACACACACACACAGCTACCTGAGGTATGGAAGAAGGCCAACGTAGTCCCCATCTTTAAAAAAGGAAACAGAAAAGAGGCACTAAACTATAGACCGGTGTCACTTACGTGTATAGTGTGCAAAGTCCTGGAGAAAATCATCAGGAAAAGAATGGTGAAGCACCTCGAGCTGAACAAGATAATAAATACCAGACAGCACGGATTCCGGGAAGGCAAATCCTGTGTAACAAACCTCCTAGAGTTCTATGATAAAGTAACAGAGGTAAGGCAAGAGAGAGAAGGGTGGGTTGATTGCATTTTCCTGGACTGCAGGAAGGCCTTCGACACAGTTCCTCACATGAGATTAGTAAAGAAGTTGGAAGAACAAGCATGTATAACAGGAAGGGCACTGGAATGGATCAGGGAATACCTCATAGGGAGGCAACAACGGGTCATGGTGCGTGATGAGGTATCACAGTGGGCGCCTTTGACGAGCGGTGTACCGCAGGGGTCAGTCCTAGGACTAGTGTTATTCTTGGTATATGTAAATGACATGACGGACGGGATAGACTCAGAAGTGTCTCTGTTCGCAGATGATGTGACATTAATGAGGAGAATCACATCGGAAGAGGACCAAGCAGGACTTCAAACAGACCTGGACAAGCTTGACATCTGGTCTAGCAACTGGCTTCTCGAATTCAATCCCACCAAATGCAAAGTCATGAGGATCGGAGAAGGGCAAAGAAGACCGCTGACAGAGTACAAGCTAGGCGGACAAAGGCTACAAACCTCGGCAAAGGAGAAAGACCTTGGAGTGAGTATAACGCCAAGTACGTCTCCGGAGGCACACATCAACCAGATAACTGCGGCAGCTTATGGGCGACTGGCAAACCTAAGATTAGCGTTCCGTTACCTTAACAAGGAATCGTTCAAGACACTGTACACCGTGCACGTCAGGCCCATACTAGAATATGCAGCACCAGTCTGGAACCCACACCTGGTCAAGCACGTAAAGAAACTAGAGAAAGTGCAAAGGTTTGCGACAAGGTTAGTTCCACAACTTAGGGGTCTGTCCTATGAAGAAAGGTTGAAGGAAATAGGACTAACAACACTGGAGGAAAGAAGGGTCAGAGGAGACATGATAACGACATACAAAATACTGCGGGGAATCGATAAGGTAGACAGTGACAGGATGTTCAAGAGAGGGAGCACAGAAACAAGGGGACACAACTGGAAGCTGAAGACTCAGATGAGTCAAAGGGATGTTAGGAAGCATTTCTTCAGCCACAGAGTAGTCAGGAAGTGGAATAGTCTAGAGAAAGATCTAGTGGAGGCAGGAACCATACATAGTTTTAAGACAAAGTATGATAAAGCTCATGGAGCAGGGAGAGCAGAGACCCAGTAGCAGACAGCGAAGAGGCGGGGCCAGGAGCTGAGTCTCGACCCCTGCAACCACAATTAGGTGAGTACACACACACACACACACACACACACATACATACATACAACAGGCCTAGTGTCTAATCGACATGTGCCTAGGACAAAATGGTAACTAACACACATACACACACACAGAACCCTGTACACTGTGTACGTTAGGCCCATATTGGAGTATGCAGCACCAGTTTGGCACCCACACCTAGCCAAGCACATAAAGAAACTAGAGAAAGTGCAAAGGTTTGCTACAAGACTAGTCCCGGAGCTAAGGGGTGTCCTACGAGGAGAGGTTAAGGGAAATCGACCTGACTGGAGGACAGGAGAGATAGGGGGGACATGATAACGACATATAAAATACTGAGAGGAATTGACAAGGTGGACAGAGACATAATGTTCCAGAGATGGGACACAGCAACAAGGGGACACAGTTGGAAGTTGAAGACTCAGATGAATCACAGGGATGTTAGGAAGTATTTCTTCAGTCACAGAGTAGTCGGGAAGTGGAATAGCTTGGGAAGCGATGTAGTGGAGGCAGGTTCCATACACAGCTTTAAGAAGAGGTATGATAAAGCTCATGGCGCAGGGAGAGTGACCCAGTAGCGGCCAGTGAAGAGGCGGGGCCAGGAGCTATGTCTCGACCCCTGCAACCACAACTAGGTGAGTACAACTAGGTAAGTACACACACACACACACACACACACACACACACACACAATACGAAAATAACATAGCATCGAACGTCAAGTCTGACCCGAAGCTGTTGTATAGCCACATCAGGAGGAAAACAACAGTCAAGGACCAGGTAATCAGACTGAGGAAGGAAGGTGGGGAGTTCACAAGAAACGACCAACAAGTATGTGAGGAGCTCAACATGAGATTTAAAGAAGTATTTACAGTGGAGACAGGAAGAACTGCAGGAAGTCAGAATAGGGAGGTACACCGACAATGGATACACTAACAAGTGTTGGATGACATACACACAACCGAGGAAGAGGTGAAGAAGCTGCTATGCAAACTTGATACCTCAAAGGCGTTGGGACCGGACAACAGCTCTCCGTGGGTTCTTAGAGAGGGAGCAGACATGCTGTGTGTGCCACTAACAAAAATCTTCAACACATCCATTGAACCTGGGCAACTACCTGAGGTATAGAAGATGGCAAATGTAGTCCCAATTTTTAAGAAAGGAGACAGGCATGAGGCATTAAACTACAGATCTGTCACTGACGTGTATAGTAGGCAAAGGCAGGTTCCATTCATAGCTTTAAGAAGAGGTATGATAAGGCTCATGGCGAAGGGAGAGAGACCCAGTAGCGGCCAGTGAAGAGGCGGGGGCCAGGAGCTATGACTCGACCCCTGCAACCACAACTAGGTGAGTACAACTAGGTGAGTACAACTAGGTGAGTACAACTAGGTGAGTACACACACACACACACACATCACAAGAAATATCAATGAATTTTAATTTCACTGCACGATGGAGTACCAATGGCTTCCTCAGTCCTGCACTGAAATACAACAGCAACCTTAACACCCTTATTTCTCTACAGGTGTGTGAGTGAGAGAGAGAGAGAGAGAGAGAGAGAGAGAGAGAGAGAATGAGTGTAAGATTAAGCGTGTGAACGTGCAAGAGCAAAACTAAGACAAAAGATAATTTATTTGGTCTCATGTGTTATACTCGTATCTGTATTATATGTTAATCTTGCACAGTCTTGTTAGTTAATTATATTTAGTCAGACAATTTCCAAAAGGAAGATAAATAATTTTTTCTGAGTGTTTTTTCTGAGTGTTTATAGCCATGCCTGGAAGGCATGGCTATAAACTTACCCAGTTTGACCATTTTGATTCTAATATTTTCCTCTCACCCATTTAAGCCTGAAGCTTCGTACACACGTGTCTGTTGATGTGTTTCTACATGATCACGTAACTCAGAAATCTCTCTCTCTCTCACCCGTGTAAATCTGAGTCTTATAACCCTACCGTGACGAGGAAGCCTCTCTTACTCTCACCCGTATTAGCCTGATTCTTCCGTAACTTCCGTGGCTTTAATTAATGTCTCCTCGGTTTCACCAGGTACGGTGAGTAACGACTTGAGGAAGTTGGATAATCGTACTGGCATTGATTATCTCCAATGCCAGTCAACCTTTGGATCATCCATCACCGAACATCACTTCTGCACCTCTGGAAGTGACTATAAGCATATCTGTCTGGTAGGTTGAAAGCAGTATTATATTGGTTATTGAAGGAGTTGTGTTAGCAGAGAGGGTTTACCGGCACATGGAAGGTGCTGTCAATTCACTGATTTCGCCTTCCAGGTTCCCTCTTTTACTGTTACTAATACAAATCACCTTACTGGAAAGCTAAAAAATAATCTTAAAATCAATCTGTTTAATCAAAACTATAACCTTTCATCAAATAACTATTGACCTCTATCTCTCCAAACTATGTTTCTTATCCACCTTCCTCCCTACTTTTCAAAAATCTTGGAGTTCTCTGTCCTTTAAACTAATAAGTCAGAAACTTCACTAGTCAAACACTTCTCACCACAAATGTTGCAAATGCTTGGAGTCCAGGATGGAAAAAAGCCTCAAGAAGTTTTCATTTCCTATTTGTGATTTAATTGCTAATTGTTCCAGGGAGACTCAGGAGGTGCTGTCTTGTTGACGATCGCGGACCGAGCTGTGGTGTGGGGGGTAGTGAGCTTCGTGGCCACCGAAGACTGTTCGAACACATACCCGGATGGCCATACCTCTGTCGTCTATTTTCTTGACTGGATCCAGAATGTCACGGCAAAAAAAATATATTAATGTTGACTGTGTGCTCTTTGGAAGACTAAAGAATCTGCTTGTTTCACTACGAGGACGATTGTCTTAACTGCTAGACTGGAAAAAAAATGTAACAAATTATCAGCTTTTAGCAAACTGGTTCATCTTGATAGAAAAAGTAATATTTTGTTGTCAGAGTCGAATTAAGATTTTTTCACTTAATTTCTGGAGGCCCTCCAGCTAGCGGAGGTCCCTGGGTTGCAGCCCCTAAAACCCATGCCTTAATCCGGCCCTGTATAGTTGACTAAAAGTCTTATGGCCAGCTGCGTAATTTTATCAAGTACTAACGTGCAGCTGTAACAACTGACAGTCTACCCACTTTATTAGGATCATTTATTATGGTGGAGGTATTTTTTTTTATAATTAAACCACAGAGCCTTTTGACACAGCACATATTTTTTTTAACTAATTATGAGAATGATCCTGAGTTTCTTGGTGGAAGATAAAGAGCAAATTTTACCAAGTACCGATGAAAAGCTTTAGTGAGAGAAGGAAGTAAGACATGCCTGAAATAACGAGACTAATACGCATATGCCCGGAGAAGAGCATAATACCTTTCCCCAGAGCGTATCATTGCTTAGATGAACCTCATAATTCTCCAGGATGAGAGTATAGGATGGTTAGCATACGTTCATCTTAGGAGGCACCAAGATCTAGGAGGTAGAAATATTTTCCAGAGTATATTATTTCCAGGTCAAAACACATTTTGCAAAGTTTGCAGATGATCTCCAAGGAGAAGGTTAAAATAACATTCAGACAAATAATATTACATCTTGATCTTTTTCATGAGCATAACACTTGATAAACCAGTAACAAGTGATAGGAATAAACCTCTAACAACAGGACACTTTCTGTTGTGTATAAATCGTGATCATCAGTCACCAGGATAAAGTATTAGCAATGAACTGATTGACAAATAATATCCTACTGCAGATAAATATTATGCATATTTTCTGGGAAAAAAAAATTCTTCGTAATCATAGTGGAAAACTTGTGTATTTTTTTTTTTAATTTCATTCATGCTATTCCTGTTATGTGCTTCTGTTTTCAAATAATTTAGTTAAACTTTACGCACTCATGTAATGAATTAATATATAGTAAATTAATGTTATATTTTCCAATTTGTATCACCATTATTCTAAGCAAAATAAATAAAAATAAATGCATAGACCAAAGAAAAATTAATTAAAACCATTAGTTAAAAGTCACAAAAAGCCCACAGTTTAAAATGGAAACAAATCAACGTTTCGATCCTTCGTGGACTATTATCAGGTAGCAAAAAACAATAAAAGACCAAAGTTAGATGTGAGATAAGATGATAAGACATCCAGAGTCACAGATAAAGACACTTCTTTTTCTAAGCTTAGAATTTTTGACAATGTTTTGAGGTTCAGTAATTACCTGTCTGAAGACTGGTGAAAATATCGCATTTTGTATTTGAGTCCTCATAATTTAATCCCACCCCTCTCCCCAACACCCTAGCATTTACTTCTTTTACAACTCCATCTATAAATATGTTGGTGACACATTACACATCCCTGTCTAAGACCTACTTTTACCGGGAAGTAATCTCCCTCTCTCCTACACACCCTAACCTGAGCCTCACTATCCTCATAAAAACTCTTTACAGCCTTCAGTAACTTACTACCTATTCCATACACTTGCAACATATGCCACATTACTCCCCTATCCACCCTATCATATGCCGTTTCTAAATCCATAGCGCAACGACAACTTCCCTACCTTTATCTACTTTTGATTATAATAATAATAATAATAATAATACCTTTATCTAAATGTAAACACACGGTCTACATATCCTCTACCCATTCTAAAATCTCCTTGCTAATTTGCAATCCTGCTCTCCGTCTTACCTCTGATTCTTTCAATAAAAACCCTACCATACACTTTCTCTGGTATACTCAGTAAACTTATTCCCTTATGATTTTTACTCTCTCTTTTGCCCCTCTTCCCTTTATATAAATGAACTATACATGCTCTCTGCCAATCCCTAAGTACCTTCCCCTCTTTCATACATTTATTGAACAAAAGTACCAACTACTACAAAACTATATCCCCACCTGATTTTAACATTTCTGTAGAAATGTTAAAGAGAGAAGAAACTGAAAAAAAAAAAAACTGAATTTGAGCATATAGACCAATTTGCATCAGTGAAAGTAAGGAAGGTGCAGTTGTATTTTCATGTAGTGCCATAATTTGTTAAGCAAAAGATTAACGAGCTTGACTTGTATTTTTCTGAGCTGATTTTATGGTAAAGTTATCTAAAAAATGGGTGTCGGATGTTTGGACAGGGGCGTAATTTCATTGCTTCCATAGACGCTATTTTCCGTTACCTAACAAATTTTGCATTGTATATTTTTAATGTTTCATTCGGGTATGCTATTTTTTTTCCATGATATTTTTGAATGTATAAACACATAACAATGTTGCTTTCACAAGAAATGAGAATCTAAACATATCTGGAAAGGAGAAAAATGCATTAATCCGACGGTTTGGCAAGTCCACGACTATACCTACTACACCGACTGATTAGCTCAGTCGGTCTAAATGTGAACCTGAAATTGTAAAGGCAGTCGTTTCAGTCCTAGTCTTCTGGTCACAAAATGTTCTTCACATTTTCAATGTCTCTGAGAGGATTTTCTTTCTAGTTTTTGTTTTGTATTATGTAATTCATTTCACTGAAAGATTAACATTTTTATCACTTAAAAAAGGATGCATGATACTACACATCCAAGGAGGTTACAATAGTTTCCATTATGTCCCAATTTTATGCTACCAATTTTGTCAAGGCTGGGAACCAAAGCAATCATAGTACTAGGGGGAGAGAGCACAACTTTGTAGTACCCACAGTCAGTGGCCAGGCTTCAAACACCTTTATTGTACAGCAGTAAAGAAATGGAACAGACTGCCTGCACATGTCGAAGCCAGTCATAACATGAGCCAGTTCAAGAGAGCCAAAAGGTGCCTGAAGAATTTAGCGACAGAAAGAGGGGAATGATTTTTTTTTTAGCTAACACACATGTAAATATAAATAACTAATTTTACCTTATTCCTAGTATATCTCCTTTATAGTATAATAATAAGATATTATCTCCTTGGTGGGTGGCTAACCCTCCCTACCCTGAGTCATCCTGGGTGGCTAACACTACCTACCCTGGGTTATCCTGGGTGGATAACCCAGGATAATTAAGACATACGAAAACCAAGGGTTGACTGTATCATCATTATTTTTAAAGCTGGACTATCCACACAGTCAGACTCCAATATATAATTATTATAATATCACCTCAACTAAAATCAGTCCTTTCACTTAAAAAAAAATAATAATATTAGCTTCTTTAAAATTTTAAAAATAAACTTTTCAATTTGTGAAAATATTTTCATAAATTTGGTGATGGTCTTCAGTGAATGTAGTTCTTGTTTGGTCACTACGAGTGTTGGTGTCTCTGAAGGTCCTGAACGATGGCTTCAGTAAAGGAGAGCATCAAGGTCGAAATCATATTCTTGGGTTTCCTGTACAAACTCTGGCTTTGTCTCCAAGTAGGCAGGTGGAGTTGTTTCTTGTACAGGTTGTGGTGGTATATCAGAGAAGAGAAGCCCATCAATGAAGGTCTCTTGTTCTCGCTGCTCTTCTGACTCAGCTGCGGCTCCAGTAGAAACTGTGAAGTTGTTTATGTAATAACTTACAAGAGAATCAAGGTCATCATTGTCAGTAGTAGTTTCCTGACTTGCGACCTTGGTAGTTTCCTCTGCAGTCTGTACTTCTTGCTCAGTTGTGGCAGTTGGCAGTTTCTTGTCACTGGTTGAATCTGCCTCACTTTCCATCACTGAATTCTCTCCTTCCTTCTTCATTCTTTTTTCTTCTGTTTCAGTTTTTTTCTGTTCCTTCTTCATTTTGCTGTCTACTAATTTTTGTTTTTTTCGAGAAACTTCATCTAATAAAGGCTTTTTTCTCTTAGCATGACATTCATAAGTAGTTTTTCCAGAAGAATCCATCCATCTTATTCCTTGATAGGTATACTCAAAGTCATACCTGGCTCCCATTCTCTTGATGCCGATGCCAGAAGTACTTAACTGTTTTCCCAAGTCCATAGAATGAGCAAGTACCAGTCCTGTCTCTCCTCCATATTTTCTGTACAGTTCTTGGAATTCCATCCGGAAAACAAAATCTTGAGATTCTTTGGAAATAAGAATATTTTCCTTCAAGAAGCTTTCAAAGCTCTCTCTGCCTGCGTAGTTGTTTTCATATCCGAGGAACACCAACATGTTCTCCTCATATTTCTTCATATTGAGGTCTTCCAGCTGGGGACTCTGGTGTTCCAAGATGTTCTTCTGGACTTCCACTTTTTCTTCCACTAAACTTGTAGCTTTGAAGGATGGATTCTTTCCCTCGAAGAGCAGAAGATATTTACTATAGTTATAGGAAGTTTCTAAGGTACTTCACCTTAGACTATTCACTTATAATATAGTTAGACACTCAAGGAGATCACTCCTTCAGTATCTTAACTATATTACTTCTAGGTCTTAACTATATTATAGTACTTCAATGTCTTAATAATATTATATTACTTCAGGGTTATTTATTAGCAATGTAGTGAAGTTAATAGTAAAGAAAACTAGAAGTGCTCTGGTTACTCTCGTGATGCAAGTGATGAAGGACAGCATCCTGTAGTGATGACTGACAACTGTAGTGATGTTTAGTACTTAACAGTTTACTGTAGTGATTTTGAAAAAATAACAGTTTACTGTAGTGATGTGGAGTACTGAATAGTTTACTGTAGTGATGTGGAGTACCGAATAATTTACTGTAGTGATGTGGAGTACTGAATAGTTTACTGTAGTGATGTGGAGTACCGAATAATTTACTGTAGTGATGTGGAGTACCGAATACTTTACTGTAGAGATGTGGAGTACCAAATAGTTTACTGTAGTGATGTGGAGTACCGAATAGTTTACTGTAGTGATGTGGAGTACCGAATAGTTTACTGTAGTGATGTGGAGTACCAAATAGTTTACTGTAGTGATGTGGAGTACCGAATAATTTACTGTAGTGATGTGGTGTACCGAATAGTTTACCTTAGTGATGTGGAGTACCGAATAGTTTACTGTAGTGATGTGGAATACCGAATAGTTTACCTTAGTGATGTGGAGTACCGAATAGTTAAAAGACTCGGCAGACGATGTAACATCCCCCCAATGAAAAGCAGGGGTGCCACTAGCACATTGAGAGACAACACAATAAGTGTCAGGGGACCAAGACTATTCAACTGCCTCCCAGCATACATCAGGGGGATTACCAACAAACCCCTGGCTGTCTTCAAGCAGGCACTGGACAGGCACCTAAAGTCGGTACCTGACCAGCCAGGCTGTGGTTCGTACGTTGGACTGCGTGCGGCCAGCAGTAACAGCCTGGTTGATCAGGCTCTGATCCAACATGAGGCCTGGTCACAAACCGGGCCGCAGGGGCGTTGACCCCTGGAACTCTCTCCAGGTATACTCCAGGTATAGTATAATAATAAGGTATTAAAAGGACCCAATGGAAATAAGTCACTTTGTCAGATTTTTTTAGGTTATCCTAGGTTCTTTACACATATGCTGCTATGTATGATAATCTATGTATCTGTATTTGTGTATACGTGAATAAACTTACAAAAAATACCCTCCGCCGTCCCACGCGATAGGGATACAGTTTAATACCCAGAGCGTCCCTTTTCTCCGCCCACTTATCTCTTCCCCTCCCACTCCGGCTCCCCCACCTGAACACCATTCCCCTTCCCCACCGCTCCTATCATTGGCAAGTCAGTCACTGTTGTTTATTTGTGTTACGGTGATATATACAACTTTAATTTGTATAATTTGTAGTTCAGGTGTATTACATAAGACCATAAGACTTACAGCATTACGATGCGAGAAATTTAACCAGTTATAAATAAATATTAAGCAACTCCTGGCAGCTATACCCAGCAAGGTCAGCTGACGAGGAACAGCTGAGTGCTTCTCTCTTGCCAGACATTACTGTTTTTCTATTTTTCGATTGAATTCTTTCCCTTGGCTTTTAAAGAAGAACAATACATTACCCATTTGGCAACACTTTAATAAAAACCTGTCTAACTGTACAGATAACAATCTATTAGGACGTTGAAACACGTAATATAAGAAATAAAATTAAGTGTCGGGAACAATGTTTTTTTTTTCTTCTCTCGGCTGTTGCCCATAAACCTCCAAGTAATAATGTTTGTGTTAACTTAGGAGATGGTGCTGCTGCACGGTACTTGTTCTGCCTTATATCTTCAAAACTGACGACACAGCTACTTACGGTAAGGATGTGTGATGTTACAAATAACCTAAACTGCATTTCTTATCACTGCTCATGTGTTGAACTGTTATTTTATATTCGTTATGTTGTGGAACTTTGCCACTAATCTTACCGAAAAAGACCATACTTATTAGTGAGTGTAATATTCAAAGATAATAGTAATTATATTAGTGAAACGTGTTTACGAAATATAACACACGCTAAACAAACTGCATAAATATTATATATATATATATATATATATATATATATATATATATATATATATATATATATATATATATATATATATATATATATATTATATATATATTTACAAACACTATCTCTCTATCCACACAGTTTAGCTTCTGTTACGCGCCCAAGATTCGAATCCTGATGTGGACTTTGTGGTAATGTTTGTAAATAGTTTCGCCCAATTGCTAATTGTTAAGAATTCCAAAATCTCTTTCGAAGTTCACTGGATGTGGCAGGATTTGATGAGATAAATTATGACAAGCCTGGTGCACCGGGGTATGGGAGGGACTGTCTGGCTCAAGTACTGCATAGTTTGGTGCAGTGTGTGCAAATTCTAATCCTGCTATGGACTGAGAGATAAAAGGGTTTTGCATCTTGTATCTATTGTCCAACACCAAAGCCTAGTGAAGAACTGGCCTACGAACAGTCAAGCTGGGACGGCCCCATCACTGAAAAGATACTTGCCAACATGCTTAGGGCTGTAACATCAGACAGGGAGACTGCCCGTCTCCTAGCTGTGAGTGCACATAACTCTAGGGACTTCCTCCAAACAGTTCCCATTTCGTATTGCAGTGGCTCTGCGCCTTGCTGCCCCAATTCACACGGAATATACGTGTGTTTGCGGCGATGCGCAAGCCGACCAATATGGTCTACATGGTCTAAACTGTTCCAAAACCAAGGGCTGGCACGCAAGACACAATGAAGTCAACGACATCATAAAGAGAACCCTTGCTACAGCTGGATGCCCAGCCGAGAGAGAGCCATTATCACTAGTAGCCAACAATACCCACAAGCCAGCAAACCGCCCCGACGGGATCACCATCTATCATTGGAAGAATGGCAAGCTCTTAGCATGGGACTATACCTGTGTGTCGACACTGGCTGACACCTATATCCATCACAGTGTCGGGCGACAGGGAGGAGCTGCTGACCACAGGGAGGAGTACAAGATCGGCAAGTACAGGGACATAAGCCAACAGTATCAATTTGTCCCAGTGGGATCAGAGACCTTGGGGTCATGGGGAAAAAAATGCAACAAGTTTCCTTAAAGAACTGGAAGAGATTCATAATCATTGATATATTGTACCAATGTATTCATGTTCATGTTTGTGTTTTCTGTCAATGTATTCTGTCTATTAATAAAGCACTTATATATATATAGGGAGTGGTAGGAGAAGAAAATATTCAAACAGCTCCGGGAAGAACCTCGAGTTTTCCCTGAGGTACGTTTATTGCGATTTTGGCTTAAATAGCAACGCTCTTCTTGCCAAATAAGACAAGCGAAAATTTTTGTATGCAATAATTTCGCAAAAAATATTCTGAACCTAATGAAAAAAATATATTTCATTTTGTTTGTTTATTATTAAATTATTTTAAACTTATCTAAAATATATTTAGTTGGATTAGGCTAAATTAAATTGCGCTTGTTAGAAAACTTACCTAACGTAATTATAACAAGGTCAATTACTAGACAATATTCTTGTTTGTGAAACTTACTACCATTTTTATCAAATGTACTTGAATCAGTAGATAGCGGACATATTACATCAATGAGTATCATAGTCTCATCAAGGCTACTTACTGGCACTGGAACCAACATGTTGATAAGAAAAGTTGCAACACCTGGCATTTGGAGGCGAAATAATAATCCGAATCAAATAATATTCCGTCTTTGTAATGCTATTATTTATATTAGGCAACCTGATGATGACACTGGAATAAAAAGAGCAATACGTGTAAATCTAAGAAGAGGAGCAAAATAATCTGATTTATTTAAGTTACAGGACGATTATTGAAAACAAGAGGAAACATCAATTAATTAGTTAATTAGTTCGAAGTTTGGTTTGAGAAAGTGGTATCGCTGTGGTCATTGCATAGTATACCATAGAAATGGAAAAAAATATGAACTTACAGGCTTTGGAAAAAAGTTGCAGTAAATACTAGAGAAGAGGACAATAACAAAATTTTTGCCGATACCTACATCGATACCCAATTTTCGGTCGATGAATTTCTTCTTTGTAGGTTCTCCGGTATAATTCCCTGGCCCGAGCCTTTTCCAAGTGGTGGCCCGGCCTTGGCTCCCTTTCTCGGGAGTGTCTCAGACCAATGTCTGCAATGGGAGGAGGTACAAGTACCTCCTCGTCTTCTAGGACAAGCTGTCCCCGCCCCCACGGGGCTCGGAGGAAGAAGCTAGGCACCTTGTACAACCACAAACCCCGCCCACACTGGGCTCGAAGGGTGTGGCAGCTGCACAGCAGCAGACGATGGCAGGAGGTGCAAAGGCAGCAAACACTACAGGATCCTTTCCGAGCCACACCCCAGCTTTGGGCCGATGCCCGAGCGCTGGGGAAGCTCAAGAATGCCTCTTACTGTGTGTTGTTGTTATTGTTGCTGCTGCTGCTTCACGGGTTCGTTGCACTCTGGTCGATGCAGATACCGATACTTTTCCTATATTTTTTTTTTATTTTTAAAATTATACTGATTATGTTCAATATGTAAAGAAATAAATACTTATTACAAAATGATTATTATATAACACCCGAAGGTTAAATTTTAAATTCCTTAATTTCTCTGAGATAATGTCATTACTTGGCCTGTTGTGTTAGCTGTCAAAATCACTTGCCGATAGTGTGTGTGTGTACTCACCTAATTGTGGTTGCAGGGGTTGAGACTCAGCTCCTGGCCCCGCCTCTTCCCTGTCCGCTACTGGGTCTCTGCTCTCCCTGCTCCATGAGCTTTATCATACCTTGTCTTAAAACTGTGTATGGTTCCCGCCTCCACTATATCTTTCTCTAGACTATTCCATTTCCTGACTACTCTATGGCTGAAGAAATGCTTCCTAACATCCCTTTGACTCATCTGAGTCTTCAGCTTCCAGTTGTGTCCCCTTGTTTCTGTGTTCCCTCTCTGGAACATCCTGTCACTATCTACCTTGTCGATTCCCTGCAGTATTTTGTATGTCGTTATCATGTCTCCTCTAACCCTTCTGTTCTCCAGTGTTGTTAGTCCTATTTCCCTCAACCTTTCTTCATATGGCATTCCCCTGAGCTGTGGAACTAGCCTTGTCGCAAACCTTTGCACGTTCTCTAATTTCTTGACGTGCTTGACCAGGTGTGGGTTCCAGACTGGTGCTGCCTGACGTACACAGTGTACAGTGTCTTGAACGATTCCTTGTTAAGGTAACGGAACGCTAATCTTAGGTTTGCCAGTCGCCCATATGCTGCCGCGGTTATCTGGTTGATGTGTGTTTCCGGAGACATGCTTCGCGTTATACTCACCCCAAGGTCTTTCTCCTTTGATGAGGTTTGTAGCCTTTGTCCACCTAGCCTTTACTCTGTCAGCGGTCTTCTTTGCCCTTCTCCGATCCTCATGACTTTGCATTTGGTGGGGTTAAATTCGAGAAGCCAGTTGCTAGACCAGTATCATCTGCCATGAGTTCACGACCATAATTAAAGTGTGCAAAGATCATTATTTCTTAAATACACACTGAATAACTGCAGCTTCTTGTGGAAAGATTCAATGTGTCCCTGTAAGCTCAGATTCAGCACATTCAAGTTGGCTGTCATGTCTGTTAGGAATCCTAGGGTGCAAAGAATATCTTTATCTTGCAGCTGAGTTTGGTACACCTGTGTATTGCTCAGCTGTTTATTATCAATAAATGATAGGATATCTTTCCAAAAAGCAAAGAAATTCTGGAGCATTTTTTCACCACTCAGTCACCTGATACTTAAGTACAGTGGTAGGTCACTAAATTCTGCACTGAGGTCTTCAGGGAAAGATATTAATTATCTGTCTCTGTGACTCATCAACGCCTCTGATTAAATTCACTATTCTGATAACACTCTGAATGACTTCACTCATCTGTATTACATTATTACATAACGCTTCTTGGTGTGATAATGCAGTGTAGTGTGATACTAGCAACTCTATTTTCCTTCATTACTGCCGGTCATAACTCTTGTATCATCTGTTACAATACAGGAACACTTTCCAAATTCTCGTCATTCTTTGACAACTAACTCGAGACCAACATAAATATGTACCTGAACTTCTTGTTCCACCACTGAAGGGATGTATCTTGACTAGCGTCACAGATAATTTAATTTTTTTATATATAGAATAAATTCAATAAATCAATATATTAATATGAGTGCAGGCGGCCCCATAGTTGGACCTCCATGGACTGTACTAGATATATATATGGAAGCTTAATGACCATCGTGTGGTCAATAGGCTTTAAACACGATTACCCAGCAAAAACTAACCAACCAAGCAATAGTTTATTTCACAGCAACTGGTATTTGATGTCATATTTAAAAACGATTTCCTTCTACGGCGATACATCCTGAGTTACGAGGCGCCTACCATCAGCCGGCTAGATTAGGACTGAAATTATTTGTTCAGAGTAAAACCTACTTAAACCATTTTGTATATGTTCTCTTCAATATACGTTTCATATAAAACAATTTTTGTTTGTAAATTCCATAAATATTGCAGACTATTTTTGTAGCTTATAATTTTCTATAAGATATCACAAATGGAAAGCATCCTTCATCTTATTGTCAGTGGTACTATGGAAAGATTTATTTTTCTTAGTTTTCTTTTCTATCTTTTGCTGATGTACTCCTGTTAACCCTTTTGGGACCTAGTTCCTAGGCCCTTTGCATACATGCTCTTGCGCTACCGTCCACAGGATGGATATGGGGTGCACAATAAACTAGCCACTTCGGTGGCAAAATCTAAAAAAAAATCTAATCTTTTGTGACGAAATATTATCTAAATATTTTTTCAGGACAAATATTCCTGACGTGAAGATTAACACTGGCTGATCATGAACAACGAATATTGGTTTGACTTTGTGGCAGGATGGATTGGAGGTACGTACCAGCAATACATTTATGTTATGTAGCAGAAACGAAATAAATCAGTCAAGATAGTAGAATGACAGAATAGTAACGTGGCAGGACACTGAGATATGAAGACAGTAACGTGTCAGGACAGTAAAGTAATAATAATATTATAATAATAATATCTTTATTTACTACTACATGTACAAGGTATACAGGCCTAGCTGACATCAATGACATACTACTATATAGAAAGCCGCTTGTTATGCTGAGCATTTCGGGCAAATTAGGTCAGTTGTGTCCCAGGATGCGACCCACACCAGTCGACTAACACCCAGGTACCCATTTTACCGGTGTAAGGAAACACGTCCGATGTTTCCATCCCTTCGCCGGGAATCGAACCCGGACACTCACCGTGTGAAGCGAGAGCTTTTGCCACCAGTAACTGTCAGGACAGTGACGAGGGAAGAGAGTAACGTCCTAGGACAGTAAAGTAAGAAGACAGTCCTTTAGCTTGCCACAGCCACGTATGTGTCCGCATCAGGAGTGACTTGTCTAGTGCTACTGGACACCTGAAGTATGTAATATTGGTCGTTAATGGGTTTATATATATATATATATATATATATATATATATATATATATATATATATATATATATATATATTTTTGCATATATATATATATATATATATATATATATATATATATATATATATATATATATATATATATGTCGTGCCGAATAGGTAAAACTGGTCAATTAGCAAGAACCCATTTAAAACTAAGTCCTTTCTAAATTTTTCTCTTATACGTTTAAAAATATATATTTTTTTTATTTATGCAAATGTAATAATTAATAGTTGTCTATCAAAAGAACCTTACGAAACTTGCCTAACCCTATTATAACAAGTGCAATTTAATTTAGCCTAATCCATCAAAATGTTTTAGATAAGTTTACAATAATTTAATAATAAACAAACACAATGAAATATAATTTTTTCTTTAGGTTCGGAATGATTTTTGAGAAATTATTGCATACACAAATTTTCGTTTGCCTTATTCGGCAAGAAGAGAGTTGCTATTTAAGCCAAAATCGCAAGTTTTGAATATACGGGACGACATATATTTACATAAAGTATGAGAATACTTACTAGTGTGTGGAGAATTGGTTGTGAATATTTCTGAGAGGAAAAGTCTAGAGTCATTGAAGTCGTGTCTGAAGACAACGTGTGGAGTAAATATTATGTAGAGAATTCATGGTTTGGAGAATACAGGGAGGTGTGGAGATTTAAAAAGTAATATCCATAAGCTTGAGGAGGGGTTGTTGAAGTGGTTTGGACATATAAAGAAGATGAAACAAAAAAGAATGACTTGGAGGATGTATAAATCTATAGTGGAGGTAAGGAGGGGTAGGGGTCACCCTAGAATAGGTTGGCGGGAGGGGGTAAAGGAGGTTTTGTATGTGAGAGGCTGGGACATTCAGCAGGCTTACGTGAGCGTGTTAGATAGGACTAAGGGGAGGCAAGTATTTTTTTTTTTGACGATGTGCTGTTGGAGTGTGACCAGGGTAACATCTTTGAAGGGATTCAGGAAAACCGGTTACCCGGACTTGAGTCCTGGAAGTCGAAAATACAGTGTCTACACTCTCAAAAGGTGTGAGGATATTTTCAGTTTGATGGTGAAATTGTTTCTTCATTTTCGGGTCACTCTGGCTCAGTGAGAGACGGCCGGAAGTGTAGAAAAATCCAGTGAAAAATAAAGGGATCAATAAATACATTTAGAGAACACTGTATTAACATCTTTTGTCCAAGATGATTCAAACTGCAGCCAACAGAAATCAAAAATAGTACGGCAGCAATGATTGACATTTTGTAGAGGAAACTGGGGCACTACATTCTATAAATGTTTGATCAACAAGACTATCTTAATTATGTGTGTGCTTGGGGCAAGCTATCAGCAACAGACTAGTTACCAAATAATTCAAGAAGAAAATCAGGCCTCAGGCTGTGAAAATTTGGAGGGGTAAAGAACTCTCGAAAACTTTCAGAGGAATATCATAAGAATGCATATTGTAAATTAATAAAATAAAATCACACCAATAAATAAAATATTTATGTTAGTTTAGTTTAATATCTTTAATTATGTCGTTGATATTCATCATTAACATATAGCATTTATTCAATACAGTATATTTTTTTATGTAGATTATTTCTATGACTATTGTTTCAATAATAGTGTAAAATTATTAACATTAAGTAAGCAAATTTAACAATAATTGTTGTTCTTTTAAAATTAGGCTGTGCAGGACTGTTAGTTGGTCAACCAATGGACACCATCAAAGTCCGACAGCAAACAATGAAGAGAATGACTTCAGTCAACTATGCAATTAGTATCTTTAAATATGAAGGAGTAAGTACACTAATAACTCTATACTCATTTTCATGCATGTTTAATTTCAGGTAAATATATTGCTGTCGGTTTAGGGCACCAAAGCTGAATACGCCAGCCTAGCTGGGACATTACCGACTTGGCATCAATGTCTTCTTACAAGACCTGACACAACGAGAATTTCAGGGATGAATTCGAATGTAAATGGGAAAATCTTAATTTCATCTTATATAGGGAATCATTTAGTGTTATGATATGGGAACCAAAGCTGAACACTTAATCCTGCATGAGATATTTGCAATTAGGTTCAAATAAATCTTGTCACACATGAGATATGACGAATTACGCTGAAAAAGCGAGTTTTCTGACCAATAGCTACAGTGACTTTTTCCCATAAAACTGCGAAAATTGATCTAAAGATAACGACAAAAATGTATGTCATTGATTTTAAGAAATTTTAAATTAATTTAAACTGACCTGTGATGTACATGTATGTAGCAGAATTTATCTAAAAACATAAGATAGTTTAGGTTAGGTTTATAAATTAGGTTTGCTTGAATTTTTTTTTAAATCATTGTTAATGAAAAAAAATGATTTGTCAATCAGTAAATTTTTTTTTCGAAAAGTCCAATTATTAAGGGAATTCGCCCTTCGGCAAGTTCCGCTTATTGTGATATATATATATATATATATATATATATATATATATATATATATATATATATATATATATATATATATATATATATATATACACACACACACACACACACTTGCTATTTTGGCTTAAATAGCAACTCTCTTCTTTCCGAATAAGGTAAGTGAAAATTTGTGTATGCAATAATTTCGCAAAAATCATCCTGAATCTAACGAAAAAATATATTTCATTATGTTTGTTTATTATATATATATATATATATATATATATATATATATATATATATATATATATATATATATATAATATATAATATATATATATATATATATTATTTCTCAGATTCGAGGATTCTATAAGGGCCTGGGTTTTCCACTTCTAGCAGCTGGTACTTTGAACTCCCTCTTCTTTGGTGTCTATGGCAATTGCATCAGATGGTTATCTGAGGATAAAGAGAAGCCTTCAGTTTGTAATGTACTAATAGCTGGATCTGCTGGAGGAGTTGCACAACTAGTTGTTGCATGCCCTGTGGATTTAATCAAGATTAAGATGCAAATGCAAACTGGTTAGTATTTAATGTATACATACTATAAACAATCATTTCATTAGAATTTTTCTATTCATAATTTCCGAAGTTTTGTTTGGAAAAAAAATTTAAATGGTAAAAAGACACGTACAGTAAAAGGAGACCTTAATAAGTACTTTATGGTACTTGTTAAAAACCCCATGTTGGTGAAATGTAGTACTAATAAATGTCTTCTTTTTCTGTATTTGTTATTTGTTCCACTTATCAGCTTCGCCATTCTTCAACTACTGGTCCTGAGAAAGCAAAATTATCTCAAAATTTTCAGTGTTTTGGCTCCTTCCTATTTAAAATTGTCTTTATTTTTATTTGTGCAAACGTTCCTAATTTTCTCTCATTCCTTCCTGATATTCCGTGTTTCTCGTTCGCTAGTAACATTTCTCCTCTTTAATCCTCCTTTCTTTTTCTCCCTCACATGTATCAACTCCAGATTGTATTATCTGTATTACTACAACAATGGGTTTCATAGACACCCCGGGAGGAACTACCGTCATGCATGAGTGTGAAACAGAAACTTTTTTAAATGTCTCGAACTGGCATAATGGCTGGTCTTTTCTTCTTGCCTCATCAACATTTTAGATGACAGGTAAATCTTGCGACTCCTACTCACATCAAGTACTCGCTTTATTTGTGAATGTAAATGTGCATGTGTGTGGGTATACACACTCATCCGAGATATCCACTCTGATTCTTAATGGGTCTTGCCTTTGGATTGTTTCTTCTCAGTACCATGGGAAAGTAATTTAGATTCCATCCTCGGTAAGCAATGCGTGTCGTAGAAGGTGATTAAAATGCCAGAAGCATGGGGTATGAAATTCCTTTTTCTGCATGAATTTCTAAAAGCAAAAGAAGTGGATGTAGTACAGTTGATAAGAAAGAATTTGTTTTAAATGTTATGAGTGAAAAGAAGTCGGTTGTACTAGCACTAAGCAAAGCAGAGTTAAAAGGGGCGGGAGAATTTCAGTGTAAAGGAGTAACTGAAGTTTCGAGAGAACTAGATCTAAGGGAGAAGCGGTAATATTTTATGATCAATTATAATCAATTATTTAGGGAAAGTACGGCATATGTTTGAGTTGAAGAATCATGTGGATTAGAGAAAAAGTGGGATGTGGGAAGTGTTCTGTAGCAAGTGTCCATGCACTTGCAGAAGAGAGTAGTGCAGAGGAAAGAAAGTGACTTTGAGAGGTGTTAAGCGAATGATTAGGGAGTTTGACAGCAATGAGAGACTAATTGTTGAGAGTAAACTTCTGGGTAAAATGAAAGAAACTCTTGTCGAGGGAACAGTAGGTAAGTCTGGAGTATCTGTGGTGAAGGATAATGGTGGGTCTGTAGTTGAATTATGTATAGAAAAAATGTTTGGTAACAGATAATAATTATTCTAGTACAGGAGGATGAATAAGTATATGAGGATTGATGTAGTGTGCAATTACAGCAGTTTGTTAGACAATGGATTGGTAGATGAAATATTGATGGATATAAATGCTTTTAGAGGAACGATTGATTTATCAAATCAATGTTTAGTGATTTCTACAGTAAGACTAAATAGCAAATGGAGTACAAGGAGAATGACATAAGTGGGTAAGAAAGAAATTAATGTGAATGAAATAAAAGAGTAACAGAGAGGTATACTCAAATATGATTAGAAAGATGAGAAAGAGAGAAAATAAAGAATGAGGAACAGGAGTAGGAGGTGGTCAAACCACGCCATCTGTTTTTTTACCAATAGGTATATTTTATTACATAATATGGTACACAAGACTTAAAAGAAACAATGCTGTACAAAGATGGCATATACAGTACATGAGGTTTGAGCGATACATGAACTGATCTGTGAGATTAATGTTTTAATTGATAGATTTAGGCCGGAAAATTTAATTAAGTAGGCTTGAATCATTAGAAAATAATATTAGAATTAATAATGTAGCCTTAGATATTAATATCATGTTATAGTAGGTAATGAGATTAGACATATCGTGGCAACTAGCATCTCTCAGCAAGGGAGGAGAGCAGGGGACCTGCAGAACCCAGATTCTGTCATCTGGTCTGAGACACCACGCTGAGAGGGTCTAGGAGTTGAACTCGACCTACACATGGTTAGCAAAAGTATTCGCCTGGCGGAAAAGAAATGGATGCATTCCAGGAGAATGGACACACTCCAGTCTTTACACCAAGTTCCCATTGTGAGATTTTTCTTGATTTTGGATTAGTAATTGGCGTCCGTCGTTATTTTGGGGAACACAGGCTAATTTATCTGTGAGCGGGCCAAGAGCCCAAACCATGATAAATATTCAGGATTTCTGAATAATCCTCCCTTGAATATCAGGCCAGAAGCTAGTGATCTTTCTGTGTACATTAATACTAGTTAGGGAAACCCGAGTGAATACAAGAACCGATAGAATATATGCTGTGATTACTAATAAAAATGAACAGATTACAGAAACCATTCTTCTGTACACATGGCATCCGAGAGGGAGTGAGAGAGAGAGAGGTCCTATAGAAGTCAATAGCCCTGTAGATTCAGGGCTAGACTGCTCGTGAAGGCTAGTACCCCAAGGGGACTAGAATGAAATTAGTCTCACAGTTCACCACGGCCACGTATGTTCTTGTATCAGGGATTCACGCCCAGTCCTACTGGGTGCCGGGTGTTTGAGAATTGATGGTCCAGTGGTTAGAGCGATGCGTACGTTGTACTGTTCTCACAGAGCTGGACATGGTGACGCAGGATCGAATCCCGGCTAGCCGCAGTTCTGTTAATATGCCTAATAAGCCAAACTTGTGAATAGCTGAGCTAATTTAAGAATTAAACTTTTAATAAAAAAAATATTTTACAGAATAAAAAATATTTTTTTTCATTGACAGTGATAGAAAGATTTTTATTTTTGGACCAAACCTAACTTAGAAATCTCACCTAACCTAATTTATGCTAACGTAATTTTTTTAGCTAAATTCTGCTACATAATTCATAGGTCAGTTAAAATTTATTTAATTTTACTTTAAATAAATATTACTTTAACTAAATTATTTAACATTACTTTAAATAATTTATATTTTTTTTTCATTCGGTTCAGACTAATTTTCGTAGAATTATGATGGAAACACACATTTTCCTTCTACTTATTTGGCCGAGGACACACTTGCTAAATAGCGTATATTATCTTTCTTATGTGTGGTCTCCATACTTTAAGCTGTATATTCTGGATTTGTTCATGTTTGTGGGGGGCAATTGATCCAACAAACACTATCATCATGACCAATTTCCATTTTGAGAGAAAAAGTTTTTTCGCCCGAAAAAATCCCTGAACTATAGTTCAGCGTTTTTCGCCATTTTCGGCCAAATTTTAAAAATTCCCTAAAATCACACCGGGGGTACTATTTTCTATGCTGATTCAGAATATACACTTAAAAATGTAAAATCAAATCGTTTTAGCACCATACGAGGCCCTTATTTCCTAGTAATTCCTAATTGAGGAAGCTAATATTCTCATTAATATAGTAGTGAAGAGGTGTAAGTATAGTAAGTGTAGGTGGGGCGTAAAAGAAAATTGTAAATCCGAGAAAAAAATTGGATAAGGAAAAATGGAAGTTAGCCGACACGCAGTATATTAAAGACACAGAAATATTTTTTTTTTTTTTTTTAAACATCTGACTTGTGGCAGTGGATAATGGAAATGCCCATCACTTCAAAAATTCTAAACGTGACAAGAAGAAAAACAAGATTAATTAAGGTCGCCAAACTCCAATGTAGCATTAACATACTTTGTGTTCGCAAATTTTATGTGGAGATGTTACATATACGTAGGTAAAGTTGGGTTGCATTGTCATCTCCCAATAAAAAATATTAAATAAGATAACTGAAATACTACATAAATGCGATAAAAAGTTTTGACGAGACCAAAGATAATGGGCACCCACTGTGCGCATTGAGAAAGTACAAAGTTTTATAATTAGTTTAAGGTTCCTTATACAGTCGCCCATTTAACTGTCTTATCAACTGAGAGGGTTGGCACGATTATTTTTCTACATAGAAGACTAAATCTGTAGAAAAGTCTACCACAGATGTCAAAGCCAAGCCTGTGTTACTGTTAAAAACTGTTCTGAAAATCTTTATTTAAAAATATTGAGTTCTGTAGGAGAAAGGGCTTCCTAAAATCCCTTAAGATTACTAGAGATGGCGAGTGGCACCGTAAATATAGAGCAATTAGTGAAATTCTTTGATGGTCAAGGTTCAAAACGACGTTATCTGACAGCACATTGACTCTGAACACTCACTGTAAAAATATATGAATTGTTAAGGATTTGTTACTGACCAAACAGACGAGAAAGATTCTGCATGTAAATATCCCTCATTAAACAACATGATTTATATACTACTTCGTAATGTAAATATATAATAATATTAAATATTAGTAATTTCCCTCCAAAGAGGTACTTTTAACATTAGATAGATATTTAAGGTGTCTATATTAATGAGTGCTAAGAGTTATTTATTGCCATATAAAATTTCCTCAGGTTCTTCACAACACGAACTGCGAAATTCTTTTGAGACCAAATACCGCGGACCAGTGCTGTGTCTTCAGGACATATATAAAAAAGGAGGTGTTGCTGGCTGCTATACTGGCTTTAATTCAATGTTCTTCAGGTAACTGAAAATTTATTAAGCAAATTTTCTTTATTAGGATAATATTAGAACAAAGTTTTGCAACTTCTGATTTTTTTTTCACATTTTTTATTATTCAGAGTGGAGTAATGAAACGTAAAAAAATAAGGAATAAAGATATACTAATTAGTACTGCAGGACTACAAATATTTACAAAATGAATCGAGTTTCAAAGTTTCAAAGTTTCAAAGTTTGGTTAAGGTCTAGCCAAAAGTTTTATAAGTTATGCGACTGTCCTTGTTTTGTCACAGTTACTAAAAAAAAATCAAATTTAACAAGAAAAAATGTAATTCCTAATGTTCTTTTTACTGAAGCATGAATTTTATTATGCAAAGTAATTTGTTACATTGCTCATGCAAACATGCTGAACTTATTCTTGTTTTGTCAGGGAGATTATTGTAAAAGCAATATGGTTGATCAGACCCTGATCCACCACGAGGCCTGGTCTCAGACCGGGCCGCGGGGGCGTTGACCCCCGAAACCCTCTTCAGGTATAGTAAAGCTGTGAATGGAGGTTAGGCTGACGATTTCGAGTTTAACGTTCCTGATTCCTGTTGATACTTCTCATTCTGTGCTTAGGAGCCATTATTCAACAGAGTAATTGGCAAATAATAACATAATAATAGTGGCGAGCACATAAGCAAGCAAAATGAGGAGAAAGACATAAGGAATAAGAAGTAATGGAAAAAGAGAAAAGAAGCAGAGAAGGTTAGTTATTAAACTTAGTGGCAATGTAAGTGAGGCATATTCCAAGCACTTTATAATTTATTTGGAGTGCATCACACAACCACTTCATGCATTTCTTCTAGTCAGCCAAGCTAGTAGTGATGGACTGTGTAATTGTTGGGGCCCCCACCTGCACTGTGGATAGCTGTCTGGTACAAATGTCAATTAATCAGGGTGAAGGGTTGAGACCATAACCCCTAATATGGACTCAGTCTCTCTTTTGTTACGGCTGAGTACGCATTCTGGTCCCTATTGTATGAGTTATAAGATGGCCTGTAGTCTTGGTTGTGGGTGGGAATATACGTAAAAGTCGAAAAAAAAAATAGTTAAGCTTACCGAAAAGTAGTTCTAAAACCTGGCAACATTTTGGTGTATATTTCATTTTCCTACGATGTATGAAGAATGAGAGACTTGTGCAACATATTGGAATCTTTGTTGAGGAAACGTTTCGCCCGCCAGTGGCTTCTTTAGTCCTATATGTATGGGACTGATGAAGCCAGTGGCTGGCGAACAAAAATGCTAGTGTTGTATGTTATTTACCTATTTATTGTGCAGATATTTTATAAATATGTCCACAGCTTACTAACTTTATTTATTTGTGGTATGAAAATATAGGATATTACAGTATCTAACATCGTCCAAAAATCGACTCGGCTTTGTTTTATCAGTAGACAGTGCCTAAATCACTTTTGGCAGTGCCAGTATGTGGCACTGCCACATATTGGCCGATAAAACTGTTTTCTAATATTATTTCAAGTACGTAGATTAAAACAAAAATCGTATAAAAAAAACAGGCCCTAGAAGCCTATGAACCAATTTACATCATTCTTTCGCTTACTGTATTTATCATTTGTATGGGAACTGCCTACATCCATGACGATGACTGAGAGTATTGTAAAATTCAAATGTGCAGGTGCAGATTTGACCATTTTGTGTAAAATAGAGTGAAATTTTTATTGTAGTTAAGTCATGTCAAATAAATTTCAGTTTACCGTATCCGAAAAGCTTCAATATTTAATGGCTGATGCAACTTACTGACATGATAGAACCCGTAAAGTTTGATTGGCGTGCAGTCGGATTTGTTAATGCAGTAAAATAAGTAAAAACTTTAAGTCATTGGAATTCGTCGAATGACTCGTCTGATTACCTTCAAATCTTCACCACTGATACGGTTTCCTGAACACAAATTTCATTCTGTTGGTTGGCATAGGTCCCAATTTGTCAAATTTAATAAATAAATAGCAAAATTTATATTCATTAACTAAAGAATGCTTCTACTAATCCACTTCAAAATATTAATGATGAAAATGTAAACGGGATGATGCAACACTTGTGTATCTTTACTGAGGAAACGTTTCTCCACACAGTGGCTTCATCAGTCCATACAGAGAAGAATGGTGAAGAATGCAGACATTATAAATGGACCCCCTCCAAGGGGATGCCCTTAAGCTGAAAAAGTGCATTTGATGCAAGAAATTAGCGATTATCTCTCATTTCATGGATCAAGTCTGATTTTCTTGCATTTTTCAAGCGCAGTATAACTCCCACAGGTTAGCGTTTTCGTGTGAAAAAAACTGCAAAGAGATTAAGGCAATCTGTTTTTAATGAATTTTATGAATCATAAATTCATTAACCTCTAATTGTTCCTAATATATTTCACTTTTAACACAGTGTTCTTCCTCAGGGATGTGCCTTCTTTTGGCTTGTATATGTTACTCTATGAAGAATTCACCACAAATGTCATTAGCTTAGAGCAGAGTGCAAGTCTGCATGCTGTGGTATTATGTGGTGGCATGGCAGGTAAGAAAGTCATCATGCTGTGGTATTATGTGGTTGCATGGCAGGTAAGAAAGTCATCATGCTGTGGTATTATGTGGTTGCATGGCAGGTAAGAAAGTCATCATGCTGTGGTATTATGTGGTTGCATGGCAGGTAAGAAAGTCATCATGCTGTGGTATTATGTGGTGGCATGGCAGGTAAGAAAGTCATCATGCTGTGGTATTATGTGGTTGCATGGCAGGTAAGAAAGTCATCATGCTGTGGTATTATGTGGTTGCATGGCAGGTAAGAAAGTCATCATGCTGTGGTATTATGTGGTTGCATGGCAGGTAAGAAAGTCATCATGCTGTGGTATTATGTGGTGGCATGGCAGGTAAGAAAGTCTTCATACTGTGGTATTATGTGGTGGCATGGCAGGTAAGAAAGTCTTCATGATTCATGCTGTGGCATTATGTGGTGACATGGCAGGTAAGAAAGTCTTCATACTGTGGTATTATGTGGTGGCACGGCTGGTAAGAAAGTCATCATGCTGTAGTATTATGTGGGGTCATGGCAGGTAAGAAAGTTATCATGTTGTGGTATTATGTGGGGTCATGGCATGTAAGAAAGTCCTCATTCTGATGTCATGTATTAGGTCATGGCAGATAAAAAAGTCATCATCCACCGCCTTCAGGATTAGGAAATGCATAAATACAGTAAAAAAAAAAAAATCAACCTTAACTTTTAAATTTTTTAAAAGATATCCTTGAAGGGGGAACCTTTAAGAGATTGACTGATTTTTTTTTCTTTTTGTTCTTCCTCAAACTTTTTGATTTGATTTCACTCATAATTCATCTAGTGAGCTTCAGATATTCATTGTTTATGTACAATATAAAAAACTAGATTCTTGTTCCTCGTTCACGTACCCTGAGACATAAAATACTGAACCCATTCCCAGACTCCTGGAATGACTCGGTTAACGTCCAAAATTCTCTGTGGCGTAGCTACAACATTAAAAAAAATGTACCTCGTGAAGAGTGAAATTCAAGTATGAAGATGCAGATTTTACCATTTTATGTGAAAAATAGTGTCCTTTTAATCCTATTAAATCACGTTAAATAAATTTCAGGTTTCCTCTTTTGATCGGATTCGATCTTTAATGGCTGATGCATGTTACGGCCAGCATAATACCATTTAAGTTTTGTTTGTGTGCAGGCAAATTTGCTGATGTAGTAAGACAGTAAAAGGAAAAAAAAAAGACTTGGAATCGTTGAACTCCGTACAATACCTGGAGAATGACTCAACTGGTTGGCTTCAAATTTTCGCCACTAGTTTCCAAAACGCAAGGCTAACGCTGCTGTTGGGAGGAATAAGTATCAATTTGCCAGTTTTGATGAATAAAATGGTATTAATTTTATTCAGCAACTTAAGACTGTTTCTTCTGATCGGCTTTAAAATGTTATTGACGGTTCAGTCTGTAAGAGATGAGAACCCATAAGTTTTGTCCCAGTAGCTGCAAATTTGATTTTTGTTCAGAAACTGTTGAAAAAGTTGGAATTAGATCAATTATTGGAGAATGCATTTTCGGATTGCCTTCAAACTTTTTCCCATTGATAGGTATTACTATGACTGAGTTCGTCATTCACCTTGAGCTGTGTAAATTTATATTTTACCAGTGTTATTAAGTAAATCATTTCCCATATTTAACTTAAGAAAGCCTCTATATGCTAGTGTACCTTAATTGGAAGTAATTTTTTTTATATTTATTTTGAGCTGTGTGGGGGCCATTTTGTCCATTTTATCAAATTGGATTTTATTAAAAAATGAACATCAAATATTTTTTATAACAAGATTTTTGAGAATTTTAAATAGAAAGTGAATGAAAGAATACTCGAAAAAATCCAAATTATTTTAATTATTTTTCGGAACTTCCTTCACAACAATTTTCGGTCATTACTCAAAAACGCCTTATTCGATCGGCTTAAAATTTTTAATACTAGCATAAAACCTCCTCCGAGCGACTTCAAAATTTCAACACTGGCGCAGCCTGCTTAAAAGAAGGTTGATATATTTAACTGAGCGTGTAGATTCGCCTTAATTCTGTCAAGTGGCTCTTGATCCAAGGAAATGAACTTGCCTTTCCCATTCCACAAGCTCTATATGACCCTCACGGGTTTAGTGCTTTCCTCTCTTCAGACGAAGCAAAACTATTTTGATGGTAGATCGTGTAAGTTATAATGAGGCAGTTTTGTTACTCAAATTGGTTTCTGTGAAATAAATGGTGAATGTCTCTTCTGGTCAGAAGATATTTAATAATAATAATAATAATAATATAATAATATTTTTATTTCGATGCATGTTACAAGTGTACACTGTTATTGGTAGTTACAATTATAAAACTGTAATGCAAGGAGAGCCACTGGCATGCCATGGCATTAGGGGCAGTTTATTGTAAAGACTTATTTATGTGTGTGCCCTGAAGATCATTGTTAAAAATTTGCATGTTATATGCACTAAGATCGCATAAAAGTTACTTATTTACTATATTTACTTTCTTAAAAGCTGGTCCTTATTACTTAGAAAAGTGAGGATAGATTTTGGCGTGTGTAGGTACCAGTTTGCTTTTTTGGGAAGAGATTGGAAAGACTGAAATACTTTCAATGATGTTAACTTAATGCAACTTCTGAGTGGATTAAAGCTTGTTTTTTTTTTAAGGATATTAGTCTCCTTAATCTATTTGAAAGATTAAGAATTAGATTTGGGCTATTTTCTATTTCGATTTTTTTTGGGGGAAAGAATTTTGTATATTTGTTGCATATAATGACTTGTGAACTTTTCTGATTTCAAATCTTCACGCTAATATTTCATTGCATTACCAGTTTTTGCCACATGGGCACTATTCCAGTCGAGTGCATTGAGGCACCGGGGACTGGGGCTATGAAATACGGGAACACCTTTCTCGGATAGCTCAGTGACCAAAATACATCTAGTTGCATTTAAATTTAAAATAACAATAACAAAATATATGAAAAAGCATACTTCCATTAACCAAAAACAAATTCAATCGAGGTCAATTAATGAGAAAACCTTACCAGAGAAAACACAACTATTTTATGGTAAACAATGGCGCTGTCCAAGTACGTATTATCCAGTCCAATTTTTATTCTCATTTTCAATTTTTTTTGTGTATTAGGTTTAATTTTTTGAGATTTTCACAGTATACGATAATTTCTTTCTAAGTGGCTTAACTAGTGTAGAGTAGATCGTGTGTGAAAGTGATTGCGTATATATTGTGTACTTCAGTACTGCATTGCGTATATGTCACTACATTGCGTATATGCCATTGCATTTCTTACTCTTTCCTTCTCTCGTGGTGTTATATTTCTCTTTCTTTTCTTATAAATTTTGTGGATTATATATTTTTGTGGTTTCCTTTCAGAATGTATATAATGACTATTTCTTTTAGAAATAACTAATTGTTTACTGATTTTTATTGTGCAGTTTAAATTTCTGTATAATAGATTCTAGTAGTGTTTTAGTAATGTCTACATTGAGTGATCCTACAGACACTTTACTAACATTGTTTAAAATAGTTATCTTGTTTCTAGGGATGTAATAGCCTCAGGGCTGTACATGGCAATATATGAGGGGATGGTTGGCTTCAACACTACTCCTTCTGCTTATTGCATCATATTAGGAGGGGGTGTAGCAGGTATGTTCTGGACGTAGTGCATGTGTGTGAGTGTTCACTTTCAGTACTTTTTGCATGTTTCTTTGATTTTTTTTTTAAATTCACGTGCACAGATTTTTACTCATCAATGCTTTCTTTTACTCTGATGATCAGAGAATGGACGGAAATTCCAACCGAGTCCTAATATTACAAACAGCTGGTTAACACATTCTATTAGAACCCGGATGATCTGCTCCTTTCATGCATGACACCTAACGTCTCCATCCATATTTATATTTATTCATTGACGATTGTTCATTATGACTTATATTGGATTTATAAACTAAATGACTTTGAGGAGTATGATAATAGATGTACCATGGAAGCTGCAGGGGTGTGGGATGAGACAGTAGCCCTAAAGTTGGTGGCCCATAATACAAACACCTCAGACGGAAATGTCTTCATTCATCTTTAATAGCATTTTAAACACTATTAAATAGGATAAACACAGCTCCCTCATCTCTGAAATGTTAGCCAGAGTTCTCAAAACGATAAACACCGCCATCACATAGCAACCAAGAGTTGCTATGTGATGGAGTGTCTTTGCACTCCAGCACAAGCTCAACCAGGTCGAGTTATTCATAAAACAAGAATGGATGAACAGTGCAGCAAGTCTACCAGCCCATACTAGACAGCTCCTTCTCAAACCCTAGCCCTCTAATATTTTTTCGAGACCATTCTCTAGACTACTCCCAAAGAATATGATTTGATAACTCTGGTGTGCAAGTCGCCCTCAAATACACCCTTTCTCACTCATGCATTTTTCCAACCTATATTTAAAACTATCCAAGGTTTTATCTTCAATGACCTTACTAGGCAGATTGTTCCAAACAACGGAAACTCTCTTTCCATACCAGTACTTTCCTACATCCTTTCCAAAACCTTACTTCTAGTACTTTCTTATTCATATCACCTCTATTTATGCCCATCTTTCACTTATGCACTTCAATCATGTCTCTCCTCATTCTACGTCTTACAAGAGAATGTAGGTTAAGAACTCTCACTCTGGCTTCGTATGAAAGATTTCTTATGCATGCATTAATGTTGTCATTCTTCTCTGTATGTTTTCTAATAAATTTGTATCCATTCTGTAGTATGGAGTACGTACTAATGATGTATAGAACTGTAGTATAACCTCTGGACTCCTATTGTTTATACTTTATATAAATCCCAGTTATCTGTTAGCTCTATAACGCACGCTTAGGCACTGCTATCTTGGCTTCAGGTTTGCTGCTTATCATAACTCCTAAGTCTTTTTCATATTCTTTATATTCAAATTCTATATTATTTAGTTTATAAGTGCTAAATTTATTTACATTCGTGTGCTTTAGTACACTTTGGATTCATCTACTTTATTAAATTGCATCTTCAATGAATTAGTCAGGCAGGAACGGTCCATCGTGAATACGTTTAGTATCATGAATCAAATTATGCTTATCACGATAGCTTGTTATACTATCAGCTATAAATTGTAAAAACGAGGTCAGGCGTATTGGGTGGTACTTTGATGATAATGGCTTATCTGCTGCTTTAAAAATATGAATTATATAAGCCATATTCCATATCTCATATACTACAACTGTTTGAAGAGATATATTAAAAAGATATACCTTATCTTTGATGAGTTCCTAGAGTTTTTCTGGTTCCATAGCCAGGCCTTGTACCAGGCTCGACTGGTGCTTGCCTGGTCAACCAGGCTGTTGCTGCTGGTGGCCCAATGATCCACATATCCATTACAGCCTGGTTGATCTGTCACCTGGTAAAGGTACTTGTCCAGTGTCCTCCCGTAGACTTCTACATTTGTCCCGAACATTAATACGGTGTTCCCTTATTGTATTCACTGCGCCTCTGCTTTTCACTGGACCTGCTTTGCACTTCCATATCTCTCGCTCCAGTATATTGTTATGGTATAATATAGATTTGTGACAAGGCCCTCAAGTACTTTCCAGGTATTTATTATAATGTATCTCTCTCTCCTCTACTCCAGTGAGTACATTAAAAAGATAACTTCAGAAAACTCTGATATTTTTGGAAATGCACTTTAGCCAATGCCTTAAGAGGAATTTTTTTTCATCTTATCATATTTGTCTTTCAAACGAAATATCTTATTTATAGTAAGAATTTATCTTTTACCTCAATATTTTGTAGTTCGACGATCAGCTTTTCATAATGAACTCTGTCAAATTATTTTTTTAAAGAAATGTAAATAAATATTTTCCCTCTATCAACTCTGCTAAATAAATGATTTTTTTGCTAGATATTTGCATACTAAATTTTGATAGTTTTTGCTACTTTGAAACAAATGTGTTTTAAAGCATATTTCAGCTCTCCTTCATGAGTTGCATAAAACTTTCCCAGTTTTTTTAAACAACAAAACATGTGAGAACGATCCATCATCTTTTAAAATATCTGTACAATATTTGCCTCTTTTGCATACATCGTCACCTTATTTAGTACTGAGATTGTGGTTTATTCTTACTGTTGCGATATTATCAATAAATTGCTACTTGTGGCATAGAATGTCGTGCTGTGTCGCTTATCTTTTTAACTTCAAGTTTCAGAAATTTACCTCCACACTATAATTTTACTCAATCACTTTGAATTTTCAGTATATCATTTAAGCGATAACATTTACATTGCTTCCTTTTCTTATTTTGAGAGGTCTGCTTTACCCCTGCGGATGCCTGGTCTACATAAAACATTACCCATAATCCCTCGCTTGTGGATGTAAAAACAGCTGTTATGAAAAGTTAATAAAATTGGTTTCATTCACTTCGTATTTTGAACTTCCTGTTTTAGTATTCTGTCGATGATAATGTTGATATTCGTGGAAACTATAGGAAATAATTTCTGAACAAATTCTTGGGAAATGCATTTTTATATGATTAGTTAATGAGTTATTAAGGCTGCACGTGACCTGTGTACTGCCAGTTAAGAAAAGGTTAATTCCTTATATATAGATTAAAGTTAACTGTAAGCATATATACACAGCCAGATATACACCTCTTCGTATCTTGAGTTTTTATATTTTAACCGATATAGTAATAGGGTACAGAAGTATATATTATTTTGAAAGATTTTATGGTAGTTTATGTATATTTGAAGAAATAATAGCTTCTGCTGAGCTATTGTTATTTAATATTATTTTGTATCACATATCTTTTTTTTTGGATATAGGACTACTATCCTGGACTGCAATTTTGCCATTTGATGTCATCAAATCGAGAATCCAGGCTGACTGTCCAACTAACCCACGGTACAAGGTAAGGTACTGAAATTCTGATTAATTTCAGTAGATTCCTTCGCTGAGGTATTATTTCCAATCATTCACTGGATTTTACCTATGCTTTGAAATTTACTCAGGATTTTTTTTTATTCGTGAAGAAGGGCATTCGTCCTTTAGACTAAGTAGCATTGAAAGTTTTACTAAGTAGCATATAATAGCCTTATCATTTAATGAGAAGGAAATTATGGGCTCCACGAATATGAACCATGAATTTAGAATGCACCATTTAAACTAAAAGCTGTGTGTCTGAGTGTGCTCGTGTGTGTATTTGAATGTGCGTGTTTCAGCTTCTGCCTTTGTCTCATAAACTAGCCGTTAGTGGCTTGTTTATGAGACAACGGCATTCATAGTTTTGGGAGTCTTATCAAACCGATTCATAAAGATACTGCCATTCCATTTTAATGCAATGTAATTTCTCTTTCTGACCAATCTGAGGTTGAAGAAATACTTCTTGATATCCCTCTGACTCGTCTGCTTTTAACTTCCTAATATACCCTTGTGTGCCTTTTTTAGTCTTCTTGAACAGCCTATCCTCATTCACCCATTCACGCGTACGTATGTTTTTATCATGCCTATCCTAGTCTGTTTGTCCTATAATATCACCAGGTCTCTCATAGCACATTTCTCTTAGGTGTGTCAATGAGCGTAAATAGTCCATAATGATATATGCCTATCAAAAGAAGCGCTCTCAAGTTATCAAACGAAATTGGGAATGGTCTATATAAAACTAACCAGAGGAAACTAGAACATGCCTATAGATATGTGAACCTATTGCTAGTTGCAGTAAATAATCCTTGAAAGTTATAAACAGTTAGGATCTGGTATTAGGATCATATATACATATATACACATACACATTCATACGCACACGTATTATTTTTATTTTGCTTCAGTATAAATTTATGACACCCCTGGACTACTTCTTTTGCTGGGCATATAAGATACCGGGATACCATTCTTGGTTTGTGCAGTCACTAAAATACATCTAGTGATTGATATGTGATTTATGATTATTTTCCCCACCTCTTCACTGATCCCAAGATTATTGATCTGGCTATTTATTTTAGTTGTTTCTGTTACAAACAGTTTTAAAAAGTAGTCCTGCACTGCCTCCAAGAAACTGCTCGAGTAAACATTGCCTGTCACAATGCTCCAGTTATTTTGGCTGAAATTGAACTCTCGTATTGAAACTTCATTTTTCTGTTTAGATACCTTTACAGTTTCGTCCTGTAAATATTTATCATGGTAGTTCTTCAAAGTTACTTTTCATATCCTTTCAGAAACTGTTGCCACACACATATGTTAGCCTGTTCTTTTTCCCTTTCGTATATTTTCTGAAGTAGCAGTTTAAGTTTTCCCAAATATATTTTGCAGCTCTGCTCGCTTTTCTCTTGATTCTATCTGTGTGTGTGTGTGTGTGTACTCACCTATTTGTGTGTCAGTGTGTGTGTGTGTGTGTGAGAGAGAGAGAGAGAGAGAGAGAGAGAGAGAGAGAGAGAGAGAGAGAGAGAGAGATCAAAACTTGTAATAAAGGAAAGAAATAATTCGGTGGAGCCTCTTCGGGCTATGGTTTATGCTAAACATGTAAATAATATTCTAGTATAATTATAGACTATGTCTTTATTGTATAAATTATGTTTCCTTGCAGAACACTTGGGATTGTGTAATGAAGAGCTATAGAGAAGAGGGTCTACGGGTGTTTACCAGAGGATATTGTATGATGGCCCTACGTGCTTTCCCTACCAATGGTGCCATCTTTTTAGCCTATGTGACTTCTCTAAATATCTTAAAGAATTGTTTTGGAATTAACCAAAAAGAAAGTAAAGTGGTAAGGACATAATTAATTTTAGTTTAATAAGTTATTATGTACTTACTGGTTACCTATTGCTTAAAAAAACTCTTACATTGAATTTTTAATGATTGTTATTCATACCAGATGAACTTGAATAATGCTTTTAAAATTGTAGCTTTCACTACATAGCATGTTTTGCTACATAAATTGTGAGTCGTTTCTTTTTTATGTACGAAACTCTATAGACATACAGCTGGTTAGTTATGTTTAGTTAATTGTCTTCCTCGTTAGTAGCTTAGTTCTCACTCTAATTTAAGAGGAATATTTTTAGGAGGAGGAGGTGTTGATTCACCGGGAATTCTCCCGGCCCGGGTCTTTACTAGATGGCGACCCGGCTCCGGCTCCCTGGTGTGGGAGTATCAGAGACCTATGTCTCCCATGGGAGGGGGTACCCCTCAGCGGCGGGACCAACTGGTCCCAGGCCTAGCCACATTCCCCACCAGCACGAGGCATGGAGGTAGATAGATGCTAGGCCTCTCTGGTCTGCCACCTTCCCCGCCCCAAGGAGGCTGACGGGAAGGGCAGGCTTGCGAGCCGCAGATGGTAGCAAGCTCCAGGCTTGGCACCTACCCTGCCCTAGTAGGGCTGGGCATGGTGATCGACCCAATATTTTTAGCATTGCATCAATGATCATATAAGATAATATTTATTTTTACTATGATATTTGAATATAAAATATGTAAGTAAACCTTATTTATTTTGCTTCCTATCTTTTGTCAATGCATTGTAATCTTGTAATATTAAGGTCATATTTATTTATTTTAATACTTTTTTTATTCCTTAAAGTATCTAGGATATAGTTACATTTTCGTATTTTATAATTTCTCCTTTATTCCTGTAAGAAAGTTTTCTGTGCATTACTAATAAGCAAATTTAATTTGACTTTCAGTAATTCTATATCAATTGACTTGCTTTTAAATTACGCAGCATTCACACTTTATATTTGTAGGTAATATCATCTATAATATTAAAATATATTGTTACAGATATAAGAGAGTCCTTATGAAATGCTGTGTTCAGCGTTGTCCACAATCATACGATTTGCTTAACTATAAGGAAGTCTAGTCAACCAGTTGAAGTGTCTCAGCTCCTTATTTTAAGAGTAGTTCCTCCTTTGTTATCATGGAATAAAATTAAATAGACCTGTTTTGGTCGCTGTTCGATCCAACAGAAGGTATCACCCTATTCCATAACCCCTGTAACCCAGAGTGAAGAATTAGTTTGTAATGCAGCTGGTTATAGCGATTAGGTATAACTCAGTTATCTGAAGAGGTCCTGGAATGGATATCAGCAAATTCATGTGGCTTAAGAGTTATAGATAATCCAGGGACCTGGAGGCACCCTCCTTTTCCTTGGATTAAATCTGATTACTTCCAAATCCCCAAACGTTGCATGACTCTTACAGGTTTAGCAATTCCTCATGAAAATAATAATAATAATAATTTGGAGAACCAGGAGCTAAAGTTAAAATCAGTCAAACACAGTAACAATACATTCAAACGTATTAATTATGTCCTTACGATCAATGTACATAGCAAAACTTAGGGGATTCCAAGTTTAGCTTGTTATACTTAGAGACATAACAGTGTCCACAATACTGGATTACGATGGAGGAGGTTTCTCCGTCAAGGAAATCATTTGATTGACTATAATGAAAGGCGTGTTATTTTGCTATGCCACGAGACATGTGATAGCATACAATGAATTTGTTTTAGGCTTTAGATAGAAAATATCTCACAAATAACTGAAGACAATTGCATGATAAATTATTGAGGTATATTTTAAGCATGATGAACGTCTATTTAAATTTCCAGCTTGATTACCCAATTTATTAGTGCTCCAGAAGGCTGCATGATACTCGAAATTTAAAAAATAATATTTACTAAAATAGTAAACCTCTCTCTAAGTAGAGTATTCGAGCGCTGAAAGCATTAAAGTACGCATGTTAATTTCAGTTTCACAAAAAATCCAATTTTTAAAGCAGCGATAAAGATAATTTGAAATAGGAACTTCGGCCCATTTTTTTCTTTTAATTTCACAAATTTAGTGAGTTTTTAAAAATTATTGTCTCTTACTGTTTTACTGGAGAGTTTTTAATATACCCTAACACATTTTCTTCTTCCTCGAATATTTCCGAGTAATATAATACAACTTTCTGATTGAATTTAAACTTTCAGTGTTGGTGTATTTAATTTATTAGAAGGCTCTGTTTTTATTTGGATATGTAAATACCAAGTTGACAATTTTAGATTGGTAATAAATGCTATGATGGTACGTACACGATGTGAATAAATACACTTATGTATATTGCAGGACATTCACTCAAACAAACGTGTTGCCACGAGTAACTTTTTGCAAAGGATTTTATTTCGTGGGTTTTTGAGAGGTGATGCTCAGTTAGGTTACGGTGGGTCAGTCCCCGCAAATAGGCCTCACTTGACGGCCTATCCTGTATACCTTTAATGACTTTTGAGTTTTTCTACTCCCAGAGCCCGGCCCTGAGTTGGGCTTGTTTTTGTGATTTGCCTTGTCAACCAGGCTGTTGCTGCTGATGACCAGATGGCCCACATATCCATCACAGCCTGGTTGATCTGGTACTCTGTGGAGATGCGTGTTAAGTTTTCTCTTGAAGTCTTCTACACTTGTCACAGAAGTGTTTCTGATATTTTTTGGTAAGCTGTTGAACAATCTGGGACCACGAATGTTGCTACAATGACCTCTTGTTGTGCCCACGGAGCCCCTGTTCTTCACCGGGTTTATCTTATCATATTTCTCGCTCCTGTATACTTTTATGATTTGAAACCAGGCCGTCAAGTACCTTCCATGTATATAATATCTTGTATCACTCTCCTCCTCTCCACTAAGTACTTATTTAGGACTTTGTGTTGTTCCCAGTAATTTGAATGCTTATTGAGTTTAAGCGGGCCATAAATTATTTCTGAATCTGTCTCAACTTTGACATTGCTCCCTCCCTGAACAATACGAATGATATTTCCTCAGTATTTGACTGAAGAAACCTACTGTGAGGCGAAACGTTATGGAATAAAGATACGTAACTGCTCCACGTGTGTCGTACTAATATACTGAACAATTCTTGAAAGTTCTCATTATCCACCCGCCCCCCTTTCTTTTTCCAGGCTGTCGTGACATTGGCCTTAATGTGATTACTCCCAGTCCTTTCACGTGTTCCTTTCGTTCTATTTGATGATCCTCTTGGGTTTTGAATACAGTTATCTCTTTTGAGTTTTTCATTCTTTCCATACCAAAGCAGTTGGAACTTATCGCCACTGACCACTGGAAAACACTACATATTTTCCTGCAATATCTCCGTGTCATCCACCGAGGTGACTGTCATCTGCAAACAGTGCTACAGTACAAAACTGTGGCGAGTGATTTTTGTCTATGTCTGTTATGAGGATAAGAAACAGTAGAGTCGGCAGGACTGTTTTGGTATACTGAGGGTGCTGCATTTTTCTCTGTTTACCATTTCTATATGTCAGAAAGCTGAAAATCCGTCTGCCTTCCTTTCCCATTATAACTACAGCTCTCACTTTGTCTGCAGTCACCCGTTGATGACATTTGTCAAACAACTTTGCAAAATCCGTGTATACCACATCTGCGTTTTATTTCTTACCAGCCTATCCGTATTTCTGCCATAATGGTTTAACAGGTGTGATAAACATGATCTCCCGGTTTTAAAACCATGCTGATTTAGGTTGTACAGATTGTGTTGTTCCACAACATTTGTAATTTTGTGTCTCATCACTCTTTCGAAGAATTTTATGATGTGGGATGTTTGGACTTCTGGTGGTGTGGAAGACAACAAATGTAGTTCCAATTTTTAAGAAACGAGACAGATATGTAATGCTAAACTGCAGACCAGTGTCAATAACATGCATAGCATATAAAGCTATCGAGAAGGATTTCAGAAGAGTGGTGGAGCACCTAGAAAGGAGTGGGTTCATACTAGACAACCAGCATGGCTATAGAGATGGCAAATACTGTGTCACAAACCTACTGGAGTTCTACGAAAAGGTAACAGAAGCAAGGAGGGAAAGGCATGGGTACCTGGAGTTCATCTGGAGAGGGTTTCGGGGGTCTACGCCCCCGCGGCTGTCTGAGACCAGGCCTCGTGGTGTGGTGGATCAGGGTCTGATCAACCAGGCTGTTACTTCAGGCCGCACGCAAACTGACGTACAAACCACAGCCCGGTTGGTCAGGTACTGACTTAAGGTGCCAGTCCAGTTCCTTCTTGAAGACAGCCAGGGGTCTATTGGTAATCCCCCTTATGTATGCTGGGAGGCAGTTGAACAGTCTTGTGCCCCGGACACTTATTGTGTTGTCTCTCAGTTTACTCGTGTCGCCCCTGCTTTTCATTGGGGAAATGTTGCATCTACTGCCGAGTCTGTTGCTTTCATAGGGAGTGATTTTCATGTACAAGTTTGGTACTAATCCCTCTAGGATTTTCCAAGTGTATATTATCATGTCTCTATCTCGCCTGCGCTCCAGGGAATACAGATCAAGGGCCTTCAACCGTTCCCAGTAATTTAGGTGCCTTATCGTACTTATGTGTGCCGTGAAAGTTCTTTGTACACTTTACAGGTCAGCAATTTCGCCTACATTGAAAGGGGTAGATTGCATCCTCTTAAACTGCAGAAAGGCTTTTGACGCAGTACCATACAAGAGACTTGCATAAAAGCTAGAAGAGGCAGGAATAACAGGGAAAGCACAAGCACTGCAATGAATCAAGACTTACTTTATCAGGAGCTATGACTCAATCCCTGCAACCACAAATAGGTGAGTAGGTGACTACACACACACACACACACTCAAATACACAAGTGCAAAGTCATGAAGATCGGGGAAAGGCAAAGAAAACCACAGATAGAGTACAGTCTAGGGGGGGCCAAAGACTACAAACGTCACTCAAGGAAAAGGATCTTGGAGTGTGTATAATACCGAGCACATCTGCTGAAGCTCACATCAACCAAATAACTGTTGTAGCATATGGGCGACTAGCGAACCTAAGAATAGTATTCAGACATCTCAGTAAGTCGTTCCTGACCTTGTACACTGTGAACGTCATGCAAATATTAGAATATGGAGCTTCAGTTTGGAACCATCACCTGGCCAAGCACGTCAGGAAACTAGAAAAAGTGCAAAGGTTTGCAACGAGACTAGTCCCGGAGCTAAGGGGCATGTCCTACGAGAAGAGGTTAAGAGAACTCAACCTGACGACACTGTAGAACAGAAGGGACAGGTGGTACCTGATAACGACATAAAAAATACTGAGAAGAATCGAAAAGGTGGACGGAGATAGGATGTTCCAGAGTTGGGACACAGCAACAAGGGGTCACAATTGGAAGATGAAGACTCAAATGAGCCACAGGTTTGTTAGGAAGTATTTTTCAGCCATAGAGTTGTCAGGAAGTGGAGTATTCTGGAAAGTGAGGTACTGGAGGCAGGTACCATACATATCTTTACGAAGAGGTATGATAACGCTCATGGACGAGGGTGTGGACCTAGTGGCGACCAGTGAAGATGCGAGGCCCGGAGCTATAACTCTACCCCTGCAACCACAATTAGGTGAGTACATACACACACACACATTCGGAGGAACTAGAGAAAAAAGTTTTAGCGCAGATTGTTATAGCAAAAATAGATCCAACGCAAAATCTGCTCTTTCTAAGTACTGATAAATTTAGGCCCCTGAGCCTAGTGCTGTGTTTCTTTTAGTAAGGAAATAAATATTACACTGCTCAAGACAAAAATTTATTCTAGAACACGTTGCACATTTAAACAATATAGATGTACTCCAGTAATCTTGCTAAGGAATAATGAATTCACAGATCCGAAAAAGGCATAGGACGTTTTAATGTAATTTTTTCTGCAGGGCAATAACAAACATAATGGCTGGTTCAGGTTTCTTGATAAAAGAACATTCTCTCCATTCCTGCGGTCTTTGATTAAATCACTGGTTTTTATCCAAAAGTTACAGCTGGTTATAATATAGTTTTCTAAATAACATAAAAAAGGCACAATACCGTGACTGGAACAATACACACACAATGGTCCAAGTCGGACCGAAACGTCGTCGTAAGCTCCTCTCTTCTATGTGCGGGTTGTGTGTGTACAGTTTTCTATTATGTAGTATACAGATGAAATTATTTACTCAGTCCACAGATGGCATAGCACAGTACCACACAAGAGACTGGGACAAAATCTAGTAGAGCATGCAAGAATAAGAGAGAAGACACTACAATAAAGAATGAAAACTTGAAGTGAAGGAAAGGTTAGGTGTCGGAAGAGGTGTCGGAATGGTGTATGTGACGGGTGGGGTTCCACGAGGATTCGCATTAGGACCAGTCCCATTTCTTGTGTACGTGAATGACATGACGGAAGTGATAGACTCATAGGTATTCTTGTTTACAAATTATGTGAAACTAATGTGAAGGAAGCAAACATGCGAGGACTAGAAATATTCCAAATGGACTTGGACAAGCAGCAGATCTGGTCTGACAAGTGGCTACCAGAAATTAACGCCAAGTGCAAAGTTATGAAAATTCATGAAGGGCAAAGAGGATCACAAGCAGAGTGCAACATTGATGACAAAGGCTGCAATCCTATCTCAACGACATAGGATTGCAGGTGAGCCTTGTACCGAGCACATCGCCTGAGGCTCATATCAACCGAATAAGTGCTACAACAAAATTGCGTCTGGCAAATATAAAATCAGCTTTTAGGAACCTAAGCAAGGAGTCATACATGGCACTTTATATGGTATATGTCAGTCCCATATGAGAATATGCAACACCCGTAGGAAATCAACACTTGATTAAACATGTTAAAAACCAGAGAAAATACACAGGTTTGCAACGAGACCAGTTCCGGAGCTAAGACTTATGTGCTCTGGGGCGAAATTAAAGGAATTAAACCTGATTACATAAGAGATAAAAAAAAGACTAGGGGATATTTTGTAGCTTACAAAATACTGATAGAAGTTGATGGGGTGTATGGAGACAGATTGTTGTAGAGACAGGAAACAGGAACAGGAGGGCACTACTGGAAGGTGAAGAGATGAGTTATGGGGATGTTGGGAAGCATTTCTTCAGCTCTATGATGGTCAAGAAGTGGAACTAAATGCAAAGAGGAGAAGTAGAGGAAGAATCCACTCACAGCTTTAAGCAGAGGTGAGAGTGAACCCATTAGTGGCCTGCGAGGAAGAGTAGACAGGAGCCGAGGCTCAACTCCTTCAACTACATATAGGTAAGTACATATACGAGAGTACATACACAAATGCATTCACGCCCCTGCTTCCCTTGATTCCTGTCACTCTAGTTCACTTGTCTCGAGATTGCTTACTGATGCCAATGTTATCGTAATCAGTACTGACAAAGGAAGTACATCAAATCGTCATGGTCAATGTGGTACTTTTGGCCTTCTATATGTACAAGAACATGGTGGTTTTCGCTTGGGTTGTCAATAGGCAGAGTCAGGTTTGAAGGATTTATTGTCCCATCTCCCCAGATGAGAGTAAATGGGTTGAGACCAGTAGGAAGAGAGGGACTAGAGGGACACTGGCTAGGAGGGGCAGGGAGAGAAGTCTGGTAACTTTGAAGGTCGATGATCACTTCTGAAAAAATATGAAAGTATTAATGTAAGCAAAGGTATGTTACGATATTCTGAAAAATAAAGTTAGTTACGACTATTATTATTATAAATCTATATGCACATGCTTTCCCTCTCTCTCTCTCTCTCTCTCTCTATCTATCTCTCTCTCTCTCTCTCTCTCTCTCTCTCTCTCTCTCTCTCTCTCTATATATATATATATATATATATATATATACTATAGGGGGTGGTAGGAGAAAATTTTCAAACAGCTTCAGGGAGAACCTTGAGTTTTCCCTGAGGATGAGGGTCCCCAGGACAGTTCCAGAGGTGGTACCTCCCTATATATATATATATATATATATATATATATATATATATATATATATATATATATATATATTATTTACGACAGCAGCTCTTTATTCATAAACATTTATCACTTTATTTGAATTCCTTCTAAATATATTATGACACGTTAATAATTATATATTATATATATATATATATATATATATATATATATATATATATATATATATATATATATATATATATATATATATATACTATATATATATATATATATATTATATATATATATATATTTACCAATAGGTATATTTTATTACATAATATGGTACAAAATATTTAAGAGATACATTGTTATAAAAATGGCATATACAGTATATAAGGTGTGAGAGATACATGTCTAGTACATACTGTTACATGTTTGTCACTGATTATAATGCGAAAATCTCAGCTCCTCAGAGCTGGGGCGCGTACCCAGAATACAACATGCATTACCCCTCTGAACAGCAGCGCTGAGTCGCTGGAACAGAAAACTAGCTGCCCTGGGATCCCTAGTTACCCTGTTAAGTCTTTTGCCTAGCTCCTTGAGGAACTTAGATGCACTCTATCCCCATGAGCCAACGGTCTCTGAGCCTATGGGAACAAACATATAATGATGGGCAAGTTCTCCATATTTTCTCGACTTTTGGGACTCCCTGAAGGTGACAGCTGCCCCTCCTTCCTCCCTGGTGTATTGGAGATAGGTATCAGCCAAGGTAGATGCACATGTGTAGTCCTACACCACCTGCTTGCCGTCTGTCCAGGCTTGGAGGGTGATACCATCTGGACGCTTTTGGCTGCCATCAGATCTGCATAGTTGGGGCGGCTCCCTTACTGCTGGGCATCCGGCTGTTGAGAGGCTCCTCTTGATAATGTTATTAACCTCTTCATGTCTTGCAATCTTTCCTTCGGATTTACGACACACAAGACCATGGTACCCAAATCGGTCTGCTGCTTCACTGCCACAAATACACGAAATACACGAAACAAGTAATTTTGAATCATTTACAGAACTGCGGCTAGCTGCTAGCCAAGATTCGATCCTAAGTCACAATGCCCAGCCCTGTTAGAAAAAGACAAAGTACACATCCCTCTATCCACTCGACCATCAGTTCTGAAACATCAGGCACTCGGTGGAACTGAGTGTGTTTTTCTCTGGTGCGAGTACATCCTGTTTGAGGTACCAGCCTTTATGAGCAGTCTATATATTAATGAAATCACGAAACAAGTGATTTTGAATCATTAACATTACAACTCCATCTATAAATATATTGAACAATCACTGTGACATCAAACATCTCTGTTTAAGGCCTACTTTTACTAGGAAATAATATCCCTACTACCTACTTTAACCTGAGCCTCACTATCCTTGTAAAAACTCTTCACTGCTTTCAGTAACCTACCTCCTATTCCATACATTTGTAACATCTGCCACATTATTCCCCTATCTACCCTATCATACGCCTTTAACAAATCCATACATGCAACAAAAAACTTATCTAAATCCTGTTCACTTATATGTTTCACTGCAAACACTTGATCAGCACACCCCCTACCCTTCCTAGAGCCTCCTTGTTCGTCTGCGATCCTGCTCTCGTCTTACACTTAATTTTTTCAATAATAACTCTACCATACACTTTACCAGGTATACTCAACAGGCTTATTCCCCTATAATTTTTACACTCTCTTTAGTCCCCTTTGCCTTTATACAAAGGAACTATGCACTCTCTTTGCCAACCCCTAGGCACCTTACCCTCTTCCATACATTTATTAAATAAAAGCACCAACTACTCCAAAATTATATCCCCGCCTGCTTTTAACATTTATATCTTTATCCCATCTTCTTTACCCTCTTTCATTCTACCCACTGTATTATGCACCTCCCCCACATTCACAACTGGCGCTTCCTCACTCCTACAAGATATTATACCTCCCTTCCCAATGCACAAAATCACAGCTTCCCTATCTTCATCAACATTTAACAGTTCCTCAAAGTATTCTCGATCTAATAACTCTCCTCTCCTATTTTTAAATTGTTCTGTTCTTATTTATTCACTAGTACTACTATTTTACTATTCTACCACTTGATCGATCTACCTGGGCACCAAGCCCGAGTGATGTAGTATTGTGGTCATCTCACTGCCACCTTGGTGGACCAGTCATCCTCCGTATCACTTCATTGGTTGTCTGCACTATTTGCCTGATAGTGCGTTAGGTGTGGATACATCCAATGTATATTGCAACAAGGAGAAGGCTAGAGGCAGTGGAGATTTTATACCTGAGGGCAATGTGTGGTGTGAATATAATGCAGAGAACTCGTAGTTTGGAAATTAGGAGGAGGTTCGGGATTACCAAAACTATTATCCAGAGGGCTGAGGAGGGGTTGTTGAGGTGGTTCGGGCATATAGAGGACGAAACAAAATAGAATGACTTCGAGAGTGTATAAATCTGTAGTGGAGGGAAGGCGGGGTAGAGGTTGGCCTAGGAAAGTTTGGAGGGAGGGAGTAAAGGAGGTTTTGTGTGCGAGAGGCTTGGACTTCCAACAAGCATGCGTGAGCGTATTAGATAGGAGCAAATGGAGACAAATGGTTTTTATGACTTGGCGTGCTGTTGGAGTGTGAGCAGGGTAATATTTATGAAGGGATTCAGGGAAACCGGCAGGCCGGACTTGAGTCCTGGAGATGGGAAGTACAGTGTCTGCACTCTGAAGGAGGGGTGTTAATGTTGCAGTTTTATAACTGTAGTGTAAGCACGCGTCTGGCAAGACAGTGATGGAGTGTACGATGGTGAAAGTTTTTGTTTTTCGGGCCATCCTGCCTTGGTAGGAAACGCCGATTATGTTTGTGCCAGGGATTACAGCAGCGAGTGTAAGCCAGGACGAGAGATGGGGAGGAGCCATGTATGAGCACCTAGGAAGATAGCTACTTGATCACCTCCTACAGATGTCATCCATCTACACACAAGACAGGAACAAGCGACGGCGGCGGGATGTAGCCAAAACTAACATCAAAATTTCAATGATTTCATCAATATTTTTTTTACTTTTGTATCTCCTGCTACTTTTGTGTCTCGTGCGTTATTTGGGTCGGCGTGCCGAGTCAGATGTTTACCCGAGCATTACCTGAGTTCACCTGGTAGAGCCTGATTATGCGGGAAGTCATCATAGACTAGTTACCTTTATCTCCACACTCATTACGTCATTCACAGCATAAAGTGGTGAGATTGAGGGTTTTTCTTCTAAGATGTGAGATAGACTCCTTTATCCTGCCCAGCACTCAGGTGTATAAGGTCACCCAAATCACTCACACATTCTTACCTTATGTTGTTGCACTAAGAATTTCTGGCATAACCTGTGTGTTTCACTTCGTAAGCCTGAGTGTGGTTGTTCGAGTTTGTAAGCCAGTCAAGCCACCAGAAAGCCACAGTAGTAACCCAGCATTGCAAGTTCACCCAACCCAGCAATTAGGCATCACCATGTTGAAAGGCGTCTGTGAGTGCCTATTACTTTTCTTAAGAACATTGATGCTAAGATTATCTGTGGAAGTGTGTTTAAAGTTTAAAGATAAGCGATTTACTGAAACAAATGGCTGGTGGTATAGTGTTAATGTGTGATGAGTCTGGCTTATGTTGTCAGCCGTCAGCTAACTTATAAATCTGTTAGTGCACCTCGACTCTGTCTGAGTTAATTAAGTGTTCTGTAGATATAGCAGACTTGAACCCAAAACATCTTTTTTAAATGTAGTAATTATATTTTTTATATGTGTACGCTAAATGTTTTTTTCTGCATAAATTAGGAATGATATTCTAAAAAAAAAAAATATTATTGTATTTTTATAATCATTATTATATTTTCCTTACTGTGTGTGCTGTTTGCAGAAGCCAAGATCATACTGATGTTCACTTGTTGAGCAGTTCTAAATATGGCGAGTCTGAAGCCTGGAATACTACTACAGTAAGCTTTTGCTTTGGCGTAACATAATTGTGTATTTGGTATGAAGTAGTGGCGACCATCCTCCCTTTTGACTGCATTTACTCTGCCCACCAAAGAGTCTGTAATGGAAAAAATTCTTGTCCATCTGGTTTTCTATATGTATTAATGTATCTTTGCTTCCTCCACCGATTTAGGTTAATTTAAGCATATATTAGTTATTTGTGTAGTTTAATGGTTAGTCTATCGATAAAACAAGGTATGTAATTAAGAATGAGGATACATGATAATGAATATGGTAAATAAGAATTAGGGAAAACACTCTTCATTAGTGATTTACATATACATTATAATGAAAGTATGGTGCAATATTAAAAAAAAATATTGTCTTAAGATGAAAAAATACATAATTTTCGGTGAGGGAGCTTTGGAACCTTACATCTACATAAAAAATTTACTGATCCATACATGTGCACTCAGTGATATAGTAAACTTGTAAATCACTCTAAGTCAACAGTCATCCCCTCGAACTTTCTCCATCTCTCATAAAGTTTTAAACAATATTAGAATACGTAATTTAAGGTGAATTGCGTTGCTAAAAATATGCAAATATGAACTAATTGCGATAGATGGAGTCTAGCTCTAGTGCAACGGGAAGGATCTATTACCTAGGAGACACAGATTAAAAAATATTGTAATTTCTCCTTAAAAGGTTGGGTGAATATTCCACTTTTCCTCCCATTCCATCTTTATTGAATCCACGTGTATGTATACTTTATTATACAATGTGGTACACAGAGTGTAAAAGACGCATTAATGGTGCAACGACGTTAGAGTATAAAAAACAAAAACGTTTTAGCAATACATTATAAGTATACAGAGGTGTCTGTCAACAATTGCATTTCATATATTTCATCCAGCTCCACAGAGCTTGGCCCCATTGCTATGATACAACAGGCATTATCCCTCTGAGTTCCTTGTGTGATCCCTAATTGCCCGATGAGTTTTTTGCTCAGCTTCTTAAGAAACTTGGATGCTCTCTTTTCCCAGGAGTCGGGGGGGGGGGGGTCTCTGAACTTATGGCAACAAACGTGGACTTCCTGAAGCTTGCAGCTGCACCTCTTTCATCTCCGCTGTATTCAAGATAAATAACAGCTAGTGTAGAATATAAATATATCGTTCCACACCACCTGCTCACCATCTGTCGAGGCTTGTAAGGTATTTCCATCTGGGTGTTTTTGTTTGCCATTGGATCTCAAGTTAAGGCAGCTGTCTCATCGTTGCTCAACTGGTTGTAGCAAGGCTCGTCTTGATGTCGTTACTCTCCTCATGCCTTGCGATCTTTCCCTTAAAACTACGGGAACCAAGTCCATGTTGCACCAGAAATACCATTATTCGGCTAGGATAGGGGCGGCAAAGCAATGTAAATAGTCTGTGGGTCGAGGAGCGTACCTCGGAAGGTGATTAAGACAGCCAACAAAAATCCCAGGCATGAGGAGTATCCCAGAGACTGGGAGAATCGCTTTTACAAGTTCGTTGGACGCTACACATGAAGCCAGCAACGTTAGGAGTCCTATCAGTGGTTCCTCGCAGAAACCAATACACCAACAAGTCTGACTGGAAACGTAGCTTATTTCTACCGTAGATTTTCCGGAGTGAGGCTGAGTACTTTAGTGAATAATGACTTTAAAGGCTGTCGAATTCAGGTAGTTTACGGCTGTCATATAAGGAAACATGGCATTTATGGAGTTTAGCTTGCTATTTATATTGTTCCGCCCTCCTCAAATCATCCAGTTTGTCCTAGAGAACTGCGTCAGTTGCAACCTCATAGAGGAAAGCACACACACACATACACACACACACACACACACACACACACACACACACACACACACATACACACATACACACACACACACACACACACACACACACACACACACACACACACACACATACATACACACATACACACACACACACACACACACACACACACTCATACACTAACTCACTAACACATACACTAACGTTAATACACACAAATCTACACACAGTAATACTTTACAACGTGTTCCAGTCCTAAAGGCCAAGCTCTCTCATAAGATCATGGCGTGTTTACCTGGAGTTTACCTGGAGAGAGTTCCGGGGGTCAACGCCCCCGCGGCCCGCCTTGTTAAACCTGATTGATCTTTTTTATGATCTAGTGTGTAATGGCCGTCTTGCACCAAGCAGACGTTAACTATTGTCATGTTTACCCAGGTCACTGACGCTCTATGGGGAACCAAAACTAAACGTTGATGCACGTTGTGATGACAGAAGATTCCTGTAAAAATGACAGTTGGGTTGCAAATAGTGACCTATGCAATGTTTCCAACCTCTAGTGGTCATTTGAGGTGTTATTGTCTAGTGGTTACAACAGAGGTGTGATATTCTGACTCTCCCGGTTCAAGTCTCAGAAAAAATCTTTGAATTGTTAAAAGTAGTTATTACTTTTTCATTCATAAATGACAAATCTTTTATGCAATCCCAAATTTTATCAACTTATTAATATCTCCCCATAATTTTGTTTTATTCTTAGCAAAATAAGCCGATAAATGATCACCCATATTATTATTTGTTCACATTTAGTTATCCCTAATCTCTCATACGAACTCTCTTTTTCCATTTAATTTAATCTTCCTTCTATATATTATTTTTATACCACCCTTACACCAATCATTACTCTTATCCCCTACACGGCGCTCCATTAAATATAAATCTCAGTGCCCTTTAGCACTGCATTCTAACATTTGCACCATACGATTTTCTTGCGCCTCATTACACTCTTTATCTTACGAACATTTCGTCTAACCGATATATGTTCCATATATTCCGTCTATATCTTATTGCTGCTACCACTAAATAATGATCTGACATAACACTGACTTTCCCAAAATTAAGCACACATTATAATAAAAAAAATACCTTCGAAGAAGCCGTAAACAGCGCTGGTGTTAGAAGTGAGATTGAAGTTAGGGGAGGGACCAACCCCGGCTGTAAGACACTGCCAAACATTACTGGCATTTTGCACAGCTGTCCAAGCCTTGCAGCTGCTCACCACGAAGCACTTAGATTTGCATTTATCTACAAAAAAAGGGAAAAGAATATTATATTAATGACTTTGTTTTCTGTAATTTCTCTCTCGTAGATACTTTAAAACTTAATATATGTAAACGAATGGCCATTTATAACACCATATATCCTAAAACGACAATTCAGGGATAACACCTTTAATGCTTTGCAGTGAAATGTCATTAGGAATAATGAAATATATAAATATATACGTATATATATATATATATATATATATATATATATATATATATATATATATATATATATATATATATATATATATATATATATATATATATATATATATATATATATAATTTACTAAATGAGCTAATAGCTCCGTAAATCATCCTGAAAACTGAAAAATCTTTTGAATAATTCAGTCATACTACCCACAGCTTTGAAGCTTTCAGTGGAAACTTTATATGGAAGAGGATTTTAGCTGAATGTCGGAATCTATAATAATGAGAAAGCTTAAAGAAACGACAGAATTAGTTAAATTGTCTTTAACAATTATAGTATATGGTTTTCAGGAATATTCTGTAAAATAACTTGAACTAATTATGATATGTTAACATATTCATATATTTAGTTAATGCAAAGTGACATAGTGAAATTTTGATTACGAACACCAACCCTCGGAAAAGAGAAGAAAAAGACTAAAGGTGAAATTCTGGAGGTTTCTCAATGTTTGAGTATTTACTTCTCTCTTCTCCAGGAGCTAGAACCTTGTTTGTGTATTTACTTCCCTTTTCTCCAGGAGCTAGAACCTTGCTTGGCATTCTGATTTTACACTAGTTTAAGTCTCTTGTAAGTCTATGAATTGTTGCAATCATATATACCATTTACCTATATCGTTGATGACTTATGAAAACACAAGCAAGACTTTGGTGTACATTGTGAAGGCAAGGGAAAATGGCATCCGATGGCATTGCCTCTGCAATGTTTCCAAGTTCACGTTGGAATTAGATTGTGAGACATCGTATGGGAGCTGTCATAACCTGGTTTTGTCATAACCTGGTTTTGTCATAACCTGGTTTTGCATCTTGTATCGTTTGTTCGCGATTTTTGGACCAAATTGTAGGATCCAAAGCCTCGGAGAAGTGGATAAAAAGGTTTCAAGGAAAAACTCGCCAAACCGGCGAGTTAGGAAAAACAAAACAAGAGTGTTTTCTGCCGAAAAAGCAGAGAGAAAATTTGTTTATGCCATTAAATCTATGGAAATCATACTAAACAATACGAAAAAAGAATATATTGACTTTACATAATATTAAATATACCTAAACTGATGTAAGATATGTTTAGTAGAATTTGGCTAAAAAAATGCTCAGCTTACATGCCAAATTGTCGTTTTCATTACAGATATCGGGATATTAGTTTCCATGTGGTAACCTGTGAATACGTATCAAGAGTGTTTCCAAACCTTCCTTTTTTTTATATCTATCCGCACTAAAAGCTTATGTGGCACTCTGTGCGGCTCTGGGGTAAAAGAGGCTAGACTCATGGAATATGGGAATGTCTTTCCGACATCGCTGAGAGACTGAAACACATCTTATTTAAAATAAAATGGCAGTATAGGGAGGACAACTAACGTACTGTAGAATAATGCTATTTATATTCTAATATCTAACATAGAAGATAATACGGATGAACAAAATATTTTCTTGAAAACAAAAAATTACTAGGTAAATTTTTATTTAAAGTTCAGGGATTCAGACTTCAATTAGATGGATTTCTTATCGGTTATTTAAGCATGTTCCACAATTTTCTTATTGCTGTAGTTTGTTTTAGAAAGGCATTCATTAGGATGCTCTCAAAGCAACTTACATCAAGAACTGTATGTTCTTTCAGTGTAAATATGTTGCAAGTTTACTTTAATCCAAATTTTAGGGATTAAAAATTCTTGACTGAGATGAAATAGGCCTTACTGGCGCTTGTGTAGTCAAATGAATTAATTCCAATTAAGTTGTTAATCTTTATTCAGTTTATATTCTGAGGCGCACACCTCTGTGATGTGAGTGCCCTTAAAAGCAACAGTTTGTATACACATCAGAGAGTGAAAAATCTCTTTATGTATGTATTTAGATTTTACTTTACTCAGTTGGTGGTATTCAGGTGTAGAAGCTTATAAACCCTTCCTAAGTCGATAAGCAATAAATGAAATAAACCAACCAACCTCCAACCTCCATTCAGCGAATATATGTGTACCGGAAACGTATGGTTCTTAACGTACTGTGCATATACTGGGAATTTAATTTAATACCAGCATTAAGGATTATAGTTTTCCTGACTGTAAGTATAAATAATGCATACAGCTTAAATGACCATCGTCCACCTGACAGGCTTAAAACTCAATAATCCAACTAACTTCTATTCAGTCTTCGTGAACACGCAAATTTATAGTTGTCTGGTAATCTAGTAATTTTGTTCTTTCAGACTTTTAACAAAATAATCAGTAATTATAATTAAAATTTACATAGTTTTGTTATTGTTTTTTAGTTGTTGTTTTTTGTTACATGTTATACGATATCTGATGATTAATGGAAGAACAATCACAAAACGTTAAAAGTACAAAATAAAAATGATATTAATGGGATGCAATGGTTGTGGTGCAGGGCAACAGTGCAACATGAGAGGGTGATGTGTAAGCGGTGATAACACAGTGTCTTACCTCACTGAGAGGTGACGTGATTTTTATTGTCATAAATTAATCACATTAAGAAAATCTGAGGAAGTTTTCATGGGTTTTAGAAGTAAACATAGAGAGAGCACGGGGAAGTAGTTGGTGATAGTGAAGTGTTGATCAGCAATAGTTCACCTGGGGCTGTAACTACTGAAATGTTGTTGGCTTGGGAAGTGTTGAATGTTAAGCCTGGCGCCGTGAAGTATGCCCAGTTTCTCTGTGCCAGGATTGAGCTGCTCAGGCAGACTAGTGTTGTCTCCACCCAGAGTCTAAACACTCGCATCTCTCCTCAGTCTGCCGAACCAACACGAAAATTAACAAAACGATGTCTTACATCAAAACACTGTTGTAATATACCTTGGTAGAAAAGATGTAAATATATTATTATTATTATTATTATTATTATTATTATTATTATTATTATTATTATTATTATTATTATTATTATTATTATTATTACTACTACTTTATTTGTTATTTGTTATCTTTATTTATTGTTATACCTGTTTTGGAAGAATAATTATATAATGGCAGGGTTCTCTGATGCTCAAAAATGGTTGTGAATAAAATTTAAATGGTTATAAATTTAGGCTAGAAAAATATTTAGGTTTTTGTTGGGAAAAAATCAATTTTTAAGGGAGTACAGCCTATTAGGCAAGTTCAACTTATTAGGCACGACACACACACACACACACACACACACACATACCAGTGAAGAGGCTTGGCCAGGAGCTATGACTCGACCCCTGCAACCACAACTAGGTGAGTACATATATATATATATATATATATATATATACATATATATATATATATATATATATATATATATATATATATATATATATATATATATATATATATATATATATATATATATATATATATTATGTGTGTGTGTGTGTGTGTGTGTGTGTGCAAGATAATCTCGGACAGGCGATCTTAACAATGCCACGGGGGAAGATATCAAGATCTTTCACACGTCTTTGTGCATCGTCAGGAGCTATGTAATGTTGCAAGAGCGACAACAGGTAGACTAAGGGGAAACTTTCTCAGAGGAAACGTGTCGTGTTGATGATAGCTTGTCTACCTAAGAATGTCGCTCAGGCACCATACCGTCATCCACGCATCCTGTCCCGTCAACACCCACACGTGGTGAAGGGTATATGGAAGGGACCTCTGAGGTTTCCAGAAAGCAAGTTGCAGAATAATAAGGAAAAATAAAAGCCAGTAATAAACAGCATCTAATCACCGAATCTAGTCAAGTACCATAAGAGATTACTTTGTCCAAGTGGACAATACATATACAAACACTGGAATTATATGTAAACCTTCGTATTAATAATGGAATCGAATGCGCCCATTGTTAGCTTAAACTACCATTCATCCATGAAGGTTATCCTGACTATCATAAGTGTTCCTGAATTTTCCTTAGTATTCTTTATTCCTTATCACATAATTTTTGTCCTTAGTATTCCGATTATTTTATCCCCGAATATCATGGATGTTCATGACATCTCTATCATATTATCATAACCTGCCCAACATAGAGACTTGGTTGCACAACCTACGTAATGTAACTATTCACCTCTGGTTTTAGATATTCTAGGAACCCTGAATGTCTCTCGTCACTAAGCCCCCGTGGCGACAAGCCCTTTCCTGACATTCCTGGGTTATCCTGGACGACTCGTATGTGTTGCTATGTATGAAAATTGCAATCACTTATTGTTATATTTGCAATCACCTGAACTTGTAGATCCCCCTCCCCTTCTAGCCCTGTAGGGTTGTAACCACCTAAAACTAATTGCATTCACCAAGTTGCAATCACCTAAACTTGCTTGCCTGTACCCGTACGATACCTTAATGCAACTGAATGTACTTCCTGCTATTGGTTATATATTAAATTATATACTAGGAACGGAACCAAAGGAATTGAGGGTCAACAAGGGACATACTCTCACCCCACAGGGGGCTCTCCTGATAAGGCACGGAGATGTGCCTATATATATATATATATATATATATATATATATATATATATATATATATATATATATATTATAAACACACTGGCCTCCTCCCGCTGATGTAGAGTGACCAGACACAGAAAAACTTTCACTATTATTGTTTTGCCAGGGGCAAGACGTGATTATGAAGGACTTTCAAAATGGGCAGGATTCTAGCCCATAGAAATTTATTCTTAAATCTAGCAGGCATACCAAACCATACCACGGGTGGGGTTCGAACCCGTGGTATGGTTTGTTTGCAATCGTGTCATTACGATTTCGTGAGTCTAGCAGGCATATTCTGTACCATGCTAATGTGAAGTGATCGTCAATATTGGCTTGATAATTTTGTTACTGGCTTGCCAAGAGTTCAAGTCCTACCCGTTTATTCGAGATGATATATATGCAGAAATCTAATTTTTGGTACAGTTTTTTTTAACGGCTCAAGTTTTATGCATCATTAAGAAATTTTCCCTGTTTTAACCTATTTTTCCTCCGCATGACTACCAAGCTTTCTTTTTTTTATGCAAGTCGTATTTTTTGTGTATATGCAATCGTGCATGTTGATGACATTTTTTTTTTTTTTCTTATGCTTTCATCGTCTTAACTGACCTCTCTTAGTGTCCTTCCGGCAGCACTCAACGTTCACGTCCTGTGCGTCGCTTCGTTGATCAGTACTCACAAGCACTACACCAGCTCTCCTTCAGTATCGCAGCCTGAATGACTCCTCATGTATACCACCCATAAACCCCCAGCAGTATTTATCAATTATTAAGTTCTTCCCAGCGAAAATTTTATGACAGTGTTCCGTTTTCTTCGAAACATATCCGTTGCCACTGGCGACGTCTTAAATATACTATTTGGTATTGATTTGCAATCTACAACACTGTAAATATCTTTCATAAAAGTGGATAGTGGCGGTTTTGGAAAAACCAGTTTCCATTTGATCTTATATTTCTTTTATGGCATACGTACATATACTTTGCAAATACTTAATCAAGGATGGATGCAATCAAATTAACGATAAATATATTAAATTTACTAGTTAGCGTCATGAATATTTCTTAAAGTAAATGACAATGTAGAAATGCTAATCCTTGAACGAAAAATCTCACCAAACCAGCATGGTAAAATGATATTAAAATCCAAAATTCCTTTGGTTCATACACATAAAGTTTCATTTAAATAGATTTATGATGTCTAAGTGTTTATTAATAATAATAATAAATAACAAACAAACATTTTATTACCTACCTTTAGAACTGTTTATAATCATAACCATAATTTTTAAAGGGGTGGACAGGTAAGCCAGCAGAAGGGCTCGATCTCATGACCAAAACCTTCAGCTGTGAGTCATTATATGACTGAGTCCCGCGTCAGGAAACACTTGTCCTGTTTCCTGACAAACCTAATACTACCTACCTACCATTATTATTATTATCATTATTATTATTATTATTATTATTATTATTATTATTATTATTATTATTATTATTATTATTGTTGTTGTAGAAACACTTATGTTAACACAAAATAAACACCGACAGGTGTATGTCTCTTAGAGTGTAAATGCTAAGAATTTTCTATACTCTGTTTTAATGATTAATGAATTCTTGTGTTGTGGTAAATAGGTTACATGCAGTCTTAAAGGCCCTTTTGTAGTCGATAATGTTTAATCCCATTAACTAACCAACTAATAAAATAGGATCTATTTAGTTCACTTTGACATGTATATCTCTGAATATTGCACTTTTATCCCTATTTTAGACAGCGACGAATTCTTGATGAGTTGTGAATAGATGATATGCAGCCGTAATGACCATTTAAATAAACAATAGGCTTTAAAACCAATTAACCAATGAATAAAAATGCGAAAGGATATATACACTGAAAGGTGTGTGACTCTCAAAGTTTGTTCTGAGAGTTTACTTTAATATTTATTAAAGAGATTAAAATATTCTTGTCTGGTGGTGAACAGGTTATATGTAGCATTAATGAACCTCGTGTAGTCGATAGGTTTTAAACCCCATTAACCAATAAGTAAGTACCGAGGAGATATACTTTCACCGAGAGGTACGTATCTCATTTTTTATATACTGAGAGTTAGAGCCCTATTTTACGGATTATCTGTAGCCTCAACAACCCTCGTGTAGTAGATAGGCTACAAATATCATTAACCAACTAAAAAGAAATCAAAGATGTGTACTCTGCAACGTAAATATCTCTCACTGCATACATAATCATGGTTGACTTTAGTTCTTAACTTTTGTGTTTTAAATATTCTTGACTAGTAGTGGTGAACGAGATACATGCAGTCTTAATATTTTCTTAATATATATATGGTTTTCAAGCCTCATTAACCATCCGATAAGTAAAACTGAACACTGGTCTGTGGTGCAGTTCCTCTGAGAAGTCAAAGTAACTCAGTGCATTGAAAAATAAAATGTTAAATATGAAAATAAGTATCAGGTTCCATCTGATTTCTGTTGGCGGAGGATTTGTTATAACGAATGATTTTTTTGAATCAGTTGGGGAATGGAAACTGGTCAGCAAAGGTGAGAAGTTGCTTATTTTTATGCAGTACATTGTAAGTGACCGAACTAATGCTTGTGGTAGGATCAGTAGTCGAAGTCTTTTTCCCAACCATATGTGAGCGATGGTGAGAAAAATATTTAATATAACTTACTGGAATGTACGTAATTGTTCAAGAAGTACAAATAAAATTTATCTGATAAAGGTAGTCTTCTCCGAAATGGTATTTTTCACTTTTTCTTTCCATTTTGCTCGAATTCGAAGCAGTTTTCCCGAAATCTGATCCGTTTCTGCCTCCTCCAATCTTGAATTTTGATATGGCCGAAGAATCGACGAGATGGGGAAGGAAGAAGGATGGAAATTCTGGAAAAGGATGGGATGGTGGAGGAGGAAGGGTAGGAAAGATCAGTGGCCCAACCACTGTGGAGCAAGTGGTACTGACGTACTGCAGGCGTTAATGGAGGGTGGTTAGGAACGACGAGATATGGCACCTATGAGGGTGCGATATGGCGGCGGCAGGCGGCAGGGAAGGTCAAGTCTGCAGGGACGATCTTCACTTCGTGTTGGTGAGATTACTGTACTGTCCGATTGGTAGGAGAGCCATTTTCAAGAGACTTAAACGGCTTTCTCGTGAGGAAATCCTATTCCCTCCTCTTGCTACCACCCGATATGCTCAGCGTTGACCGCATTTGTTAATCGAATCTCTCAAAATAAAATTTGAAAAAAAAAACGACAATACTGTTTGAAATTAAATAATTACAATATAACATGTATAATCTAAATTGTAAAAAAAAAAAAAAAGCTATACATTTTCGTATCAAATCTCTTATCTTTCGCTTGATCCATCACTATATCTGTTTAATAAAATGAAAATCGACACAGTTCTACAGTTACATTGTTAATATTATAATCAAAAGAAGCGCTAAACCACAAGGGTTATACAGCGCGGCTCTACAGTTACAGATTCTTCTAAATCTAAGAAGTAGATAATATTTTGAACAGCACTGGAGATGTATTTTCTTTTCAATTTGGTACATTCATCAAATCAACTTCTTGAGCCATCAAAATTTGTCAATAATAGTGAGTCTTGTATTCATACGAAATTGTTTACATGTAGTCCTGGTGACCCCGAGAGTAAATCTCCATTTACATTATTTTCTCTAAAAGACTCGGCAGACGTGTCCTGGGCCCAAGACACTTCAACAGCCTTTCATCATACATAAGGGGGATTATCAATAGATCTCTGGCTGTCTTTAATTAAGAGGGAACTGGACAGGCACCTAAAGTCAATACCCGATCAGCCGTGCTGTGGTTGATACGCTGGTTTGCGTGCGGCCAGCAGTATCAGCCTGGTTGTTCAAGCCTTCATCCACCGAAAGCCCTTTTGTGTTAGGACCAGAAAGTTTGAGAAATACATTCCATTTTAAATTATGAAGATAGCTTTCCTTGTTGACCAAATTTACACACCCAGTACTGTACATCATATTGTATTCTGTTTATAAAGCTTATGCTATTATAAATTTATATTTATATCTTTTTTTTATTTATAAATGAGCGACAATTTTTTTGCCGCTTTTCTGATCATCAGATCCGACTAATAAACTTTAAACACGAGTTGACGCAATTTCTAATATGATGACGTCATATGCAGTGCATTTATAAACCTGAACTTCAGAAATCTTCTTTTCCTTTTTATAATTACTCAGAATTATACATAATAAAATAACATTTAAATTGACCCTGGAGAATATACTGAACTTGGTGCAATGTTCTAAACCGAAAACTAAAAAAAAATGTAAATTACAACCATGAGTAATTGCGAAATTTATGTGAATTTTATATTTCTGTGTCCAAGGAGAGTAATCAATAGTTCTTCACTTTGTTCTGGGTTTATCTAGTGTGGCGTGAGTACTTGTCTTAACTTACAAGTACCCGCAGGTTTGTGTCTCTTAGTTACCATTTGTGTACTCGGCAATTTGTACTCACCTATTTGTGGTTGTAGGGGTCGAATCTCAGCTCCTGTCCGTGCCTCTTATGTGGCTGCTACTTGGCTCACTCTCATATGGTCGAAGGAGCTCTATCGTACCTATTCTTTAAACTATGCATGGTTCCTGCATCTACTACTTCGCTGTCTTGGTCATTCCGCATTAGTGTGTGCATGTGCGCTCACCTATTCGTGGTTGCAGAGGTCGATTTGCAGCTTCTAGTCCCGTCTCTTTGCTAGTCTACCTATCTACCTGGAGTAGGAAGCTACTAAGTCCACTCTCTTCCTGTTCCATGAGCTTTATCGTACCTATTCGTAAAGCTATGTATGGATCCTGCCTCCACTACATCACTCCCTGGATTGTTCCACTTTCTAACAACTCTATGACTGAAGAAATACTTCGTAACATCCCTATTACTAATCTGATTTTTCAATTTCCAGTTGTGACCCCTTGTTGCTGTGTCTTATCTCGGTAACATTCGAACTATATTAACCTTGTCAAATCCTCTCAGTATTGTGTTGAAAGTCTTCTTACAGTCCAAAAAAATACAATCTACCCACTCCTCTCTCTTTCTCTTGTCTTACTTCTGTCACCATGTAAAAATCCAGTAGTTTGTGACACTGGATTTCCCTTCCCTGAAACCGTGCTGGTTATCGTGTATGAGCTCACTCCTTTCTAGGTCCTTCACCACTTTACTCCTGATAAGCTTCGCTATAACTCTGCATACTATACATGTCAGTGACACTGATCTGTAGTATAATGCTGCTCGTCTCCTTTCCTAAAAAATTGGACTACATTTGCTGTCTTCCACACCTGCTCTTGTTGCCACGTCTCTAGTTAAGAACGATGATAAATTTGTTGAGTTAGGTATAAGAATTAATCCTAATGGCGCTAAAGATAATTTATGACACTGAGCTTGACTCTGTCATCATTACTGATTCTATGTCATCATGCTCATTGTAGAAGCCAGGTACAGATACTCAAATATCCGGGAAAAAGGAATTAATGTACAATTGCTATGGAGCCCATCACAAATCATGATAATGTTGATATGTTAGCCAAGAAGAGTACCTTAGAGGAGAATGTAGAATGTAAGTTTGGTATATCTGTGTAAAGCATTAGGAATAATATTAGGAGAGAAGTAAATAATGAAAACGAATGTTATAGGAATGCAATTAGAAGCCTGAGTAGATCTATAACCCACTATGATAACATGAATGTAGATAAGTACGTATGTTTATGGAGCAACTTGTAATGTAAACAGACTAACTGATGTTGTAGTGGCCAGGCTTAGGCTTGGTTACAAGTATTTCTGGCAGTTTCAGAGACACACAGCTGATGATCAAACCATATGCAAATTATGTGGTCAGGCATATGGTCACTGTTTTGAACACTATGTGCTTAATTGTTCACTTATTGAGGAATATGGAGATAGTATAATAACCTATGTGACATGTCAAGATATCTTATTAATGAAAATAAGAGTGTGTGGTTCTCGGAGGAGAGGCATGGTACAGCCAAGTGTCTCTAAATTCCCACCTAGCTCTGAGGTACAAGTAACATTGGCAAATACAACAAATTGTTGCTTAGTTGTGCCCCCCTCAAATTATGTGGATGAAATATTTCAGGAATGTACCTGTGAACCTCGTCTTCCATAATTTCCCACATCCTCCAGGAGTTCCATGTCTCTCGGTTATGCCTGGAAACTTCCCAAAGTTTCAAGTGTTTTAAAGTTATTGCATATTTTATATATACTCTTATTGTGTTACAATGATATATAAAGATAGATATGATAAAAAGAGGAGTCATAAGGCTCTCACTTTAAGTGCAAAGCTAGAAATGATTAAACTCAATGAGAAAGGTAAGATAAGATTTCTTCGGATTTTTAACCCCGGAGGGTTAGCCACCCAGGATAACCCAAGAAAGTCAGTGCGTCATCGAGGACTGTCTGTCTTATTTCCATTGGGGTCCTTAATCTTGTCCCCCAGGATGCGACCCCCACCAGTTGTGATGTAGTCAGTGTGCTGTGAGGTCTACCTAAGCAGCCACACCTGCCCTTGGTAAATAGCTGTCAGACCACGCCTCTCGGATTAAGGCTCAGGTCTTTTGTCTTTTGGACTAGCGTCAGGTCAAAGCACATGGTGCACTCCTCATTGGGGGGATGCTTGGAGCACCATATAAGGCCGAGGAAACAACTAGAGGTGTGATTCAGGCGGAGCTCTGGCCTGTGTGCGGAGCTCTGGGCTGGGGACATTCGGGCAGAGCTCTGGCCTGTGTGCAGAGCTCTGGGCACGAGATTCTAGCAGAGCGGCTGCCGGTGTGCAGAGCTCTGGGAGAGAGCTGCTGTAGAGTCTCTGGAGGAGACTGTTGGAGACACTGGGCAGAGTTCTGTTGGAGAAACGAAACGAATACTCTCAGGTAAGTACCCACAATGGGCGAGAGGGAAGTGGGGATAGGTGAAGAATAGATGGGTGAGAGGAAATATTTTAGAGTAAGAAATAGAGTCAGGACTAAACCCAACTGCAAGGCATTGTGAGGCTTAATAGTGACAGGTATTATCTGCTGCAAGACTGGACGCTTAGATCGGGCAAAGGCAGGGTGTTCAGGTGGAGCCAAGGACATCTACAAGTTGCTTCATCTCGGAAACTGCACAAGGACGACTCTCATAGGATGGCGGGTAGAGATAAGTAAGAAAACATCTGGTTTGAGACTAGTTCATTCTAAAGAGAAGTATTAGGTGGTAAAAGAGAGGCTATTTTATGTGTATCGGGGGGGAGGGGCAGGTTCGTTCAAAGCTCTGAAGAGGTTGACTTCGGTATAAGGCCGTTTTATTGTGGTATCAAGGTAGTCAGTCCAATGTTCATGGTAAGTCTCAAGTCTGTCAATTTGTTTGTCGGAAAGTGTCTTCCAAAATTCGTTCAGAGCTGGTGTGTTAGTCCTGAGATGGAGAGATTCGCTGGTTGCAAAATCATCCCACTTCACTCCCAACACCCAACGGAGTGCTCGGTTTTGGACACGCTGAAGTTTTATGGTATTTGTTTTGGCAGATAGTGATAGAGCTAGAGGAGAGTAAGAAATGAGGGGCCTAATAAGGGCTTTATAAAGGTGAAGTTTAGTTGCAGGGTGAGCTCCTCGCAACTTGTAAAGCTGAGAGAGAGCAATCTCAGCAACAGCAGTTTTAGATGTGATGTGAGGTTTGATTGTCAACCTGGTGTCCAAGTTGACACCTAGGACGACAACAGAGCGGGTTTGTGGTATACGTGTGCGAGAGGTGCTTGTTTTGAGGTCAACAGGGGTGAGAACTCCACGTCTTTTAAAGAAAAAGGTGATCTTAGATTTAAGGGGATTTGTTTTAATTCTCCATTGGAGTTCCCATGCAGTGATCCTATCGACCTCTCGTTGTGTTCTGTGGGTGAGGAATCGAGAAGTTTCGTGTGCAGTGAGTTGTGTTATGTCATCTGCGTAGGAAATTGTGAGAGTATTAGGGTAAAGTGGTTCAGGCAAGTCATTCGTGTATAAGATATATAGTGTAGGAGATAATACAGAGCCTTGTGGGACTCCTGCATGGAGTGTGAAATAATCAGAGTAATGTTTCATGAACCCTATTCGCATAGTTCTACCGTCTAGAAAGTTGCATAATAGTTTAATCATATTACTAGGGAGATCAAAGGAGGTACAGAGTTTATATTTTAGACCATCGTGCCATACAGTATCAAAGGCCTTTTCAACATCTTTGGTCACGAGGGCGGTAGTACAGTTTTGAGCTTTATTTATGCGAATATAGTTCAGGATGATGTTTATGACGTCCTGTGTAGATCTATGTTGTCGAAAACCAAATTGTCTTTCGTTGAGTAGGTTGTTTGTCTCAAGGTGAGTTCTGAGTCTCGTATTGACAAGTCTTTCGAATGTCTTACCCAAGATTTCTAGTAGGCTTATAGGCCTGTAATTCTTTGGGTTTGTCAGGTCTTTGCCAGGTTTGGGGATTAGGCAAGCTGTGGCGGATTTGAAGAAAGGGGGGAAGTAACCAGAAGCGAGTATAGCATTGAAGAGATCTGTAAGAACAGAAGCAATAGATCTAGGAAGATGACAGAGAATTGAGTGAGATAGTCCAGAAGCACCAGGTGCTTTCTTGGGCAGTTTAGTTAGTAGTGAGTGAATATCTGTTGTCACGAAAGGAGAGTTGAGAGAGTGGGTAGAGGATAGTGTGTCTAGGGAGATAGTGGGGTCAGGATTTGTAAGGTCACGGTGTCTGGCGATCCAATGTTCAACGTCATTTGTGTGGTCAAGTGCAGCTGGGTCTGGAGGATGTGGATGAAAGATTTGTTCCCATATGTCTTTAAAAATGTGCACTGCCTCTGCTGGGCCAGTGATAAGTCTGTTGTCATGAGTGATGTGTCTAAAGGTTGTTGTTTTTGGGGTTCCCTTGATTTTCCGGATAAAGTTCCAGAAAGTCTTGGGGTCATCGATTCTCTGTTTATCTGCAGTGTCAATAAGGGATTGCCAGTGTCGGTTGTGGTCCTCTTCCAGACTGTGAATGATATGCATTCGCAGTATGGAGAGATCCCATCGAATTAGGTTCAGTCTGTTTTGATTTACAGCAAACCGGTGCCTGTAACAAGTAAGCAAACGCTTGGTTCTCTCTGATGGGCGAAAAGAGTATCTGGTCTTATAATGCCTTGTAGGCACTGTCTGTGCAGCTACTTGCTTGATGGCATGTTGTATACGTGTAATTTGATTGTCTATATCATCTCTTGGGACCTGTGGCTAGAAGTGTGACTGAGTTCCTGTGGTGAACTGTCCTCCGAACTATATTGTAAGTTATATTCTGTTTCGTCAGTTGATTGTATTCCCTGTCTCCCTGCTTATATGTACAATCCCCATTTATCTAAACTCAATAGTGTTCTCCTGTTCCCAAATATATTATTGTACAAGGACTTAAATAAACTGTGTTTGTGTGGAATAGTAATATTCACTAGCCCCAGTATTATTCTTTATTGTTATATATTTTATTTTATTATATTTCATTTTAGGTAGAGAGAGGGTGAGTAGTGTGGTGGTAATGAGAGGTGATGGTGTAGTCACCAGTGACCTCACATTACCTCCGCTCCTGTTAACCTCACCTCTCCTGCCTACTCACTCCCTCCCTTTACTCCCCTATTCCCCGCTATCCAAAAATTCCCTTACCCCCCTATATGACATCTCTCTCCCAGAGCTCTGCACACCGGCAGCCGCTCTGCTAGAATCTCGTGCCCAGAGCTCTGTACACAGGCCAGAGCTCTGCCCGAATGTCCCCAGCCCAGAGCTCCGCACACAGGCCAGAGCTCCGCCTGAATCACACCTCTAGTTGTTTCCTCGGCCTTATATGGTGCTCCAAGCATCCCGCCAATGAGGAGTGCACCATGTGCTTTGACCTGACGCTAGTCCAAAAGACAAAAGACCTGAGCCTTAATCCGAGAGGCGTGGTCTGACAGCTATTTACCAAGGGCAGGTGTGGCTGCTTAGGTAGACCTCACAGCACACTGACTACATCACACAGTCGACTAACACCCCAGGTACCTATTTGCTGCTAGGTGAACATGACAACAGGTGTAAGGAAACACGTCGAAATGTTCCCACCCACCGGGAATCGAACCCGGGCCCTCCGTGTGTGAAGCGAGAGCTCTAGCCATCAGTACTATGGCTGAGGTAGTACTGATAATTTCACTTATGTGTACCTGTACATAAATGAACTTACACACTGTGCTGGGGTAGCTACGCCAGGCGAAGGAGTAACTAAGAGTGTATCACTAGTGTTGAGACTCATGCGTTTTAAATGTCGTATATTACATTATTATAGACATTTTCATTAAACCATCTATGACATTTTTTTCGAAATTATATAAGGAACACGCTACATATCATATAAACATTATACATACAATCATAGTAGAATATATTGACATAATTGTGAGGTGTGGTAGCCGGGCGGCTTGTAGAAGTGTACGGCAATAATTACAATAAGTCGTTCTCTCTAGTCCAATACCACCAGAGAAAGTGTGTTACTGAAGGGGGGGGGGGGTAACTATAGAAAAATATTCCTTTCGTATGCCTTCACACATAAATAGCGTCACTCATTCTCAAAAGAGTGTGTTGCATGAGCCTGGGAGTGTTGTTGTACAGGTTATTGCATGAACGTGATGACAACTTGTACACAATGTAAGCTGTTTGTATTATGGGGAAAATACTTCACAAACGCATGCATAATACCAAATGAACATGTGTCAAGGGCCAGTGGACAGGTATTTATGTGTCCATTCGACCGCCCACCCAAAACACTGACACCATACACCCATCTATGGAGCACTTTCACCACAGTTTTATAATAATAATAATCTTTATTTCTATAAGTGAACCTGGGTATGTTGCCGTGAACTCTGCGTCTTTCTCGATTCCGCCTGGAAACTTTCCAAACATTCAAGTTTTTAAAGTTATTACTATTTTTTTTTACTTACAAACATTGTTTGTAAATAATTTCGCCTGTTTGCGAATTGTTAAGCATTTCAAATATCTTTCGTTGTCCACTGCATGTGGCAGTATTTGATGTAAAAAAACTTTGAAAACAAACCTGGTGCCCCGGGGTATGGGGAAACATCGTCTAGCTCCGGCTAGGGGCCCATGCTTACCTGGGGTCTGGCTCCGTGGTAAAGTACTGTGGACTCTGATACAGAGTTTGCAGGTTCGAGTCCTGCTGTGGACGTAGAGACAATGTTTGTAAATAATTTCGCCAGTTTGCGAATTGTTAAGCATATATATTATGAAGTGAATTTGAATGCAATAAGGTTTTACAATTATAAAATTCGTCAAATATTCAGTCTTTATTTATGTAAATACATTCCTACTTTTAACAATAGTTGTCTTCCCTCACCCAAAATATTATTAAGTAAAATTAATACACCTGAATTTAATTAACGTAAGAAAATAATGTGGCTGTTTAATAGTATATTTTCCGCGGGTTTTCTTTTCGCTTATGTAAACGCTATTATAACAATTATTTATTATAACATTAGATAATTCATCATAATATAACATTAGATAATTAATTATAATATAACATTAGATAATTCATTATAATACATATAATTCTTTATAATACAGATTATTCATTATAACATTTTTTGCAGAGGTATCAACTTGTTAATGTAAAGAAAAAGCACTCCTGTAGATACAAACACCGAGACGAAGGTACATCCATATATTTCCACCACCAACTGAGGTCCTCTTCGGCTGATAACAAGAGTAGAAGAAAGTAAAGTCCATATTAGTCAAGTGTTTAAGAGGACTAGTATCTCCTCACGACTAGCTCAGACCTTTATCAACGAGATCAAGAACTTCAGTTTATGAAACAAGATATTGAGTTGGCATACTCCAACCTGGAATGGCACAATGCTGCATACAGGATATTTCTGAATTTGTTAAGAGAAACATTCCAGCATTAAGTTGAATACTGCTGAGAACCAATACATCCTAGGCAGACCATCCCTAAAGTCACTCTACGATACCTAATTAATAAGATGACACCTGATTCTAACATAAACTTGGTTTTCTAATACTCTTATAATATTTTAGAGGACTGCATCGTGAGGCCAAAAAATACAGAACTTTCCTCATTTATGTTTGGATTAACAAGTGTTTTTTATTTGCAAAAGTTTTTTTTATTACTGTATATGAGTATTCATGGAAGAACTCCTAGTTAGACATTATATAAACAACATTTACAGTATTAACAATAGTTATTTTTTTTTATTTTATAAAACTACTTGGCCATTAGAACATATAACATTCGCATACAATGCATTTATACCTTATAATAATATATATATATATATATATATATATATATATATATATATATATATATATATATATATAATATATATATATATATATATATATATATATATATATATATATATATATATATATATATATATATATTATTTTATATATATATATATATATATATATATATATATATATATATATATATTATATATATATATATTATATATATATATATTATATATATATATATTATATATATATATATATTATATATATATATATATATATATATATATATATATATATATATATATATATATATATATATATATATATAATGAAGTATCACTTGCAAATCACACGGGAAACACAAAAATTTTAAACAAATAATAAATGAGTTTAAATATTTCACACCCTACTTTGGGATCCTCATCAGCACACATAATAAACAATAAACTAAGTACATTGGGACGAGTGTACAAAACTGGAGTCCTGACAAGCTTCTCGCGTCAACATGACTCACGAAATCGTAATGACACGATTGCAAACAAACCATACCACTGGTGGGGTCAACGCTCTCATGCTCGGTCCCATTATTGGCCTGGTGATAACTTCAAGTCTCTGTAGTGCACTATCTACTTTTTCATGTGTTGACATTTGTTATGATGACATCCACCATATAGTCGACTAGCAGATTGTTATACCACCTTTCATAGTTGAAGAGTAGTTTGTTATACCACCCATCATAGTTGACTAGTAGTTTGTTATACCACCTATCATTGTTGACTAGTAATATTATCCATCATAGTTAACTAGTAGTTTATTGATAACACCCATTATAGCCGACTATTAATTTGTTATACCAGCCATCATAATCGACTACTAGTTTGAAAGAATAAACGTACCATGGCTGAAACAATTAATAGCTAATCTATAAGTAAAAGACGAGAAAAAGACCACGTTTCTGTCCAAGCTGACCCATTATATTATAGTAGCTTTTGAAGAATAAAAAAACTTGTTTTCATCTACAGTTTTTGAATTAGTTGTGATTACTGTTTATATTTGATCACTATGAATTATCCATCACACAAATTGATATGAAATAGAAATGATAGTTATCTATAGTAAGTCATCTGGGAGGGGGTGTTTAGACCTGGCACCATCAGAATGTCAGAGATAGTGGCACTATTCTTAGCGACAAACCCGATTACCTCTTCTTCCTTGGCTCTTCATGAAAATAATTTTCCTAAAAGGACTGGCATAACTAGGTCAGGTCATATTGCCTGACCTCTGTTTCATATATATTTTATACAGCCCTCGGTGTGCTTCCACTCACACTGCTGAGTTCAGCACAGGACTAGAAACCGCAGTAGGACCAGCGTCACTGAGCGGGTTATAATAACAGACCCGTGTCGGGTCTTCCTTCACAAACTATTATTATTATTACATTCATGGGGAAGCTCTAAATAGGAAGGCTCATTTCCTTGACATACAAACTAATAAAAGTCTCTCTCCTTCTATTTACTTGGCTTGCTGACGAGGATCTCAGAAATTCGAAATATTCTGATATAAGTAAATTATTTTTTTTGTCTTAAATTTTCTTAAAGTGATGTTGAAGTATGACAATCCCTCTTCAGTCTTGGCTGACCATACATTGTAAAGTTATCATGAGTTGCACTTGACTAGTGTGTAGACAAAGTATTACATGGCCTAGCTATTGAGCCCCGTCAAGTGAAAGCATGGCTATTAACATGCAAAATACCTTACATATGTATATAACAGCATTGTGCGATGAGTCTAAGGCCACTTTTGCGAATAATACTAAAAAGCTGTCTAGCAGTCATTACGAATGACTGTTTCAAGAATTATTCTTTTATCTTTAATCACATATATGCATTACAGACCGACTGAGACACAATGACATAAATTTATTCCAAAGGTTTGTGATGGAGTGCTTCACCTCTTGAAATTCACATTGTAATCAATGAAAGCTAGACAGCCATTACATACTATCATTTCAAGCTAAAAAATATTTTCTTTCTAACAAGTGTGAGCTAGATCATCCAAGCTATCAGGCAAGATCGTGAAGTTTGCTATTAAAACTGTGAGCTTAATTAAAGTTTCTAACAATATAGAATTCTAAACTCAAAACTTTCTAACAAGGTGAGCTAGGCATCCTATGCCCTGAATAATAGACAAGTGACTTCTACCAGATATGATAGTACACACTTCTTGTCCCACTTACCAAAGTGGCTCTCTAAGTTCAAGCTGTCAGTCTTCTGGTAACAGGGCACTACTTTCAAGTCAAGTCATCAAGTCAATGAGTTCATTAAGCCCTTGTGTGGGCAAAATGTTGGATTTAAATAAAGCTTTTGTTTGCTAGTAGTGTCCTCTTATATTTTTTTTTCTGGGGGGGGGGGGCAATCTTGCCATTCGCATAAAATGTCTATTTTCTTCTTAAACTTTGTATCGCCAAATCCTTAAGAAGTAAACACCTTAAATTTGTAACCTTAAAATAAATTATGAAAATGTGAGAGGTTCTGAGGATGAAGTACTTGAAACTACACTCTTCACATTATAATCAGTGCCACTCAGACCATTGTCAAACAAGTTCTCGCTAACAACAGCTCAAATACATGGGATGAATATCATTTCACAACTAACCAACAAATTGTTAGAGGTGAATTGTTGCAGTCACTGTATTGTGACTTATTCTCCTTGTAGACTGTTAAGGAACACGTGTGGAGAAAGTGTTGGACAGCATTAGCATCTAGGGTATACTTCAACCTCAGATATAAAACATTAACAAGAGCATTCTACCAAATCCGTAGCGATTTATCAACTGCCTGTTAGACGTTGCTCTAGAACAGAGAAGCAGTTGTGTGTAATATATTTTCTATATTTCAAAAGGCAAAGTGTTAGCCAAAAACTACAATGGTTTTGGTTGGGATAAAAGGAGTTGATAACTCCATAATGAAGAATTCTGATGGAATAAAGTAACGAGGTAGTTATCCCTACATGACATAAATGTGTTTTACATGCAATCAGCACTGGGCACAAAAAATATTTATTAAATAAAGTCTCTTTCTTAGACTGATTAAAAGCGAAAATAGGAACACAACAAAAATATAACTTGAAAGTAAAATATATTACGAATAATAGGTTGAAAGCATCTCATGATATAAGTAGTACTACTATGGAAGTGCAGTTAGAAAACGCACCTCGAGAGATTTCCTCACGGATGATCAAGCCTCTAAACTCACAAACTCTATGTGGCTATTTCCCATACGTTTCGCAGCAAATTTCTCGATTGGGTTAAGTTATTTAGGTTGTCCTCTGTAAAAAAAAAATTAACAATAACATACCAAAACAGAAAAAAATAATTATAGATAAAGGTGATAATGTTCTATTGTACGAACAGAAAACACACAGCCACACCTTCATCCGTCATCCATTTGACTGTCTTCACAGCAGGAAAATGATGTTTGTCATTAATTCCAGCTATTTTTAAGAATTTAACTCTTCACTTGAAATAAAATAACAAAGGTACATTTTAGAAAGAGCTTCATAGATTCGGATAAGTTATGATTATGACTAGCATGTAATTAATGTTGAAGGTTTTAGTGAGACACGAGACGAGAACTACAACTACACACATACAACGCTGTGAAAGTAGTTGGATCTGAATGTAGTCTGCCTTCGCTAGTAAATTAGCATGTAGCCTGCTTCCACTAGTGCACTGTCATGTAGCCTGCTTCCACTAGTGCACTGTCATGTAGCCTGCTTCCACTAGTGCAGTCATGTAGCCTGCTACCACTAGTGTGCTATCATACGTTACACTTTCAATCCACATTAAATGGTATAAAAGGAAACACTTGTTTTTGTAAGCCAGTGATTGTTTAATCAGTCATGTAGCACTGGTAAGCCAGTGATTGTTTAACCAGTCATGTAGCACTGGTAAGCCAGTGATTGTTTAACCAGTCATGTAGCACTGGTAAGCCAGTGATTGTTTAACCAGTCATGTAGCACTGGTAAGCCAGTGATTGTTTAACCAGTCATGTAGCACTGGTAAGCCAGTGATTGTTTAACCAGTCATGTAGCACTGGTAAGCCAGTGATTGTTTAACCAGTCATGTAGCACTGGTAAGCCAGTGATTGTTTAACCAGTCATGTAGCACTGGTAAGCCAGTGATTGTTTAACCAGTCATGTAGCACTGGTGAGCCAGTGATTATTTAACCAGTCATGTAGCACTGGTAAGCCAGTGATTGTTTAACCAGTCATATAGCACTGGTAAGCCAGTGATTGTTTAATCCTAGCACCAGTACGTCAGCGACTGCTGATTACTGTTATTCTTAATGGCGAAAACTCAGCACCAGTACATCATCAGTGTTAATAATACTCAGCGCCATCATCGTGACTGGTCATCTTCTAACAAAGAACGTCAGGAGACACTCTCCCTGTGTCTTCCTACAAGCACACTACCACTCGCCAATCATCAGAAAATGGCGTAGAGGAAATTTAGTTACCTTCTGGTGTGTCAGACCATTATTTTGTATTATAAAGTTGACACGTGACCAGCAAAAATTAAGGTAAACGCAGGAATGTCCATAAAATGTTCATTGTTGGTGCAGTCATCCTGTGACAATAAACACACGCTTAAGAAAACATGTGTTTAAGTGATTGAGTCTGAATTGTAGAATTTAAGTTGTGGGTAGTGTGGCACCACAGATCATGTAATACCAGAGGTGAACCCTATCTGGATAATGCCCACTGCGTCGTACCCTGGAAACTGCACTTAGGCACCTACCATGATCAACATCAATAACATCACTAAAAAATATATTCTTCACATGATCAGTTACAAAATTCTTGATAAAATTACAATTATGCTAAATGACCCACAGGCTATGGTTGTTTTAAGGCAAAAAAAAAATGCCATAATATACTTTAACGGCGATAACAACCTTTCTTATTTTAAACTCCTTAGTTATATAGTATAAATTTGGATAAAACGGGGATAAAAAAGATAAATATTTAACAATAAACAATATAACACTACTTTGTTTTATTATCTCTTTTTCTTCCTTATAGTTTCTTTCTTATTCGTACAGCGTAAATCTTTCATATTTTTAATATGTAGTAAAGAATTTTGAACGAGCTGATTACTCTCAGACGAGAGTAATTTTTGGAAAATTCAAAAAATGACTCCTACGACTGAATTGGCCAATGCTATCACATGTAATCATGTTTGCCATAGAAGTTATCCCAGTTGTCAATGAATGAAATTCCAAGTTTCTTGCAGTATTTGTGTAGCCAACAATTTAATCCAAATGACTTGGACATTCATTTATTTCCCACTCTCCTTCTAGGCAAAATGCCACATGTGATATTGATCCCTTTCTCTGACAGGATTAGATCAATGTCTGCCTATAGCTGGCCTGCAACTGTTCACGTTTGCAGTTCCCATTATTAATTCCAACACTCGTGCAGATAATGCGGTCAATCTCATTACCTGACATAATGTTATCTAACGTATTAATTACATCACCCACACCTGCTCTAGAAAGACAGACCCCTCTGTCTTGCATTCTTATCTTTATTACAGAAAACCCGGTCAATATATATCGAATCTTAGAATCACTAACAAGTCCTTTTTCTTACCTGCCTCCTTATCCACAACTACACACTCACCCTGAAAAACAGAAAAGCTATTTCTGTTCTCTAACCATGCTTCAACTTTCTCCAATTTCACGTTTAATTAGAGAACTTTTCGGTCCTATGACCTTGATCACTTTGAAGTGTTATCAAGGTCCCATGACCGAAGCATTTTCTAATAAAGATGTCCTATTGTTTGTTCACGTTTCTTAAAACCAAATGTTGGTATCAATTACGAGGGTTTATACCAAGCTACAAGTCGTTGATGTGGTGGTCGCCACCACTGAACGAGTCATTGACAAGGATCCGTTCATGATTTTTTCTCTGACGAATAAAGTAACAAGAAGGACCGGATCAGCAGTAGTTTGCTTGGTTCAAAGCACGAGGGTCGTTAAGGTTACGATGCTCCTCTTCACTAATATCGAGAATACATTAAAAACCTCTTGAAAACGAATTTAAATAAACTGTGTACAATATATACACCTCTCGGTTTATAAACACTGAGACACACACCTCTTAGTGTTATGTGTGCTGAGAGATGCACATCTCTCGGGGTACGTACCCACACCTCTCGGTGTATACTCTGAGATACACACCTCTCTTGCGTTTATATTCGGCCGCAACGAATCTCCAGTAAGAGCCTTAAGAGCAATTAAAAAATTTAAACGCCCCCGGCTATTATCATCATCGAAGAGATGAAAAAATCTTGAGCGTCATTGGCAATAGTTCTACTCCTTCTCCTCCCCTTTCTCCACCCTCCTTTTCCTTTCCCCATCCTCCGTTCCCCATCAGCCTTTCCCTTTCCCCATCCCTTGAGGCAGACCGTTTCTAACAAAATACAAAATTAACCATTGCAAGCCAATCCAGCCTGTTTTTTTTCAACAGGTATTTTGTGATTAAACTTAAATCGAGTTAAAAAAAACATATGAACAAATTCTTCAAGACTTCAGCCAGGAAGCTTGACAGTGTTTTCTACACTGTTATACATCTTTCTCTTTTTGAATGCTTGGTTCATACTGCCAAATTAAAAGCAGCTACATATTATTTTCAAATGAATAACCTCGCATATATTCGCTACTTTATACTAAAATTATACCAGAATTGATACTATAATTTTTTTTTAATTTAAATGAAAACGGAAAGACACTCAGAAAATATATATAGAAATCAGAAAAATTATCAAATCAAATTCTTTGCATTTGACACTAATGACTATAGAGGAACACAGAAAAGCCAATGGTTGTGGTAAACATCTCAATAAATTATATATGTATGTTAAAGTATACCAGTAAGTAGCAGCAAGCACTCACCTTCAGCCAAGAATATTCTGTGACTACTGACCATCGTAAGTTACAAAGAGTGAAAGGAAAAACCATGTTAATGTTAAGACATGTGAAGGATCATGGAGAAAGTAGGTGAGGAACCCCCATAGGATAAGCACCTGTTACCCGCATCATTGTCATCACACACTGGAAAAAATAGCGACTTTTTCAGTTACCACCAAAGATTTCATTATTTTCACGTCGAAAAGGTAAGTGTTCCACTGACATTATATTGTCTCTTGTAACAATACACTGGTTATGTCTGATGTAAAACAAAAGATTCGTCCCAGGTCAATGGCGACGGCATTTTTCACTTTGGCCAAATTTATTTTGCATTTCTTCCATAATCTGGTCGTAGATTATTGAATTCTTGGCAACAAAAGGATCTCTCCAAGCTTCATCTTTGGCTTTATTTTTGTTTCTTTTCTTGATCCCAGGAGCATGGACGAGGAACGCTCTGTCTAAGATGACGAAATTGTAGTCTCGTAGACACAGCTCGTGCATCTGTGGTTATAAAGTTGACTTTAGAAAAACTATTAATACAAATGTTATTACTGAATCATAAAAGATAATACGAGCCTGACTGAAGTTTTTCTTTTCCCACAGAATAATAAACTTATAGAACAGTCTACCCTAAGAACCTCAATGGAAATACGTATACGTATAACATTACAGGATATTATTACGTTACACTAGGTTAAATCTACACAATTTACTGCAAATGTATACCTATAATATATATGTACCCTCACTGCCAATGCATGAATTCGTACTTCCTTTTGCAATTTAAAATCATCTGTAGACTCCCAATAAAAACATATTTACTTACTCAAACCTATTCATCCAAAGACTGACGTAATTCAGTTTTCACCTGGAAAAAACTCATGTGCAGGTGGTCCTGCAGAAGTCATTGATTACCTACCCTAAGCTACTAGACATGTATGTAATGGAGTATTGCTGAAAATTAATGACGATAAAGAGAGAGGTATTATTATTATTATTATAATCATATAGAAGCGCTAAACCAAAAGAGAGAGGTAGCGCAACAAGCTTTTATCTAAACAACATATCGCTCTGTGTAGAGCTTTATTAATAAAGCTCCACACAGCCAAAAAGTTGCCTCCATCAATGATTGTTTTGTAACCTGCGTCTGTGTCTTCCTTCATCCTCACAGAGTTGTTGACTACCTAAATACACTAGGCTGACATACACATAAAAATTTGAAAGTAGTTCTTTGAAAGCAATTAGCCTTCGGTCAGCACAACATCAGTTGTTATTGATAGGACACAATAATGACAAACTGTTGAAGAGACATTTGCAATACTTGAGTGTTTATTGTTGAAACTTTTTACCTGCACAACATGATCCTTCAGTCGAAGACCGCTGCATCCAGTGCTTTATTCACATGAATTCGACTGAAGAAGAAAGTTGCGATGGAGAAACGTTTCGGTAACGAGGATACCCTAGTGTTGTAAATATGACATTCAGCTCATAGGTGGATTTTAAAAACAGATCCAACTGTTCAGCGAATGCTATTTTACAAGACGTGATCCATTTGCAACGTGAGACATTCGCAAGGTAAGATTTGCAGTTTACGTGAGCCATTTGCAAGGCGAGACTTGTAACTTACCTGAGTCATTTTGTCCTGGAGACCCTCCCAAGAGAGACGTTCGTCGTAGAGTGGTTCGTCCTTCGTGCAGATGTAGATGGGTTCCCAGCGATGGTATGGGAACTGTCGCTTCACCACTGAGAAAACCTGAACAACAACATTTCCAATTAGATAAACCATTCATGTGTATGAAGCCACTTAACATGCTCTTGCTATTATTACTTTTATATACATGAAGACGAGCTAAAATCTTTATTTTCTACTCTCTGATCGTATCAAACACGTGATAATTTATTGTAAATAGCGAATTATTTGTAAAAAAAAAACTGAAGCTTTTAATAGGGGTGTTTGTTGTAGAGAAGAAACCCTTTTATTCCTGGTAATAATAAGAACTGGCAACTTACAGTTATTGCGTTAAGCACATAATCGAAAGTGCCAGTGTCGAACCCTGATCGAGGTATGCTTATGACCTAGTCTCTTAACACCTGCTTTACCCTGTTACCTAGCAATATATATATGTCACATACTTAAGAATTAGTCAACTACTGTGGATCATAGTTTGGGTAAGGCCCTAAAAAAAGAATCCAATTGGAAATAAGCCACAATGCTTCGAGTTCTTGGATTATTCTGAATTATTTACCCACCGGGGTTACTACTCCGAATAGTGTTGATTAAAATTTTAAGTTCATTGTATACTGGAAGGCCACCAATGTTTGTTCCTATATCGATTACTTCTTCAATCATGAAACTGAAATAAAAAAGAAATAATATTTTTCTGACTGTTTTTGAGAGCCTTGCGAGTTTGTAGCCCTGAGTTTTTCGTTGAGAAAGTTACGAAAATCTTTCATATTGCTGTGAAACTATGGTACCCAAAGGAGTTTGTGGAAAAGGCTTTGATAGCAGCTAATACGACTTTTTGTAGAACTGAATCCCATAGTTTAAGAATGTGCTAGTTCTCCATTAAAAAGAGCATCTATCTGTTCTTCCGAATGCCCTATAAAGATTTAACATACAATTAGTCTTCAAGAATTCAAGGATGATTAAAAGCATGTTGATCAAGAATTCGTGAAAAAAAACTGGGTAGGTGGTGTTTAGAGAGTGGGGTGCAGCAGTTGAAATTTATGTTATGTGGGACAGACATGTAAACCCCTGGATGTTAGGTTGGCACAACACACGAACTTGATACAAATAGCGCAAGAATCTAATGAAGAGGTTCTTAACCTATTCACGATTACAGACCCCCCAATGAATTACCAAAATCATCATCACCAGTCCTATTAAGTACCAGTATGACTTCAAAAGATGTCAATAGCTTGGTTTTAATTTACATATGGATAGCTAGGAACAGAACAGCTGCAAGAAAATCATAACAATTTTATCACATTTATTTATAGAAATATGGTAAATTGATCAGAGATTGATTCCCACGCCATACTGAATCACACATGTGAATGCAATATTCCTACAAAATGGTTGGAAGCCAGGATTATAGTTCCTAGTTCGAACTGGCTATTAAGAAATATCTTAGAATCGGTAATTATAAAAAATTATATCCTTTCATTATATAATAATAGTTTAGGTTTGTTCAAACTAGATGTATATATGATAGGCCGGGCCGCGGGGGCTTTGACCCCTGGAACTCTCTCCAGGTATACATAATCTCACACTCGATAATTTCATGAATTCTCCGAACTGCCGTAAATGCCGTGATTCTACAGACACCCCGACGATAGCTAGCTGCTATAAGCTAAAATTTAATGTTTTTACTATGGTTTGACCTGTCAACCCATTGCGTTAGATCTGTCTTCTCCCGATAGATTGCATGACAACCATTTCTTTGTTTATTCACTACTGTAGTTAGGTGCGGGCTCTCCATCTCCCTCGTCCGTTACCACGGTACCTAGTCATTGATTTTTGAATTTCTTTATGATATTCCATACCTTATGGATATTGCAATTATGCCTAGTAAAGAAAAGAACTTACTAGACATGCGAAGAGGTAACACATCAGTTTCTCGTTGAGTCAACCCGTAAGTGCAGCACGTTCCGTTTTTCTTAATACCCATTTTCTTTGCACAGTATATATGAAAATAATAGCATTTCCTAATGCAACGACAATTTTTCGAGTTGATCGGCCTTCTTTCGATGTCCAACCGAGAAACTGGTGAACTATACAGATTAATCTTTCGTTAACGCTTCGTTACAACATATTTAACGACAGGAAATTGTGGAAACTAGGTAAAGTTCCATAACATTAAGAGTTAATTGGTGAATGTAAAATACTAATGTCACACACACACATGGCCTGGTAAGCAACACTCTCGCTTCACGCACTGAGTGTCCGTGACTCGATCTCTGGCAATGGTGGAAACATTGGACGTGTTTCCTTACACCTGTTGTCCACGTTCCCTTAGAAAGCAAATAGGTATCTGGGTGTTAGTCGAATGGTGTGGATCGCATCCTGGGGACAAGATTTAAGGACCCCAATGGAAATAAGACAGTCTTCGATGACGCACTGACTTTCTTGGGTTATCCTGGGTGGCTAACCCTCCGAGGTTAAAAATACCAACAAAATCTTCTCACACGAGAGATAAGCTATTTGTTACTTATAAAACGTATGGAGGTTCGATGAGCCTATCTCGATTCTTGACATACCATTAACGATATATTATCTCGTTTATTACCACACATACAACGCTTATGGGCTAGCTATCTTTTTCTGCTGCCACTTAAAATACGTACTTCCTTGAACTTATGACATCTGACATCCGACGGTTAGTCAGGCTGGGTGGACTTAAGGTGGCTGTCTTCCTGTGTGGAGTGTCTTCACAGACACCTTCATGGGCTGATCTCCATTTCTATTCCAATACCACAAGCTCTTGACAATGTGTTGACTGCATCACTTAAATGCATTAAGTAGTGAAAGGTTAATGGTACATAACTATTAATATATTCACATAAAACGATAAACTCCGACATTATACAAGCCTGATGACTGCAAGTGAACCAGAGTTTGGCTTCTTTAAACAAATGAAAACAGATATGAAATATAATTTTATACCTTCAGAATGCCAGATTTCCCTGGCTGACGTATCCAGTCTGTGAGAGCAGGAAAGCGTTGGCAGTGAGCGCACACATGGCGGTGGAAGTAGACAGCATCTTTCTGGTGGTACTGTTGCACCAGCTCCTCTTTATCAGTAGGTACCACGGCAGCCACCTCGAACACAGGCACCACGAACACCCGGGGTGACGCCGCTGACACTTTTCTCTCCTTTCCGGAGTTTAACCTCTGAACGAGTGCCAGGAACTGCTCGACGAGGCCATGTGATGGATAAAGTTCCACGTCTGAGGGAAGCACAAACCACGTGGGGGCTGCAACTCGTGCAACATTGCGAGCAACGTTCACTGGATATGGCAGGACTTCTGTTGCACGATACCCACGCACTAATGAGGTTTTGTCTGCATTGCAATCAATGGTATTTTCTTTCACTATAAGGTGCCAATCAGCTGCAGGAGGGGCATCACGTGGCCAGAAGAGGTGCCACGAGACACGTTCCTTCACTGCAGGAGGGCCACATACACGCAGGTAAGCCACACGAGCAGCTGCTAAACAGAAGTCTGAATGAGGAACAAACAGTGCTACAGAAATAGGCCCGGTCCAGCGGGACGCCAGTGCTGCTACGTGGGCGATCATCTCAGGTGTGGTGTGTGTCGTGTAAGTGACCGACTCATTGAGAGTGAAGGTTTGAGCAGCGGGAAGCCAGTCATACACCACACTGTAGGGACTGCTCTCCCCCAGCTGAGGGGAGCTACGAGAGACTCGTCGCTGCCCTGAAGGTAAGAACGTGAAGGAGGTACACATGAGATGGGCAGGATCATCGTGTTGGCGAGGCTGCTCAGTGGCATCAGAAGGTGAATCCTCAGAGTCTTGTGGGGGGCAAGCCAGCAGTGCACAAGGGGCAGCTAGGAGTAGCCATGCCCCAAGAATCACTGCTACTGCCACACATGCCCACCGTTGCCAGCGCCGCCACGCCCTCGCCCACACCATACCGGGCGCCCACACCATACAGGAAACTGTTCCACACGCCCACCATCTACCATCACCCTCACCACCCCTCACCTCCTGCAAGGAAAAATTATACAATATAGACACTGCAGTAAAAAAAATTTAGCATGCTAAATTCTCCGAATTTGTGCTGATGATCCATAAACAACAAATGGACCATTCAATACGCGGCTTAATCTACAATATACGAGTCAGTTATGTCATATTGAAGGGTCAGAGAAACATGAACCGATTTCCAAGTATGATTTCACAGTTGGAAATCCATTAAAAAATGTTGAGAGGACTTTGGAATAGCTATTAGCAATTACCATAAATATACCAAACAATTTATAATCTCACGTAGAAAATCCAACAGAAGGCTTGGTTTCATAGCTTAAAACTTCAATATACCAGAACAATTATATTATTATTATAATCAAGGGGAAGCGCTAAAACTGTAGGAAAAAAAAATGTGATAAACTGTAACTCACGCGTCAGACCTCACCTTGTATCCGCTCTTCAGTTTGTGTCCTAAATTGCATAAAACAGAAGATAAACTGTAAAATGAGTTGTTACGTGATGAGATCCTCGTTCCTTAAATAATAATAATAATAATAATAATAATAATAATAATAATACAACTTTTATTTTAAATAATTATACAAAATTACACAACTAATTTAAAAGCCCGTAGTATGCGCAGCATTTCAGGTTAACTCAGATTAGATTATTATTATTATTATTACACTCAAAACTAAGCACTAAACCCTCAAGGGTCATACAGTGTTGCAGGGTAGGATGTTCTAAAGATGAAATATGCGAAGATCAGAGACCAGCGAGAGTTAGGAACATGCCAGAGGCAGAGTCAGTAATGGTAGTGGGGGAGCGCTAAAGGGAACCTACAAAGTCTGCGTCAAAGGTGGGGCCTTCGGCAAGGAGGCCAGATAAAGTAAGTGTGTTAGAGCGGTGACAACGTCAGAGAAAAATTGTGCATGTCCGTTGATAGAACAGTCTATTAGTAGATGGTGAATTGATAGCGGAACCTGACAATTCTCACAGAGTGGCGCTGAGCCCTTCTCCATGGTATACCCATGAGTGAGACTTGTGTCCGATACGGAGGTGGGGGAGTATAGTCTCCCAAACACGACAGTGATGATAAGAAGACCAGAAACTTAAATAAGGCTTGACAGAATACAGTTTGTTATGGATCAACTCAAACCACTATCGTTGCCAACGATTGGAAGTTGTCTAGAGATTACTGCAGGACCATTTAATTATTATTATAATCAAAATGAAGCGCTAAACCCCACTAGGTCATACAGCGCTGACTATGTAATTAACCTTTCAAGATAAACCTGAAGTGTATAAGGGTACCTACTGACCACCTGTTTAGCGCTTTGGGCAAGTTATAAGTGTGGCCCTAGGGTGGTTTAGTTTTTAATAATTTGTATGTGCCCCTAAACCTTAATGGAAACAATGAAGCTGAGATTTTAAGGATGAAATTAGTGATAATTAAGGAGGAAACGTACAAAGATCCAGGAGGAAATGGAGTTAGAAATCCTTAGGACTGAAGAAAGAAGAGACAATTTGCTTCTCAGCAGGGAACAGATAAAAGTGTAGAAATATTTAATTTTAAGGCTACAAAGTTTGTTTCTAAATTTTTGGAGAAAGACTCAGACAATTATTTTCTCGTTGAGGAAACTGCTAGGTCACAACAGTGGCCTGACAAGGAATGGGCAACATTAGTACAGACCCAGTTAATTGGTAAAAGGTTACAAGAAGTTAGTTCTCTAGATGAGCATAAATTTTTGCTTGCATATCAAATGTTGCCAGACAGATATAGGCAAAAGTTTAGAGGACTAAAGTTTCAAGCAGGTCAGTCTTTGGTGGGATATGGAAATGAGATGGTCATTACTGAACAAATGGTGCCGCTCCAATATGTCTAATGAGGATGTAATTGCCTTAATTTTGCTACAGGATCATTTGAACAGTGTACCTCCTGACCTTAAGGCATATCTTGAGGAAAAGGATTTTAATGATTTTTACCATACTTTAGAGTTGGAGGTGTTGATTCACCGGGAAATCTCCCGGCCCGGGTCTTTACCAGATGGCGACCCGGCTCCGGCTCCCTGGCGTGGGAGTAGCAGAGACCGAAGTCTCCCATGGGAGGGGGTACCCCTCAGCGGTGGGACCAACTGGTCCCAGGCCTAGCCATATTCGCCCACAAGCACGTAGGTAGATAGTTGCTAGGCCCCTCTGGTCTGCCACCTTCCCCGCCCCAAGGAGGCTGACGGGAAGGGCAGGCTTGCGAGCCGCAGATGGTATGGTGAACGACCCTTAGAGTTGGGTGATAGGTTCATAGCCAACTAAAAATTTGGAAATAGTTATCACCCAGGGCATACTAATAATAGTAAATTTTCTACAACAACCAGAACTAAGAAATTTCAAAAGGTTAACCCAAATTTTTCCCAGTCTAATAACCACTGACCAAGGAAAGTGGTAAGTCAGCAGCTCCAGGTTGAGGAATACAGAGAACAGGTAGGAAGAGCCCAGGTCCCCAGGGACAGGGGACCCAGTCTACGCTAAATGGGCATGGGACTTTTAAACCTTATTACTGTAATAAAACGGGCCACCTGCATCAATATTGCAGAAAGATGATTAGGGACCAGGCTGCTGCAGTCCCCTCTAAGAACACCGGCTACCCACACTGTAGCTAGTATTGAAGATTTATCTCAGTGTACCAGGTAATACAGCTGTTTTAGACCCTCGGATGATACATCTTTTCAAGAACATAAGAATGGAGGAACACTGCAGAAGGTCTACTGGCCCATACAAGGCATGTCCTTAATTTATCTATACTAACACACTCCGTGGAAATATAAACACATAAGCAGTATAATACACTCCGTACTTACAACACTTTGACTGTGTCGTCGTAGTAATCCATCGCGTACGGTAATAATTCCCGAGAGAATTGGCGATTAATATACAGTGTGCCTTCACTATAACCACACACACACACAATTAATACCCCGTCACTGTCGTTCACAGTATCACTAGTGGCCACAATATCACTATCGTCAAAAGAGAATGAACAATTTTACATTATCGTAGCTGGAACAATTTACCAAAAACTCGCACTAGAGAGAACCTTACAGTGAAGTCTTTTTCTTACAGTGAATCACTGTGGTCTACAATGTCACTGTCGTCTACGATGTCACCGCCGCCCACAATATCGCTTACGACAACACTAATAAAAACAGTACAAAACTCCCAGAGTAGAACTCAAAGATTTTTTCCCCAGTGGAACGTGCGAAGTCCCTAGACACACCTTTAGACACCAGCTATCAACTGACCCCTCAACTCCTAGTCATACGGAGATTAACCTCTCATGTCCTTTCTCCCCCTCCTCCACCTATCCACCCCTCAACCCATCAATTACCTGAAGGTCAGGACACATGACCTGTCCTGCCTCTACCTGTCTACCTGTACCTGACCGCCCAGCCCAGGTTAAACGAGCTTCGACAGATTTTACCTTAGGTACCTTACTTTACTACTGCCTCGTGTTTGTAATAATGCTTAGCGTTGAGTTTTACCTCTAGAAATATAAGAACATAAGAATGGAGGAGCACTGCTGCATGCCTACTGGCCCATACAAGGCAAGTTCTCATATTACAGGAATATATTATAGGATATATTTTTATCTTAGTTTGTAAAATAATATCGCTTGAGTGATTTACTAATAAAAACATTGACAGGACTCGCAGCAATAATAATAATAATAATAATAATAATAATAATACTTTATTTAGACATGGTACAATGATACATAGTTAAGAACATAAGAAAGAAGGAACACTGCAGCAGGCCTACTGGCCCATGCGAGGCAGGTCCAAGTCTCCCACCGGCTTAAGCCAATGCCCCGACCCAGCCAGGTCAGGTTACATTCACTTAAGGAAGGAGAACGGCATCTGACCTAGTAGCACAAGCTAGTCAGGAACAACTCACACCCACCCGCACCCACTCATATATTTATCTAGCCTATTTTTAAAACTACACAACGTTTTAGCCTCTATAACTGTAATCGGGAGTTTGTTCCACTCATCGACAACTCTATTACCAAACCAATGCTTTCCTATATCCTTTCTGAATCTGAATTTATCCAACTTAAAGCCATTGCTGCGTGTCCTGTCAATACTAGATATTTTTAGCACGCTATTTACATCCCCTTTATTTATTCCTGTTTTCCATTTATACACCTCAATCATATCCCCCCTAATTCTACGCCTTTCTAGAGAGTGCAGATCCAGGGCCCTCAGTCTATCCTCATAGGCAAGATTTCTGATACATGGGATCAACTTAGTCATCCTCCTTTGTACGTTTTCCAGAGCATTTATATCCATTCTGTAATACGGTGACCAAAACTGTGCAGCATAATCTAGATGAGGCCTAACCAAGGATATATAGAGTTGAAGAACAACCATAATATAATGTAAATAAGAACACAAGAAAGAAGGAACACCGCAGCAGGCCCACCGGCCCACGCGAGGCAGGTCCAATTCTCCCACCGACTCAAGCCAACGCCCCGACCTGTTCAGGTCAGTCACACCCACCTAAGGAAGGAGCACGGCATCCGACCCAGCAGCACAAGCCAGCCAGGCCCAGCTCACACCCACCCACACCCACTCACGTATCTATCCAACCTATATCCAAAACTACACAACGTCCCAGCCCCCACGACGTGGGGCTTGCACCAATATGAAGGTAAGGTTGAAGGTGCCGTCTTTAAGGGACGGATGCAGCACTTTTACCTTGTTACGCAAGTGTATATTACCAGTGTCAGAAGAAACCTACACTGGGTTGAACATTTTTCTAAAAGTGATTACAGGATTCATTGTTAAGACGCCAATTCATAGGTTGTCGGTAGAGTCTGAATATACCTTTTGAAGGTGTTGACCGTCTGTTAGGTAATAATGTGATGGGCCTTCTCGAAAGTAAGGAACCCTTAGTCTGGAGGGACCCAGAATCACAAGTTTGGGAGGAAAAAGCTAGAATTACTCTACCTGAGCTGTCTCCAGTGCGTGGTGTAACTGGTAAATGTGAAAGGAAAAAGTTTCTGTGCTTCTCTTGAATTTTCTGATGATAGAGAAGACCTGAGTTTAGGAAATCTGTTCTGGAGTATGGCCTGCAGGAGGCTCAGGGTAATAATGAGCCAACCCAGGTGGGACCCAGTTTAAGTGGGGGTCTAGGAGCTGGCATAGGAGTGGTCTGGTGGCTTGAGCTCTCGCTTCACACACGGAGGGCCCGGGTTCGATTCCCGGCGGGTGGAAACATTTCGACGTGTTTCCTTACATCTGTTGTCATGTTCACCTAGCAGCAAATAGGTACCTGGGTTGTTAGTCGACTGGTGTGGGTTGCATCCTGAGGGGACAAGATTGAGGACCCTAATGGAAATAAGACAGACAGTCCTCGATGACGCACTGACTTTCTTGGGTTATCCTGGGTGGCTAACCCTCCGGGGTTAAAAATCCGAAGAAATCTTAACTCCGACTTGGGAGCAGCTGATCGAGGCCCAGGGGTGTGACGTTACTCTGAAAGCTATTCCTCTGAAGCTACCGAGAAGGAAGCCTCTCAACTAATTAAATGTTTTTTTTTTACAAAGGTATTTTAATCAGACTCTCTGATGAAGTATCTTCTGATGGATCAAGAGAGGCACTCTACCAAGTGGTTGTGCCAGAGCCATTTAGGTGTCAGATCCTGAGTTTGGCCCATGATGTTTCTATGGGAGGACATTTAGGTATTAAAAAGACCATTGGCAAAGTTTCCAAACATTTTTACTAGTCCCAGGTATAGGAGTCAGTAGGCATGTTGAATCATGGCCTATTTGCAAAGAGTAGGAAATTATTATAATCATGGGGGAGCGCTTAACCCGTAGGATTATACAGCGCATGTGGGGAGGGATGGAAGGTATTCAGGCTCAATTCAGGGAACTGGAGCACAGATTCAATTCCCTAGATTAAGAGCCCCTCACCAGCGTCAAGGAACTTCCCTTGAGGGGAAAGGGCAGGAAAACCTAACCAGGAAGTTAAGCCTGCCCCGTTTAAACCAATCACAGCAGTTGAAGAACCTTTTAGCAGGCTAGTGGTGAATTATGTTAGTCCGCTACCCAAAACTAAAATGGGTAACTAGTACTTATTATTGTTTGATCTCCTAGGTTTCCCGAGGCCATCCTGCTACGTAAAATTACTGCGCATGTAGTTTTTGAGCATTGGTGACATTTTTTTTTACTAAAGTAGAAATCCCTATGGAAATTCAGACAGATCAAGAGTCAAATTTTACATCTAAACATTTTCGCAGTTTAAGGGGAATTTAATATCTCAATGAAAACCTCTACAGCCTATCACCCAGAGTCAAGCGGTTTCACCAGTCTCTCAAGACCATGCTACGTGCTTATTGTACCCAGTTCCAGAAACTGGATGACTGCTTGCTGCATCAGTCACCACAGAGTGCCTGTTTGCTGCATCAGTCACCACAGAGTGCCTGTTTGCTGCATCAGTCACCAGAGCGCCTGCTTGCTGCATCAGTCACCACAGTGTATGCTTGCTGCATCAGTCCCCACAGTGTCTGCTTGCTACATCAGTCACCATTGTCTCCTTGCTGCATTAGTCACCACTGAGAGTCTCCTTGCTGCATCAGTCACTACTGAGTCTCCCCTTGCTGCATCAGTCACCACTGAGTGTCTCCTTGCTGAATCAGTCAACACAGTGTCTGCTTGGTGCATGTCACCACTGTCTCCTTGCTGCATCACTCACCAGTGTCTCCTTGCTGTATCAGTCACCACTGAGTGTCTCCTTGCTGCATCAGTCACCACAGCGTCTGCATGCTGCATCAGTCACCACTGAGTGTCTGCTGGCTCTATCAGTCACCAGTAACGCTCTTAACGATTCAACACTAGTTACTGCACTTCTTTTCCTTCAATTTTGAGGGTGTTTCAATTTACACTAGTGTACAATAAGTGTACAACAGGTGTACACTATTGTTCAAACCCATGGTCATTCCTTAATAATAATAATTCTTGGGAGTTTGGGAGGTAGCAAGTGCGTCACAGTTATTGACTGAACAATGGCCAGTCAATAATGTCACTGGTTATTCGAGTGAAACGTGACGTCATCCATGTATATTTCAGTACAGCCTGTACGTTACCATCCATCACTGTAACGTTCTTGGGCGAGGAGCTGCAGTATTACTCTGATGACAGACACTCAAGGTATATGCTGACAGAGTGGGTCTGTATCATCACCGTTCTTTGGCGCGCGTAGTACGTTGGTTGGTTAATTGGGTTTAAAATCCATCAAACAGGTGATTAAAACAAACTTTCAGAGCATTTACAGACATACACCTCTTGATGTATAAATTTTGAATGTGTAATAGGGAAGTTAAACATTAATAAAAGGTAACTTTTATAATATAGGGCATAATTTCCAGAAGCAAGAAACACGAACAGGTTACAGATGAACTTTGAGAAGGCATAACACGCTGAACAGTCCGGGGAGACCAAGTGAGACATAACAGATTACAAACAGACTCTTGGGAGACAGAAAAGTTAGTTGTATGTTTTTTTAAGATAGTTGAAAGACATGCAAAGCTCGTGCAGGTCAGTTAGCGCAAGTTGAGTTGAAGGCTCTGTAAGCAAAAGTGTATCTATCTCGCCTCATTGATATATGACATTGCTGTGATAAATATTGGGCTTGATAAGTTATTTCATAATATTCCGTTAAACTATTAAGTAATTCTTTGCCATTAGTCCAATCTACACAATGGCCTGTAGCCATCATATGAATGAATAAATCAATGGATTCTTGTTCAGTAGTTATTGCATACTTATCCTGTTTAAATCTGGTCTCAAGTGACTTACCAGTTTGTCCAAGATAAAAGGTGTCACAGCTTTTACAAAGAATGGAGTATACACAACTCAATGATACTTTCGGAGCATTTTTAACTGACTTACTGTTTTACAGTGTTGTCATATTTAAATGCAACGTTTACATTAAAATATTCAAGAGCTTGGGTAAGGTGTGAGACTGTGATTATATGGTATCCAACAAGTGATAGGCTCTGTCTTCTAGAATGTTTTATTTAGCTTTATGAAAACCTTTATCAATAAACATTTGTGGATATTTTAAGTTGATTGCAATTAATGGCTCTTAAAAATCATAAAAAGTAAAAACAAACTTTTGTTTGGCGATTCAATTAGTAATGTAAGAACATATGTTAGCTAGTTGACGATAAACATCGAACTTGAATTTTTGTACCAGACGTATGGATATGTATATCCAGAAACGGAATCATTCCATTTACCTTACAATACATTCTGGGTAGAAAGTCATCAGTACTCTCTCACTACAATACTAGGAACAGACTACATCATCCATATACCATAACCATTTGGTATTTTAAGAACGGAAGCTTGGGAATATTTTGGTTTCAAAGAGTTCCACGTACAGATTGCTCAAAACAGGAGACAAAACATTACCCATAGCCTAGCCAAATTTCTGTAAGTACAGTTTGTCACTGAACACAAACTAACGATGTTTTATGCACAAATTAGTGTTGAAGGGAATATCATATTTCAGGTCCGCAAAGAAGTCCAATATTTTATCTGCTGGTACGTTAGTAAACAAAGCTTTAACAACGAAACTAAGGAGATGGAAATCATTAGACATGTTAAAACCAAGAAGTTTATCTATAAGATCAACATTATTTTTGACACGAGAAGACTCGGTCTCGACTACTTGGGTGAATATTGACGTTGATATATTGCATACATGTATCTTTTTCCATCAAGGTTAACAAAGTTGTAAGCAGTTAACTGAATGGTCCACTAACTTATTCCAGTAGACATCCTGCAGTGATCATATGTAAAGGACTAAGCTTGCGTGGACCTTTAGGCCTCAATACACTGCAAGCCTAAAATTGAGGCATTACCTTACTTGTATGATACCTGTTAGATATAAGACCTGAGTCGACATAAAGTGTACTTTTCTTGGCACTATATCCTATTCCTCTGAAGATATGTGTGTAAACACATTAATTAAAGCGCTCAGGTTTTCTTGTTTTTTTACACATTTCATTGTAATTTCTTACACAGGTATAAGTATACTTATCACAAGGTCTAGTTGTCCTGAGACAAAAAAACATTATTTATCCTATATTTTTTAAATATTTCATTAGGACAACGTTTTATTTTTAAACTTTATCAATTTATATTACTTAATACTCTAGAAAGTAAAACAATCCCAAAAATTATTTTTACTTTCTTCAGTGTCTTTTGTTCAACATATAATGCTGTTGGCAACAGAATGACAAAAATCTCAATCCTGTACATAAGGTGGAATATGACACTGATAGGTTGATGAATACGACATATACAACACCTGCGTGTGACTGTTTTGATGAAGTTTTGGAAGGTGTTCAGTCCCTTAGTATTCGTCATTCTAAAGCAGAGGCAGGAAGATGAACACTTACGAGCCAGCAGAGAGGTGCAGAAGTGGAAGGTATTGTCACAGATGGGCGGGACCCACTAGTGGAAATCTTGCCCAAGAGTCGAGCTTGAGGTTAGCAGTAGGATTGTTGATATATTAGGGATATCTTTAACCCTATTCTATTGTTAACCTCTTGGACATGACCTACTTCTACTAGTTGATTCCGCTCACTTGTGATACCTTCAACTGCTACGCCTCTCTTTTGGATTCAATATGTGTCTATCCTTGTGCGCTTGCTTAAAACTCTTCAAAGACTGAAGGACTGAACACCTACCAAGACTGAGAGACTGACTGACTCATTTTCCACTGTCTCCAGTTTATAACATCTTTAATGAATTCATCAAGCCACTAGTTGGCGAAACGTTTTCATAATAAAGATTATCAGGTGTTACACATGTGTCTTATTCATCAAGTAGTCTTACTGCGTTCTCACATTAACTCTGGCGACTCCTCACCGCACTGTCACGGTACGTTTTGCAGTCCACACTGGTTGTTTTAGGTGAGTCATACCGGTGTTGGAATACAAACCAGAAAACAATCTTATTAGTTATTAAAAGCTACCACCACTTCTGAATGACCCACTCGGGTTTACCACTTCATATAAAAATAATTGTATATTAAAAAGATAATAATAATAATAATAACTTATAGCTGAAACATGGTGGTAAACCCGCTTTACAGTGCACACTGCCACTACAGATTGCAATAATTCTCTGGAAAAGCGGAAAAGCCGGTTTATATCGTAAAGTGTCTGAGTGGAAAGAATGGAAGGAGGAAAAGCAGAAGGGGAAAGAGACTAGGAGAGAGAGCGGATGGGAAAGGAGGAAGAGAGGAGTGGACAAGAGGAAGAAAAAGGGATGAGAATGAAAAAAATGAGGGTTAGAGTAAAAATAATAAAGATGTTAAGATCGCGTAATAAAGTAGCAAATCAATAATGTTGTTAATTACTGTTCAATAGAGTCGCTCTTGTGAACATCTGACCCTGACTGACCTTAGGAATCCCCGAGGTGACAACCTTATTATAATAATCAAAACCAAGTGATAAACCCACTAGGGTTATACAGCGCTGCATTCATAACTTGAGAAAGCCTTACCCTAGTGTACGGTAACTAGGGCAAGGTTCGTGCAACTTTTAGCATGTTCAGGTGCCCTATGATCAATGTTATGTAACCCATTAAGTCACAGAATGAGTTCGATTGCTCTTGAAAACCTCTTTCTATTTTTCTTCAAACATTCAGCATTGGTGAATCCTACTTAGATGAGGGCGGAGAATGTTATTGAAGGGTCTAGGAGCACATCTGCCAATTTTGTTTAAAATGGTGTGATTGTTTCCTGTAAAATCACATTGAATATACCCAGTCAGTTTAGTTTGTAAAGGAACAGATTACACAATTTATTAAGGTAAAAAAAAATAGGAATTGTATTCCGAACAATAACTGGGGAATGAGTTATCTGATAAACTTCAAACTTTCAGCGATGATGGACTTTATGAAAAGAAAGTTTGACATTAATTTTGAGCAGTGTAAGTTTTAATCTGTCATTTTATAAGTTGGCCTTGATGCAATAACTTTAGAATGCCTCTTCTGAGTTATTATTGGTACTAAATTTGGGTTGTAGGTACTAATTTACCAGATTTATTGAAGAATTTGTATCAATCTGAGTTTCTTCAAAAATGAACAATCGAATATTTTTTTCATAGGACTGTAGAATTTTTTTTAAAGAAAATATAACTGAGAACAGAAAACTCAGAAATATAAACAACTCGCGTTATAGCGCTTTTAATTTTCGTGGAAATGGTTACTATGGAGACGAAGATAGTTATCATGGAAACAAATAGTTACAGTGGAGAGGCAAATACTTATCGTAGAAACGCATAACCAACCACCACAACTAACATAAGTGATCATTACAATCATTAGTGACTACCACAATCAACATTAGTGACCACATCCAACATAAGTGATCGCTACAACCATCATCAGTAATGAAAACAATCATCATCAGTAATAAAAACAAAAATCATCAGTAATGACCACAACCATCATCAGTAATGACCACAACCATCATCAGTAATGACCACCAAAATTATCATTAATAACCACAACCAACATTAATGATCAGAACCATTAGTGAACACAACCACCATTAATGACCTCTACCAACATATAGGTGATCATTACAACTAGTATTAGTGACCAGCATAACCATCATTAGTGACCACAAACATCAATAGTGACCATACAACCATCAATAGTAACTACATCCATCATTAGTGACCATCACTGCCAACAATACTGACCACAACTACCATAAATAGTGACCACCACAATCACCGTTAGTGATCACTACAACTATCATCAGTGATTACAACAATCATTAGTGATCACAACCATCATTAGTAATTATAACTATCATTAGTGATCACAACCATCATTAGTAATTATAACCGTCATTAGTGATGACAATCATCGTTAGTAATCATAACCGTCATTAGTGATAACCACATCCATCATCAGTGATCACAATCATCATCTGTGACGACATCCAGCATTAGTGGCGACCACTACAACCATTATTTGTGATCACAATCACCATAGTAATCACAAGTAGCACTAGGACATTTTATAAGATGTTTCGGTTCTGGGACCTTGATTATTTCTAACATAGAGGTTAAAAAGAGTATATATAATGACCTGAAGAATGCCATATTGGGATGAGGACGGTAGACAATGGAACCATGTGACTCCTGGCTCAGTATCATGTACGAGTCACATAATCCCGTCGTCTTCTCGTTCCCATCCCAGTACGACATTCTTCAGGTCACTCTTGTGTTGCTCACACCTCACTCTCCCCCTATATATACACTGTCTTTTTAACCTTTGTATATTAGAATTATTATTATAATCATGGGGGAGCGCTAAACCCGTAGGATTATACAGCGCATGTGGGGGAAGGGGGTGGAAGGTATTCAGGCTCAATTCAGGGAATTGGAGCACAGATCCAATTCCCTAGATCAAGAGCCCCTCACCAGCATCATTGTATATTAGAAGTGATCAAAGTCCCAGGACCGAAACTTTTTTAATATGTCCTAGTGTTTGTTTACGTGCCTTTCTACACCAATTTGTCGGTATCTATTACCGCGGTTTATACCAACAGTAGTGATAGCCACAACCACGACCCAAGTCTTGTAGCACTACCACACAACAAATATTAATGACCCTTCCCCCATAACTACGATTAATGTCATCTAGAACTACTACTACCACTATTAGTGACCATAAGCACCACTAATGCGTTCTACTACTACCATCACCACTAATGAGCATTACAACCACCTCTAGTGACCATCACAACCAGGAGCAGTGATACCCCCCACAACCACTAGTAGTGACCGCCACAACCACCAGCAGTGACTGCCACAACCACCAGCAGTGACTGCCACAACCACCAGCAGTGACTGCCACAACCACCAGCAGTGACTGCCACAACCACCAGCAGTGACTGCCACAACCACCAGCAGTGACTGCCACAACCACCAGCAGTGACTGCCACAACCACCAGCAGTGACTGCCACAACCGCCAGCAGTGACTGCCACAACCGCCAGCAGTGACTGCCACAACCGCCAGCAGTGACTGCCACACCACCAGCAGTGACTGCCACAACCACCAGCAGTGACTGCCACAACCACCAGCAGTGACTGCCACAACCGCCAGCAGTGACTGCCACAACCACCAGCAGTGACTGCCACAACCACCAGCAGTGACTGCCACAACCACCAGCAGTGACTGCCACAACCACCAGCAGTGACTGCCACAACCACCAGCAGTGACTGCCACAACCACCAGCAGTGACTGCCACAACCACCAGCAGTGACTGCCACAACCACCAGCAGTGACTGCCACAACCGCCAGCAGTGACTGCCACAACCGCCAGCAGTGACTGCCACAACCACCAGCAGTGACTGCCACAACCACCAGCAGTGACTGCCACAACCGCCAGCAGTGACTGCCACAACCGCCAGCAGTGACTGCCACAACCACCAGCAGTGACTGCCACAACCGCCAGCAGTGACTGCCACAACCACCAGCAGTGACTGCCACAACCACCAGCAGTGACTGCCACAACCGCCAGCAGTGACTGCCACAACCGCCAGCAGTGACTGCCACAACCACCAGCAGTGACTGCCACAACCGCCAGCAGTGACTGCCACAACCACCAGCAGTGACTGCCACAACCACCAGCAGTGACTGCCACAACCGCCAGCAGTGACTGCCACAACCACCAGCAGTGACTGCCACAACCGCCAGCAGTGACCACAACCACCATTAGTGACCACAATCACCAGTTGTGACCACAACCATCAGAGGTGACCACCATAACCTCCACTAGTGACGAGAACCAAAAGTTACCACCACAACCATTATCGGTAACTTCTACCACAACCACCATTAGTGTCTTCTTCCACTACTACAACCTTCGCTGTGTAAATTTTCTATTAAAGAAATAATTTAATTTACAATATATATGTACGAGTATCGATGAGTGCACACACACAATATATATACATTGTTCCTTATTATCATCGTAGCACACTAATATATTTTTGTGTCCCTGTAGAAGACTCGCTGCAGTTGTACACGAGTAACTGGAGGTGTTGGAGAGAACAGGACAGATGTTTGAGAGGCAGTATTACAGGTGTTGTGAGTGCCTGTTGGACTCACCTTGTGGTTGAGCAGCATGGAGGTGGTGAGGGAGACTGGTCACCTTGCAGTGTTGCATGCTGGACACCTGGCGGCCGCCCACCACGCCTCCCACCTTGTGTTCTACCACCTCACTGATCTTCCTCTACCGCAACACTGCTGCTGCAGCGGCCGTAAATTCTGAGTCTGGAAAAAATATCCCGTCTCATACAGTCTCCTCAATTGCAGTCCCCATCACCATCAACTCAGGTTCATTGTACTTAACCATTTCGTTATTTTCCTTTCATTTTTAGTTAATCCTTGAAGGAACGGTGTATACTGAAACCAGCACAACGAAGGTACTTATTTTCTGGCATCACTGGGATCAATATCTCGGTACAGGCTAGTCTAAAAGAGGTTTCTCAGTTGCTCCTCTTGCTCGGATAATCAATGTCACTGTGACGTCATACTGAACAGCCACTCACAATCTACGGATTTCTCCCGCCAAGTTTTGTTACTGGTGGAGAAGTGGGACTCCGGCAGCACCGTGTTGTGGACACCTCTGAGTGTCTTGTATTACTGCTGCGGTGGGCAGCTCACACTGCTTATAAACATGAAGGCAATATAACTAATATAAACTCTAATTAAGCAATTGGGGAAACCTAGCTTTAAAAATATATATGAATGTATAAATTACATTGAGCAAACTACTCCAGAGGGTTATTAGTGCGTGCTGGTTTATTAAGCGGAGAGAGGCAGAGGAAGGGCGCATGTGCGCTTCACTTGATAAATATTGCCATCCTCAACATCAGCTGATAAATTTAAGTCGTTACTTCAGGTTCAACTATCACTGTAAACTGCTCTACTTCACTGTACTGTCTACCTGACGCTTACTGTCAGTGTTGACTCACCACCGATACACGTACACAACTTTCTATTACAAGCTTTCTGGGTTACTTCTTTTAAGAACCATGGTTAATTAAGAAAGTGATGTTTCCTGTTAAGCTACATAGATTTGTCTTGTTTTTGCAAACAGAACACAAGAGCCCTCTTAGCTCAGGTCACCTTTATAATCCCCCCAAACACACACACACAAATGACTCCTAATGGACCTGACCAAACTGCAGAATTATTCAGACAAGTGGCTCATTGAATTCAATCCCAGCAAAGGTTAGTTCTTAAAAACTGGGGAAGAGGCAGGAAAACCGGAAACTGAAAATAGATTCGGAGGACAGAGCCTGTAAATCTCACTCAAGTATTAAGACGTAAGGGTGAGCATAGTGTCGAATATATCACCAGAGGCATATGTCAATTAAATAAACTCTGTAGCCGATGCTCGTTAGGCAAATCTATTAGTAGCCTCCAGGAATCTCAACAGACTCATTTATGGCCCTCTATGCAAGATATCTCAGGCCCATTCTGGAGCAAGCAGCACCAGCATGGAACCCTCACCTGATAAAGCATATTAAGAAGCTACAGAAAGTCTACAGAGCTATGTAACGATACTAGTCTCGAAGCTAAGGGTAATTAGCCATGAAAAGACGCTACAGCAACTGATGACTACATTAGAGAATAGAAGAGCTGGAAAGACATCATAATGACACGCAAAATACTCGGAGGATTAGACAGCGAGAACACAAGGGAAAATCTGGAAGATAAAGACACAGATGAGGCAGAAGGATGTCAGGAAGTATATCTTCAATAGTGGAGACAGGATGGATACATAGTTTTAAGAATAAGTATTTGCAAGGCCCACGAGGCGACAAAGATGTAAACCCAGCAAGTGGTAAGTTAAGAAACAGGACCAGAAGCGGAGCCTCGACCACTGTATCCACAAATAGGTGACTACACACACGAGGAGACTTCTGTTTTTATGAATAAACTTCCCTCATCAAGGAAAACGGGAATGCTAAATGGGGATATACAGAAAATGAAACCATTTGATCAGTTCAGACTCTGGGTTAACAAAGAAAACGAAATTTCTAAACTCAGCATTAGAGAAAATGGGACCAAGTGGCTTATCCTCAGTTTCCTCCCCCAGCAGCCACTGGTGGTCCCTGCCTGGGACCAGCTCAGCCATCACGGCCTCAGACCACCCGTGACAACCACACCGCAAGGGGTCTCTCAGCCTACTAGTACTCCCGCGCCAGCGTGTGTTCTGTGTTGTACTCTGTGTTGAGCGCATGTGGTCACAGGTGCAGCGGATGCAAACGTCACGTGTTAAGAAAAATGTGTATTATAGCGATATAGAGAGTGACCAGAAAGAAGAGTCTAATGTTTGTGTGTAGGATGAGGTAGAGGAGTGGAGGAGGAAGCACGTGATGCTTGCCAGAGTGTGGTGCGTGTGTAGCGTGGATTATATAAGAGGATGCCAGCGGTGCGTGTGGTGGTGATGGTGTGGGCTACACCTGCCCCCACACAACACTGAAGCAACACCAACACTGGACACTGAGGGCTACACCTGCCCCCACACAACACTGAAGCAACACCAACACTGCACACTGAGGGCTACACCTGCCCCCACACAATAAAGCAACAACTACACCAGCAACAACAACATTGGACACTGAGGGCTACACCTGCCCTCACACACCACTGAAACAACAACACTAGACACTGAGGGCTACAACTGCCCTCACACACCACTGAAACAACAACACTAGACACTGAGGGCTACAACTGCCCTCACACACCACTGAAACAACAACACTAGACACTGAGGGCTACACCTGCCCCCACACAACACTGAAGCAACACCAACACTGCACACTGAGGGCTACACCTGCCCCCACACAACACTGAAGCAACACCAACACTGCACACTGAGGGCTACACCTGCCCCCACACAACACTGAAGCAACACCAACACTGCACACTGAGGGTTACACCTGCCCTCACACACCACTGAAACAACAACACTAGACACTGAGGGCTACAACTGCCCTCACACACCACTGAAACTACAACACTGGACACTGAGGGCTACACCTGCCCTCACACACCACTGAAACAACAACACTAGACACTGAGGGCTACAACTGCCCTCACAAACCACTGAAACAACAACACTAGACACTGAGGGCTACAACTGCCCTCACACACCACTGAAACAACAACACTGGACACTGAGGGCTACACCTGCCCTCACACACTGTCACTCAAGCAACAACGTTCAAGGCGTCCTTGGTACCTGTCTTGCTCCTCACCTGGACCACTGTGACCTGGTAAGTATACCATTAAAGTATCTTACGTGTCACACATAGCTTGTGACAGTATTAACGAGCACTTTCCGGTGACCGTTGTTGTTACATCGTTACTGTGACGGTTGTTGTTATCTAGTTACTGTAACCGTTGTTTTATATAGTTACTGTAACCGTTGTTTTATATAGTTACTGTAACCGTTGTTTTATATAGTTACTGTAACCGTTGTTTTATATAGTTACTGTAACCGTTCTTTTATATAGTTACTGTAACCGTTCTTTTATATAGTTACTGTAACCGTTCTTTTATATAGTTACTGTGACCGTTCTTTTATATAGTTACTGTAACCGTTCTTTTATATAGTTACTGTGACCGTTGTTGTTGTATAGTTACTGTCACCATTGTTGTTAAATAGTTACTGTGATCGTTATTGTTACATCGTAACTGTTACCGTCGTTGTTACATCGTTACTGTGAGAATTAATACACCGTCTCGTCGTGGCCAGCTACCATTACGTCAACGCTTTTTCGTGGAAATTATATATAATATAAATTGACTAAATATCTTGTCGTGTTGACGGTGTTTATGAGTATGTAACACACACACACACACACACACACATGATAAAGTTCATGGAGCAGGGGAGAGTGTACCTAGTAGCAACTAGTGAAGAGGCGAAGCCAGGAGCTGTGAATCGACCCCCTGCAACCACAATTAGGTGAGTACACATACACATATAGAGGAAAGAATTTAATCCAGCAAGTGGCAAGTTAAGAAGTAGGCCCAGGAGCTGACACTTAACTTCAGCAACCACAAATACGTGAGTACAAATATGCTAGTAAACACAGAGAGATCCCAGTGTTTCAGAGGAGGTCATTCACAATCCACCACCAAATAACAGAAGACAAGTAGGACAAGCAATGCAGCATAGATAATAATAATTATAAAAAAAATTAGCCATAGTTATAGTTATAATTTTAACAATAAATGAACTAATTAGTAAACCCAGCTGACAGACCTTGAATTAACTGTTGATAGTAGGAAGCTCCAGCTGTTAAACAGGGGGTATATACAAGAGCCATATGTGGCAACAAGTCATCTCATGAGCATCTGTGATTGGCTGACTCTGTTGTCATCAGTGTTACAGTATTTATGATTGGTCAAAGCAGACAAGTGTGTATACACTAACAGGTGTGTAACTCTTATTATATATACATGGAGAAGAAGTGTTGGTCAATCCCGTTTAGTGAAGTGCACTGGAAATTAAGTTTCGTATGTTGCGTAATCAGTCCTCTTTTATTCTATGCTGAGTAATCAGCCTTAAGCTGTGAAAAGATTTTCGTAAATGTTCTATAAGATGCTCCATATTTAGTGCTAAAGTGTGTTTGTTCAGTAATTAAAATTGATACTCTGGTCAATGGTGTACAGTATTTGGTTGAGTGTTCAATATCTTGCGTATCAAAGTCATGATGACATAGACTGGGTGTAGTGGCACACACGCCACGAACACCCAGTGAGAGTATCACAGTCATAGTGATACATACTGATGAAGTGGGACTCACACCAAGTCAGAGAGAGAGACATGACAAACCGGCGAAGCTGAACCTTGTTTTCACCTCCAGTGAAGCAGACATAGGGACGACATAAAACACAATGACCCAATGGTGGCGAGTATTTAGTGTGCATTCATATATGACTAGGTGAAAATAAAAGAAAGAAAATACAGAAGGGACTGGTGTTTAGGAAAGGTGACTATGATGAGATTTGCTTTCTAAAAAATACAAGAGAACATTATAATGGTATAGTATACAATACCGAAAAGTTGATAAGTGGGCGGCGCCTTACCTTTGACAGTAAATAAGTTTCCATAATGTTGCTTCAGGTTCACATTGTTCCAGACCATGGAGGAAAACTCTTCTCCACACTGAGGGACTGACCACCTCAATACTACGTTTTCAAGTGTGAGGGACTGATCACATCGTCTCTACATCTCTACCGCTTTTGCTGCCTTCTCTGTACTCGCCTGAAGAAGCCTACTGTGTAGGCGAAACGTTTCGAATAAAGATACATAACTGTTGCGC
>WNWK01000558.1:120000-127500 GCA_009830355.1 Cherax destructor | reverse complement strand
ATATTTCATGTGTGTGTATTTCGTGTGTGTCATATGTATTTCACGTGTGTCATGTGAATCTCACGTGTGTCGTTTGTATCTCACGTGTGTCATGTGTATCTCATGTGTATCTCACGTGTCATGTGTATCTCATGTGTATCTCACGTGTGTCATGTGTATCTCACGAGTGTCGTTTATATCTCACGTGTGTCTTGTAATATCCCACGTGTGTCGTGTATCACCCACATATGTCGCGTGTATTTCACGTGTGTCGTGTATAACCCACATGTGTCGCATGTATTTCACGTGAGTCGTGTATAACCCACATGTGTCGCGTGTATCCCACGTGTGTCGTGTGTAACACATGTGTGTCGTGTGTACCTCACATCTCTGCCGCTCCTCCCTGCGCACACACACAGTCTTCACTGCGTCTTCAGTAAACACAAGAAAATCAAGGAAAAAATATATTGCCATCAGAATAAATCTGAGAGAAATAATGAGGAGTTAATAACTGTGGTTGAAACTGTGAATGTGTTGATACTGTTTGTGAGTGACACCTCAGAGTGATAATGTGTTAACTCTTTGCCTGTGGTAAATCTTTGTTTGTGTCAGGTCTCTGTTTGTGTGTCAGGTCTCTGCTTGTGTCAGGTCTCTGTTTGTGTCAGGTCTCTGCTTGTGTCATGTCTCTGCTTGTGTCAGGTCTCTGTTTGTGTCAGATCTCTGCTTGTGTCAGGTCTCTACTTGTGTCAGGTCTCTGACACAAGCAGATGTTTGGTTCTTCTCACCTCTTTCTTCATTGTCTCTCACCTTCTTCCTCACAGTCTCTCACCTTCTTCCTCACAGTCTCTCACCTTCTTCCTCACAGTCTCTCACCTTCTTCCTCACAGTCTCTCACCTTCTTCCTCACAGTCTCTCACCTTCTTCCTCACAGTCTCTCACCTTCTTCCTCACAGTCTCTCACTTTCTCTTGTAAGTCAGTTACAAGTTTGACTGTGGAAAAAGAGATACTTATGCAATTTAATGCCACAAAATACTGCGTGAGCGAAACTATTCGAGTGGGACTCGCACTTGAGTTAATAGAATCTTCAAAGCTTATTTCTTGGGTAGAATTGAAAATTAGGTTGGGCAATTATTCTGTTAGTGGGATGGATTGTGAAGGACCTGCCTAGTATGGGCCAAGAGGCCTGCTGCAGTGTTCCTCCTTTCTTATGTTCTTATGTTCTTATGTGCACTCAGAATATGCAACCCATCTCAAAATTGGACCAAGAAAAAGAAATCCTTAGAAGACAGTTCACCAAATTAAGATACCTTCACTGGTTTATTAAACTAGGAGAAAAGAAAGCAAACATCAACTACTACAAAACCTTAGTTCACAAAAACCCAACCCCATCCAGCAACTCTCAACTCATGGTACACCACCACCATGGTACATTCAATCGTCTCAACAAAGTGAACAACATAATCACGTTCTATCCCAACAAACTATGAAATCTTTTTTCCAAGAATCACAAACATTCAGCTACGTAAAACACACCAGGAGTTTCAACCAAGAATACATAGGGCCGAACGTTGTCCACAAGAATCATTGAGCACATTATAATTCAGCTATTTTTCAACATGTCAGCATCAATAATCACAATATTCTTCTTTCAATAAACCGGCCGTATCCCACCGAGGCAGGGTGGCCCAAAAAGAAAAACAAAAAATTTTCTTTTTAAATTTAGTAATTTATACAGCCCCTTGCTCCCGGCATTTTAGTCGCCTCTTACGACACGCATGGCTTACGGAGGAAGAATTCTGTTCCACTTTTCCATGAAGATAAGAGGAAATAAACAAGAACAAAAACTAGTAAGAAAAGAGAAGAAAACCCAGAGGGGTGTGTGTATGTATGTTTGTACATGAATGTGTAGTGTGACCTGAGTGTAAGTAGAAGTAGCAACACGTACCTGAAATATTGCATGTTTATGAGACAGAGAAAAGACACCAGCAATCCTACCATCATGTAAAACAATTACAGGCTTTCTTCTTACACTCCCTTGGCAGGACGGTAGTACCTCCCTGGGTGGTTGCTGTCTACCAACCAACTACCTAGGATATATATATAAGAACATAAGAACATAAGAAAGGAGGAACACTGCAGCAGGCCTGTTGGCCCATACTAGGCAGGTCCTTCACAATCCGTCCCACTAACAGAATATTTGCTCAACCCAATTTTCAATGCTACCCAAGAAATAAGCTTTGACAATTCTACCCACTCATGCGCGAGTCCCACTCAAATCCAACCCCTCTCACTCATGAATTTATCCAACCTAAATTTGAAACTACCCAAGGTCCTAGCTTCAATAACCCTACTAGGCAGACTGTTCCACTCATCAACTACCCTATTTCCAAACCAATACTTTCCTATATCCTTTCTAAATCTAAACTTATCTAACTTGAATCCATTATTGCGGGTTCTCTCTTGGAGAGATATCCTCAAGACCTTATTTATATCCCCTTTGTTAATACCCATTTTCCACTTGTATACCTCGATCATGTCTCCCTCATTCTACGTCTTACAAGTGAATGTAATTTTAGGGTCTTCAATCTTTCTTCGTAAGGAAGATTTCTAATGCTATGTATTAATTTAGTCATTCTATATATATATATATATATATATATATATATATATATATATATATATATATATATATATATATATATATATATATATATATATATACATGCAAGATTTCAGGTATGTCTTGTTACTTCTACTTACACTTAGGTCACACTACACATTCATGTACAAGCATATATATATACACACACCCCTCTGGGTTTTCTTCTATTTTCTTACTAGTTCTTGTTCTTATTTCCTCTTATCTCCATAGGGAAGTGGAACAGAATTCTTCCTCCGTAAGCCATGCGTGTCGTAAGAGGCGACTAAAATGCCGGGAGCAAGGGGCTAGTAACCCCTTCTCCTGTATATATTACTAAATGTGGAAGGAGAAACTCGTTTTTTCTTTTGGGCCACCCCGCTTCGGTGGGAAACGGCTGACGTGTTGAAAGAAAGAATATATATATATATATATATATATATATATATATATATATATATATATATATATATATATATATATATATATATATATATATATATAAATCTTGTGTCTTCATATTCTTGTCGGTATATTTTACTTGTGATATATGTCTTGTTCAGCGTTCATAGTTTGAAACAAATGGTTAAAATTATAACCTTAATTTTTAAAAGGGTGGAGGAGTAAACCAGCGGAAGGCCTCGGTCAAATGACCAAAAGCACCAGCTGTGGGTCATCATATGACTAAGACCCGCTTCAAGGAAACACTTGTCCTGTTCCCTGACAAACTTTACCTCACCTAAAGCGTTCACAGTAAGCAGGTCTTGTTGAAATAAGCGTCTAAGCTGCCACGATCTTCTTTACTTGCTTGAGGGTTTCACACTGCTGTTGCAGACTCAAGAACTAATCTTGCTTCTGTGGTGTAAAGTAATCACATTCACTACTGCTGAGGGCGGCCAGGCACTGATGCCACTGCGGTGCTGCAGAGTGCCAGGTTACACAATTATATTAAGAATTATTACCTCCCCCACACATATTCCTTCTTCCAGGCACACACAGGTAATTATCCAAGGCAGAAAGTCGAAGAGGCGAATTAAGTGGCACTGAGCCATGCGTAACTCTGATGGTTGTAGCGCTAGTGTTAATTAAACAGTTTAGTCGTGTCCCCGAGGTCATCCTTGGAGTCCCCGAGGTCATACTTCACGTCCCCGAGGTCAACCTTGTTGCTGGACATAAGCACATTAAACCTAAGCATTGTAAAATTTGGGCTATAATTATAAAGAACTGAATAGTGTTATTTTCTGGCGGGAACGACACTGTGTGAGTTAGAGCAGCCATGGGAGAGGTTAGAGCAGCCATGGGAGAGGTTAGAGCAACGGAGCGTGGCACTAACATTGCCCTAATTATACTCTGCTTACCTATCATTGTTGCTGTTTATTGAGATCGTTTATAATTGTTGCTGTTTGAACTGACAGAATGCATTCTGGCTGTTGTGGGGGTGACACTGGTGTGTGTACTCACCTAATTGTACTCACCTAATTGTGGTTGCAGGGGTCGAGACTCAGCTCCTGGCCCCGCCTCTTCGCTGTCCGCTACTGGGTCTCTGCTCTCCCTGCTCCATGAGCTCTATCATACCTGGTGTGGCACATCTACTCCCTTCCTAGCATGGCACATCTACTCCCTTCCTGGTGTGGCACCTCTATTCCCTTCCTGGTGTTGCACCTCTACTCCCTTCCTAGCGTGGCACATATACTCCCTTCCTGGTGTGGCACCTCTACTCCCTTCCTAGCGTGGCACATCTACTCCCTTCCTAGGTTGTCATCTCTGCTTCTTTAAGTGGTTCCTTTATTCTTTGGGGAAGCCCCTTTGCCCCTCTGGGGTGGCACCTTCGCCCCCTGGGGTGGCACCTTTAACCCCTGTAGTGGCACGTTCACCCCCACGTTAACTTCAGATACCAAACGAAAGTTAACAAAATAATTTTCACCAAATAATTATCATCACTGATAATTCCTGCGCCAGCACGCAAATAATTGCATGATAATTCGTCCCTGACCACTTTTCTCAGTTATTTTGTTTGTTAGATTTATTTTCGATTTGTTTTTCGAAGCTAAAGAAATTATCCTCCTGGCAATCAGTGTCACTATGTGCAACTCAGTCAGTCTTTGTCACCACGTTAACTTGACCAGTGTCGTTGTCACCATGGTAACATCTCAAGTGAGCCCCTGTCTATATGGTAATGTCAGCAGTGAGTTACTGTCACCATGGTTACATCACCACCAGTGTTTGCCTTGAAAGACCCACATCGACGGAGGTTCTAGCCTAAATACGAATGTCAAGCGACCGCACAACAGCCAGTCTAGTTACGTTTAAAACCTTTTGACTACACGGGGACATCAATGCTGCATGTAACCCTTAAAACATCACTGAAGGACACGTCAGTCAGTCAATAAAACTGGAAACTCCACTGGAATATGTTTTATTTTTCTTCTCTTATTATCTTCTATCTTAATTAAAAGTTGCATTATTTATCTTCAATGTTAGCTTGTCTCTGTCTCTGCTATTGATTTTAGGTTAATTTTTTTAATTAGAATTTATATTTTTTATTCAATCTGCTTTAATATTTCAAACTAATATTTTATTTTATTTTATCTTCTTACGAGTCTGGTGTTAGTTACCATTTTGTCCTAGGCACATGTCAATTAGACACTAGGCCTGTTGTATATATGTGTGTGTGTATGTGTATGTAAGGAAACACTTCGAAATGTTTCTGCCCCACCGGGAATTGAACCCGGCTCCTCCGTGCGTGAAGCAAGAGCTTTTACCCACTAGGCCACTGGGTGTGTGTGTGTGTGTGTGTGTGTGTGTGTGTGTGTGTGTGTGTGTGTGTGTGTGAGAGAGGGGGGAGGGGGCGTAAGGGTTAGCGTGTGAATGTTCGTGTCTAATTATAGCGTCATAGCTGTGTGGGAGAGTAACGAGCATACTAACTACACTGGTAGTTACCTCACACACACACTCAAACTCACACACTAACACGTACACACAAACACACACACACACACATACACACCACAATTAGGTGAGTACAATTAGGTGAGTACACACACACACACTCACACGTACACGCAAACGCACAAACACACACACACACACACATACACATTATAATAACGCCACTTTTGGTGTAGGTGGAACCAAATTAGATTTGATTACATTCACAGAAAGCACTTAAAGTGCTCTGGTCAGTAAGTGCTCAAGTGAAACAAAAGAATCGAGGACACCAATGTTATGAGGGAAGGAGAGATTATCTGGGCCAGGTTCAGAGGGACGAGCAATGTGACGGACGACCCATCATAAAATTTCTAAAATTTCCACAGAGAAATACAGAGGAACGACTGACAGGTTGGTACCAAACCGCTGTGGAATATTGATACATTCACGGAGCTAAACCCGTAAGAGTCACGCAGCGTCTCTGGGAATGGGAAGTATTCAGGTTCGATCCATGGAAAGGAACCACAGGTACTATTCCTAAGCATGTAAATAAGTTGGGAAGAGTGAAAAGATTTGAAATTAGTCCCAGAGCTGAGGAGTATCACCTGACGACAACGCAGACAGAAGAAACAGAGGTAACACGATTACGATATACAAAATACTCAGATGACAGGGTTTACAGGGAGAGTCTGTTTATGAAGCAGATCTCAGGTACACGACGTCAGAGCTGGAAATTAAAAGCACAGATGAGTAGCAGGGAATTTAGGAATTACTTCTTTAGCCTTAGACAGCCAAGTGGTAGAGGCAGACTCCATACATAGCTTTAAGACTAGGAGAAAGTGAAACCAGCGACAGCCAGTAGGGCTGCAGGGCCTGGAGCTGAAATTCGACCCCTTCAACCACAGTTAGGTGAGGTGAATACACATACACACACACACACACACGTCTGGTATGTGACCTTCACACATCATCGATCAGACACATTACAAAAGGTTATTTAAGGTTGAGTCAGTATGAAATATTGCTGCCTGACATTTTAGAGACCAACGGTGACCCAGTTTGTGACCCGCTGACTCAGTGACCCAGTTTGTTTTCTGTTGACCCAATGTGACCTCCGATAAACCATTTTGTATCCTGACCCAATGTGACCTTTGGTGACCCAGTTTGTGTCCCACTGACACAGTGTGACCATAAAATCACGGTAAGTCGTAACAGAACAGCTGCGTCTGTGAGGTATGAGCAGAGATGTACCACGCCAGCTGCTGGAGCTACGGGAAGTGACAGCTGGGTCACAGCTGGTGCCACTGATGCAGACAACACACAGAAGAGTAGTCTGTGAAATCTTTCTATTGTAAGCTTCACGGCTCAGTGGTACAACGCTCAACCTGTTACATGGCACGACACGGTTCGAGTCCTCGTCCTTTCAACTACTTATTTACACTCACACACGTGTGTGTGTGTATATATATATATATATATATATATATATAATTTTGGTTATTATAAAAGTATTGTTGCGGCGACCACTATTTAAAAAAATTAGAATCATAATATAAATTCTTCCGAATTACAAAGCAGAAAGAGCACTAGAGCCTTGTAAAATATAGAACAAAAGTTTTTTGAAGTGCACAGGTTAAGCGAGGGTCAGAACACTTAATGTACACTTAATTTTAGATTACAGACAACCAGGCTGTGTGGCATGCCTGTTGCATGCTACACAGTACCTGCTACCATCTTCGCCGCCACCACCACCTGTGTGTACCACATGTATACACCACCAATTGCTTTATTTCCCTGAGATAATTATCAGCTGAGATTCTTTCCAGTGTCACAATTACCGGAGTTCCCGAGGTTGTGGTCTGAGAAAGGTGAACCTGGCTTTGCTCGGGTCTGAGACCGATGATCCAGGGTTCTCTATGGTTTGAGACAAAGTACCCGGGTTCGCTAACCTACC